>JAFIRS010000892.1:0-445000 GCA_018342105.1 Gonioctena quinquepunctata | reverse complement strand
AAAAGTGAGGTTCTGTTTATCTATCCATGATTTCAATTTTATGATTATCCGTGAATATTTGTATATTTCCCCTAGTATAAGTTATTTCTCGTAGGCCAGATATTTTAAGTCTTCCTGAATAAAGGAGATAATTGTTTTTGATATCTTGTTGTTTGTTCTTTCACAGAGATCAACAAACATACCTACGACCAATGAATAACTTGAGTTTGACATATCAAATAAGGGCTAAATTGCTTTGAACCGGCTATCTTGAGATGAGGGCGTACCAACTGTGCTAGCTGTGGTGAGAAAAGGAATAACAATTGTCAGCTACGTGACGAGAGAACAGTGACGTTCGTTGGCAATCATTATTACCACATACAAATTATTATACAGGGCAAAAATATCTATCTATATCATATCAATTCTGGCTCATAAGAATAGCAAAAACTATTAGCTTCATTCATTAGATATGAAAACAATTTAGATTTTTCAATATATCAAAACATAATAAAAGGCACCCAAAACGTGGGGCAAAAATATTACAATATTTATATTTTAAAAATTCATCATTACATAATAATTTGGCGCCGCAACGTAAGGGCAAGTAAGGGCAAGTAAAGGAAATATATCATTTCATAATATTTATTAAGGAAAAGGCGGAAAAGGCAAGTAAAGGAAAAATATTATTTTTTAATAACACTGGGTGAACATTAGCAATTGGCATTTCAACGAGTAAGGCTAAATATTTGTGAATAATAAAATGGATTTGAGAGATGGTAAGAAAGTTGGCTTGGAAGGAAGTGCAGAAGGTAGAGATAGGGGTGATCAGGAACAAGGAGAGAGTAGTAATGTGAGAGAGATAGAAATAAAAAGTGAAAGTACAGGAATGGAAAGTAATAAAATGTTAGAAATTTTTTTAGAAAAAAGAATGAAAATATGGCAGGTATGGAAAGTAGAATGAAAAATGGATTAAGAAATTATATGAAAGAAAATACAGCAAAAATGAATGAAAATATCGGAAGTATAAAAGATGAAATAAAACAAATGAAAGAAAATTCAGGAAATCTGAGAAATGAAATGAAAGAGCAAATAGAAAGAATGAATGATGGAATAATAGGAAGTATGGAAAAATGTTTCAAAGGAAGTAGTCAAGGAATATGTAAACCATTAGAAACAAGTAGTAAGCAAAATAATAAGGAATTTGAGGGAGTAGTTATACAGAAAACAGATCATAGGAGTAATTTATTAGAACAAGATGATAAACAATTACAAAATATAAGAATGAATCTCTATCACAAAAATAATGAGTTCATAGATAATATGCACATGAATAATAAACATTTTGAAATGCAAACAAGGAAAAGCAATGATAAAGTAACAATTATAATGAAAATAAATGACATAAACGTGGCTAATAAAAATTTTGAGTTGAAAAAAGGAAACAAATAAAAAAATAATAGTAATGCGAATAAATGACATCTACAGGGCGAATAGAATTTTCGAAATAAAGCAAAGCTATACAAATAAAAAAAGGAAAAATTTGAATACATTTTACTTTCAAATACAAGAAGAAGGTAAAAATATGAAAAAAGAAACAGTTGAAAATGTTAACAGAAAATTTCAATTGAAAATTTTTGAAATAAAATATAAGCTTGCAGTTACAAAACAAGCAAGATTCCATAGAAGAAGAGATAAATAATAAAAATGAAAATTAAGGAAATAATATATTGTAGATTAACAAATTTGATAGGCAAGTTAAGGAATAAAAAATGGAAAAAAGTTAAAAAAATAATTTGATAGATAGGTATGATTTCAGAAATATAATAAAAAAAAAAAAAAAAAAAAACAAGAGAAAAAATTAGAGGAAAAAAACAACGCATAAATATTTCAAGAAAGAAAACAATAATATTGAATAACAATAAAATACTGAGAAATAGAAAAGTAGATACAAATATTGGTACAGGTTAGTTAGATGAAGTAAAGTGAAAAACAATATAGATTATAAAGGAGGAAAAATATAGAAATGGATAACAAATAATGTAAATTTCGAAGAAAAATGAAAAGAAATAATGATAAAAATATTTTGTGTATAAAATGAATGTATGTGAGAAATGAAAGTAGGTATGATAATAATAATAATACTAAAGAAGTATATTATAAGAAATATGATGATGATGATAAAGGTATATTGATAAATAATATGAAGGTATATTAATGAATTATAAATGAATATAATATGTTAATTATGTATGAATAATGAAAAAGCGAAAGAGTATATGCACAAAATAAAAGTAAAAAATTAAAACCGTAATTGAAAATCGATAATTGAGATTCAGATAAATAAAAAATATAAAAAAGTAAGATAATCATGAAATATAAAATATCATATATGATAATATCTTGAAAAGTTTTCTCTCTTGATCTGAAAAGAAGTCCATAGTCAAGTTTTTCTGGAACAACAAAACGTAGTACTAGTAGTTGTAAATAATCGTTGTTATTGTAGAACTAGTTTTTCGGGAAAAAATTTTAAAAAAAAAAGTATTGAAAGTAAAGTTAAAAAATATAAAAAAAAGGAAATTGATATTCAAAATTTTCTAACCGGTAGAAAATTATTGAATATATATTGGAATGTTGTTATGTTATGTTATGCCAGTTAAAGGTTTAAAAGGAAAAAACCCACAAAAATAATAATTACTAAATAGTTATTAGTTCCAAGAGACTTTTTTTGAATAACTTTTGAAGTTCTATTTATTTATAAGCCTTTGTATAATATGATAGATAAAAATGTCAAAATAATATAACACAATCAATTTCACTGTCATAATGATCATAAACCATAATTGGAAAAAACCAACAAAAAGTTAAATTTACAAAATTAGAAAAAAGGGTTAATACATTTGTAAATTTGAAACATACAGTATATGAAATTGGAGGTAACTAAAAGTAACCAATGGTAGAACAGCAAACGTCTTCATGATAATAGCCAATCAGAGAATAGATGGTCATAGGTAGAAATTGGAAATTGTGAAGGAATAGCAATTGGTTGATACATAAAAATTATTATTAGAATTTGTAAATAGTAATAAGTATGGAAAAATAGTTGGATATATAAATTGAGTAAGATAAACCTAAACAGTGAAAAATTCAAATGGGAAAACAGGAAGGAAAACTTGTTTCGAGGCAACAACAAACAAAGCCAACGAGGAGATTGAAAATAAAATTAGAAGGGAATGGACGCAAGATTTTGAGATAACAAAAATTGAAAGAATTCCAACATTTGAAGAGCAAAACCAGTATTACCTTAATTATACATCATTTCCACGTTTCCAAAGCTGATTTCCGCATCTGTATGGTTCCAGATTTATGGTATTGGAGTTCCTGATAGCGCTTGTAGTGACAAGGTATCCAGTTTCAGGGCATATCTTGAAACACCGACATCTCCAACAGGTATAAAAACTTTAATAGTGCATTTTCGGTCCTGAACTATTTCACCAATAACGTATTTCACATCTGAAGAACTTTATTCCACCTTATTTTGAACAATAACAGAAAACTTTACTATCACGGAAAAAGTGAGGTTCTGTTTATCTATCAATGATTTCAATTTTATGATTATCTGTGGATATTTGTATATTCCCACTAGTATAATTTATTTCTCGTAGGCCAGGTATTTTAAGTCTTCCTGAATAGAGGAGATAGTTGTTTTTGATATTTTGTTGTTTGTTCTTTCACATAGATCAACAAACATACCTACGACCATTGAATAACTTGAGTTTGACATATCAAATAAGGGCTAAATTGCTGCGAACCGGCTATCTTGAGATGAGGGCGTACCAACTGTGCTAGCTCTGGTGAGAAAAGGAATAACAATTGTCAGCTACGTGACGAGAGAACAGTGACGTTCGTTGGCAATTATTATTACCACATACAAATTATTATACAGGGCAAAAATATCTATCTATATCATATCAATTCTGGCTCATAAGAATAGCAAAAACTATTAGCTTCATTCATTAGATATGAAAACAATTTAGATTTTTCAATATATCAAAACATAACAAAAGGCACCCAAAACGTGGGCAAAATATTACAATACTTTATATTTTAAAAAATTATCATAATATAATAATATATATATATATATATATATATATATATATATATATATATATATATATATATATATATGTATATATTGTTGTTTAGAAGTACGTTAAATGTTTAAAGACTTGAAATGCCCATACATAATAAAATGTTCGTATTTGGTAGTCCGTGCTATGTTATTTTACAGTTTTTCTGAAGATTCTACCGTTTCTGAAACCTTGTATGATATTAATCGATACCTATGTTTGAAATGAACATGTTGTCAATATTACAAGCAATTGGCATAATTTTAAAATTTATAGAAATAAAAATTTTCTAATATATTTTTAGCACAAGCAGATAACAAAATGTTAAAAGTTCGAACATCCTGTATAAGAAATTGGATCTGATCACAACAGTCAATGAGATGCCAGGAAAGATCTTGATTCAAAATTAGGAATTTAGACAATTCGAAAAGCAGAAACGTTAAAAGAATGATTTTTACATATCTTGTAAATAGTATGTAAGGTAGTTAGCAATGTTTCGTAAATAGAAACTATCAAATAAACGAAAAATAATGGGAAGTGTACAAGAGGGTGCGTGAAAATCGAAAATTCGAGAAGAAAACAAAGGTTGTTGGTATCAAGGGAGAAGAATCAACAAGCGGAGTGTAGAGAACAAAAAATGATGTTTGGAAGAACCAACGATAAAATTCAATCCTTAAAAATCATCAATTTATATTAGAAAAACAGTTATTTGTGAAGACAACATGGAAAATGATATAAAGAACCATAGCAGATAAAAGTTCCCAGAAGCAAAGTTAATCTTACCTTTCTTCATTGAAGATTTACCAATACGAGGCGAACTCACAGTCGACAAAAGGAGCAGCAGTTTCCAGGAACCGTAGAAAAACCAAAACACGGAACATTCTCGTTACAAGAAGTCCCAGGTATTTTTTGAAACCATTACTAGTTACCACAGTGCAATTAAAAGCGAAACTCTCAAAGAATTTTGATAGAACTTTTCACGAATTACTATAACGAACACATAACCTACAAAACTAGGTTACAGTTCACTATTATTATCTCATAACTTCACATTTCCTGTATATATTTGCTATGAAGCACTGATTAGGTTATTTATCGCAGACTAGGTAGTGGTAAGTTTTTCCTGAATAAAGGAAATTATTATTTTCATGAATCTCTGCATTATTTTCAATGTTTGAGCGATAATGAATTGTTTTTTTCTGAATTTGACATTAAGAACTACTATATGGCTCCTCAGTAGAACCGACTTCTGAGATTCCATAGGCGTACCGATTGAGTTAGCTGAGGTGGAGGAAATGAGGTGGAAAAGTAAAAGGAAAGAAGTTAAAAATGCATAGCCGGAGATATTAAATATTTATATGGGTATTCATTTGTCAAATAGTTCAAAATTTTGAAAATAGTAAAGATATCAGAAAAAAACAAAGTGAAACAAAAAAATTATATATATATATATATATATATATATATATATATATATATTTTGTTATGATGTCTGGTTGTAGAAAATAAATAAATGAATATAAAATAAAAATAAAAATAAAAACTACCGCAATCAACAAATCATAACAATATATATATATATATATATATATATATATATATATTTATATGTATATAGTAAGAGAGAGAGAGAGAGAGAGAGAGTCTGCTTCAAAGTCTGCTCCATAGCTTCTCCACAGAAATGTGCAATTCATTTCCTCATGTTCAGGTAGTCTGAAATATACATTGAAATCAGTCCTAGCATCGAGAATTGAAAAAATGTGTAGGATGCAAGATCACAAGACTAACAATTTATAAATGAAATGGAAATTTAAATGTCAACTGATGGAAATTTCTGGACGTCGATGAACATATGAATATAAAAGCAGGCAGATGGCATGGTAATTTGATCGAGTTCAGTCTGAATTGATAATTAAGTAATACTTGAAAATAAAAATTTTTTTTTCTGATTTGTTTGTGAACCTCCTCTCAAAATAAATTGGTGGATTTTAATCCTTTTTTTAATGCATAAGAAATTATTATGAATAGGAATTTATTATAATTTTATGACAGAGACAGGTACGAACACTATGTATTGAGAGTAAAAAGAAATTTTCAAGTAATTGTATTACACTTTTTTCCTAGAGCTGTCAAACAGTACACTACGTCCTAGTGATTACATATGGAAAGAATGAGATCTCAGAACTCTCCATCAAATTATTGTTGCGAATGTATTGAAAACATGTTTCCCAATGTAATTTGAGAGAACACGCTCCTCAACTATTATTATGTGTCCTTCGAACGATTTTTAAAAAATTTCAATCGTAGACCAGGCACAACGATGCGCGACTTTTCATTGTTCAACAATCAGTTCAATCATGACCTCCACCTAATTTCCGCGATCACGATGATTCGCAGGAATGAATAGAGAGAACACAATGAAATGTCGAATGAAGAAATGTGGGAGTGTGCGAGACATTTGAAGGAATTATTAGTCTCATTACTTGCCGATTCTGATACCTTTCAGGGCGGCGATAAAATGAAATTCTCACGCCATTTGATGCGGATTTGGTCAGATCTGTTCGATACTTAGTTGTTTATTGAGGTTATATATGTCTTCGAAGGAGGTTGTAACAGGGCTGTTCATGGATTCGTGATATATACTTTGTTTCTACGAATGGGTTCCAGTAGATAGCAGATTTTTTTTAAACAATTTTTCAAATAGATAAACGCTGGTCTTCAGCTTAAAAAAATCCCAAAATTCCGACCGAACATATTAATACATAAAAGTCTACTTCATCGTTGAAATAATTAATCTTATTGTATTATATTGTGAAGTTCCGTGTGATACTGATAGGAGTACAAAAAATATGCTAGTTATTTTTTCAATAATAAATAAAGTGTTCCTAAATATGTTTTTCCAGATGTGCTGTGGAAAAACAAACCCTGCGTTATTTTCCTGTAGTTGTTTATCTCATGTTGTACGACAACATATTTTAGGTACTTCTCTCATTTTTAGGGAATTTCTGTATTCATACATCAAAATTGTCTATTTTTTCTAGCCCTGAATAAGGCGAGTTTTTGTGCTAAAACGTTGGCATCAAAACTGTTTACATAGAGTAGTGCTTTTCAATTGTTCGACTGCTCGTGAAAACCTGCACAACATAACTTCTGGACGTGAGAACACAACAAATAATGAAAAATCATTGAGTACTTCAAGATGGGGATATTAAAATGACAAAAACACTACACATCAACTAGCCATTAATGGAAAAATATGCGTTTTTGTCTGGGAATCTTTATAGACAAGACATGTAGTTCTATCAGAACATTAGAATAAAAAAACAGTTATTATGTTGTCATTACGATTTTGGTAACGTAGACGGTTTGAAATGGAACTGAAAGTCCATGTCAAAATATAAATAAATAAAATATATAATATATACAAAAAAAACATTTTTTTATACAAATAAAAAGGAAAAAATCATTCCTATTATTGTTCGATCTGGGTTATTCTGTGAGTTACAGATTCAAAATCTTGCCGCTCAAGATTACCTATTTTGTATCCGCGGCAAACTTTTGAATCTGTTACTCAACAATGAAAGAAATAATTTCTACTTTTTAGTGCATTTGTATAAAAACTTGTTTTTTTATAATTCTTATTTTCAAATTATTAGTTTTGTTTTGATTAATAACTAACGAAAGCTTGTTTTACATTTTTTTTCGTTATTTATTTTTCATTTTTAAGTATTCATGATGTTAAATAACTAGTTCAGTAGTTTCTATCTGATTTATTTTTGAATCATAATCTCCGACCTCGAAGAGATACCAATTTGGAATAGAAACGGACCATAATCACAAAAATTGTCTGTCGTATTGGAGCCGTCATTTTGTTTTTTCTTCCTTACAAAAATTTCATAATGATTTGTCACCGGAAATATGTTCACATGCCAAATTTCAATCAATCAGACGATTAGAAGTGGGTGAAATTTAACAAGATTTGATTACAGACAGACAGACACACAGACAAACAGACACACACCGGGACAGGTAAAACTGAATAGAAGCTTGTCAATAAGGTACACTCAAAGTTTATCGTTTGGATATTGTTTTTCATAATTTGTGGAATAATTTTAATTTTTCATACTTTGGTGGGCATGATTTAATATCTTCTTACTCTCGTGAAATATACAATTCTTGGTGTTGGTTTTGGCATGGATATGCCATATCATCGAGCGTTGTAGGTTATTTCAGATAAATAATGTGTTTTTTATGGATAAGGCATAATGATTCTGAAAAAAGATGCAGTTAATGGTAAATATTTCTTTCATTAAGTTTACTTGTGATCCGTGTGTTCAGTTTGGATAAATTTGAAAAGGCTTCTTGAAAAGCCGACGTCTCACGGCGTGAGACTAAACGAACTTGGCTTGAGGGATTGTGCTTGGTGCACAGGAGTGAACTTTGTGCAATCTCGAGCCTGATCGGTCCCATGGCGTGTATAATTTCAGTGACTCGTCGTCTGTGGCTTGGAGTTGGTACACGAGCCTAGAAAATTATACATTGTCCAGTGCAGTAGCCATAGATAGCACCGATGGGAGCATAGCATGTGCAGCAGCGTATTTTCATATACATATTTCTTCTTTCCCATATGAATCTGTTAATTCAATAATTGCTTCTGGATTCCATTCCATATTAATGAACAATAATAAAAAGAACACCACCAAACTTCCCCTCCGAAGTGACGGAGCCGACACTGTGGACATACACCCTCGCGCCGTGTGACTGCTCAACAAACCATACAGCACGAGCCAG
Organism: Gonioctena quinquepunctata; assembly: GCA_018342105.1. Taxonomy (NCBI): domain Eukaryota; kingdom Metazoa; phylum Arthropoda; class Insecta; order Coleoptera; family Chrysomelidae; genus Gonioctena; species Gonioctena quinquepunctata. Next base: position 436,097 of record JAFIRS010000892.1, on the reverse strand, counting down.
CAATTCGAACCTGAAAAAGTTGATATGTTATTAGTTTTTGGAGAGTGTAGTCAAAATACAACCGATGCTGCACGTCTCTACGCACAGAGATATCCTGATCGGCGTCACCCAACCCGGCACTATTTTCCAAAACTGGTTCAAAAAATGCCAAATGAGCCTGATAATGATGGGAACGATTCGTTTGTTGTGAGTGAAGAAAATGAAATAATAGATGTTCTAACATACCTTCAAGTGAATATTAATACGCCACTCAGGGAGATCGTAAGAGAATGTGACATTCCGAAGTTTTCTGCAGCTAACATTTCGAAGAAACATAAATATCATTCATTTAAATAATAAATACATCAGCACCTGTACCAAAACGATAATGCTAGAAGACTTGAGTACTGCAGTTGGTTCTTTGGAAAATATATGGAGGATGACACATTTCCATATAAAATTCTGTATACTGACGAATGCCGTTTCAATAATTTGGGACATTTCAACAGAAATAATAAGCGATATTGGTCCGATGCAAATTTACACTTGATGGAGGAAGGAAATTTCCAAAAACGGTTTGTTTTCAATTGTTGGGTTGGGACAGAATTCAAGGCCCTATAATTTTCTACGGTGTCCTGACAGAGGCTAGATATCTTAGTTTCTTCGCGCAGGAAATTGAGCATTTCTTGGACGAAGTTCCATTAATAAATCGAGTTGGATTATTTTATCAACAAAACTGAATTGGAAATATCCAGTTAGGTGGCCGGCGAGGTGAAATAGGGTTGTTTTCATTTATACCTCTATTTATTCCTTTTTGAAAAAACTTTTCAGGTCACCCGACCTTACGACTCCAGATTTTGTTTTCATGGGGATCCATTAAAAACGAGGTTTATGATGTATCTCCTGCCACACGACATGAAGTAGGGAACAAAGTAAGGGCAGCTATTCATACAGTGCTTCTCAAAAGTCCGCTCCACCCCTCTCATTTTTGGAACGATTATACATAAACAAGTGAAATTTGGAAACTGAATATTAAAGGTTGTAAACTTCCCTACTACTGATGATAGATGACGAAATCGTCAAAGATCACGTCACAAGGCCATTGTGACCAATAATTTTGAATGGAACCCTACGGCAAGCGACACCTCTTTTAAGAGGTATCAGAAAAACCTATTCAATGATACTAATTTTGTCTGTGTTTATGGCAGTTTTGGCAACTCGCTTTTGAAAAACGCAAAGCTGTGATGAATTAAAACAGTTAATACCAAAATTCCAAATTCAAGCTCCGCCCCTGTATAGTTGTCAAATGAGCTGACGTTTTTGTTGGTCTCCCTTATTCGACGTTTTTGTTATTGTCCAAGTTTTGTACATTTAATAATTTGTGTATTGTGGATCGAACGATTAACTGTTTCAAGAGCTTTTGGTACTTCTAATATTTTTGTACATTTTAATAATTTGTTAAACTGTTGTGAGCCGAACGTTTGAGTGCTTCAAGAAGCGAAATGGTACGTGCTTTAGGTGATGTAGTAGCAGCGATCCCAATTCTTGGTGAAACTGGACAAAATATTCATGCAGTAGAGGGCATTTTCAATGAGAGGTTTCCCGATCGCTCCGTTTCGAAGACTTATTCAAGGAAGCTTCTTCGTAAGTTTGAAACAACGGGTAGTATTGATGATGCGAAACGATCTGGCAGACCACAAATTTCTGATGAGAAAAAATTGATATACTGGCAGAAGTGATAGTTAATCCTACTTCTTCAACAACTCACGTTATATCTACCTGTGGACCCAGTCGAAGAAAAAAAATTATTTCATCCATACAAATTGAGAATGGTTCATCAACCCTCAGACGACGACCCAGACCGAAGACTAGAATTTTGTGAAAATATGGAAACTGAAAGTAACCAACAGCCAGACTATGTCAAAACAATTTGTTTTAGTGACGAAAGTACTTTCTATTTCAATGGAAATGTAAATACACAGAATGTGAGGTATTGGAGTGACGCAAATCCTCACCTGTTTCGTGAAACACATACCCAATTTCCCCAGAAGATGAATGTTTGGGCAGGTATCCTGGGAAACCACATCGTTGAGCATCTTTTTTTAAATACTGATTCAACTGGTGAGGTTTATCTGGAGCTGTTGCAAAACGCAATAGAACCGTTAATCCTTGAAATTTTGGAAGATAATCCAGATGAATTCGGCAATTTGGAAATAATATTCCAACAGGATGGTGCTCCTCCTCACTATTACGGTGCAGTAGGACGGTATTTGGATGAGGAGTATCGTGATTTATGGATTGGACGACGAGGTTCAACGGAATGGTCAGCTCGATCACCGGACCTCAAACCTTTGGATTTTTTTCTGTGGGGGTACCTCAAATCGAAGGTTAACGCCACTGAACTTGACAATATTGACGTTTTGAAACAACGTATTGTTGCAGAATGTGGGTCTGTTTCCGCAGACACATTTGCAAAAGTATGAGAAAAGTTTAAAAATAGAATATTTCACTGTCAGGAAGTAAATGGATGTCACTTCGAGCAATTTCTTCAAGTAGATACTGATTCTGAAATCTGTAATGAATATCATACTGAATTGAATTTAAATTTTAATGTTTACTAATGAGCCATTAAAACTGCCATAAAAACAAACAAAATTAGTATCATTGAATAGGTTTTTTCGATACCATTCAAAAGAGGTGTCGCTTGCCGTCGGGTTCCATTTAAAATTATTGGTCACAATGGCCTTGTGACGTCATCTTTGACAATTTCGTCATCTATCATCACTAGTAGGGAAGTTTACAACCTTCGATATTCAGTCTCCAAATTTCACTTGTTTATGTATAATCGTTCTAAAAATAAGAGGGGGGGGAACTTTTGAGATGCACTGTAGAATTACACCAAGACAGTTGAGAAACGTTGTTAGAGCAACAATAAGAAAAGTTCGCCCATGTCAGCAACGAGATGGAGGTCACTTTGAACATCTGGAACCCTGAAGATATGTAAATAGGTAGTTTCAATATAATTATTTCATTTTCAACAGGTGCTTCATTTTAGAAAAGTTCTGAAGTTATGGTATTTTCAGTTTTTTATCGAAAGTTTTTTTACAACCTAATAGAGTGCGGTATCGAATTAATCGTAATAAAATACTCTTTTTTTTCCCACCCGACGAGCCACCATGTTGCCATTTGAAAAAAAATACATAGTTATGAATTTTTTCAAATCAAACATCACATAGCTGAAACATTTTGATCGAAAACAGTAAAGTTGTATTTTTACAAACATTTTAGGACTGGAATTAGTTATTTGAACGTATCCATAGCACTCTAAAATAAAAATTTATTTCGAAAAAAAAATTAAAAAACAGTTACAAACAGTAACAAATGATACATGGTCGTATTTTACATGTCATATTGGGACAAAAAAATGAAAATATACCAGGTGTCCCATTTAAAAATCGAAAGTTTATGTCACTTCTGGTGAATCAGGAATTTGCATGAAGTTCAGTTACACTACACAAAATGCAGTTTAATGCATATAACAGATCCTCCAAATTTCATTCCATTATATCCGAAAACAAAAAAGTTATAGGGGCGAGCCACCTTCCGTGGGCACCCAGTAGGTAGTTCTGATGATGATGATGATGATAATGGATACCTGGAGTCAATTGAGTAAATAGTTATTAGTTGATTTCAGCCACAAAAAAGTGAAAAATAAAAACTTTTCAACAAAACATTGAACCGACGAAAAAATCAACTGAAAAGCAAAAAATAAAATGAACCTTCATAGTCCTAATGATAATTGAGCTTCTGAACTAATATGAGTAACTAATTTTGGGTCGGCGCCAAACAAACAATTAACGAAGATTAATATACTACTTTGAAGAAGTGATCAATACGGCGGCGTACCTTCCCTCTGCCATCATTTTACGGTTCACCTAATTGCTAGTTTGTTTGGCGCCGACTCAAAATAAGTTACTCACATTAGTTTAGGAGCTCAATTATCATTAAGACTATGAAGGTATATTTTATTTTCTGCTTTTCAGTAGATTTTTTCGTCGGTTAAACTTTTTGTTAAAAAGTGTTTATCGGAGTTATGTATCATTGTTTTGAAATTTGGGAAATACTGTGGAGAGGGTTTTGTTTTGTGTTTATGAATCGCTTGTGGAGCTACAAAGTTATTAAATCAAAGTAAAATAATCGAAAAAATGGCAGTTCCACTCGCACAGCAAGGGATCCATTCCATCCAATATATTTGTAGTGGTAACGATAATAGGTCAGCATATTACTCAATGATTGAATGGCCTCTGAAAAGTTAGATATTTCAATATGTTTACTTTTTCAATTTGTACTTCCACTATAAACTGACTTGGAGTATTGTGCACAGGCATTGGAGATATCTTTATCCGATTCTAATATTTCATTGTTGTAATAAATTGATCGAATATGAATTATTCCATTCATTCTTCAAATCCCAAATGTATTTTGTTCCACACTGTTTTATTCAGATATATAAAATATTATTGATGAAGTTCAGGAAATCACTTCTATTTTCTTCTACAAATCAGCAATTATTTCAAAAATTCAATTATAATTTTTCCTGAATTCTATTTCCAATATAATCCAGAGTGAGATCTAATATCATTTCGTGAAGTGATTTTAGAAACCTTATTAAAAGGAATTTAAAACTCAGAAAAATAGACAAGAAAATTATTTGCCAATTTCATCTATGGAATCAATTTTTTCCAAAGTTCACTATTCGTGAATGACGTGATTCACTGACCACTGTAACTCATATCCACCCAATGCGATAAGTGCTCTGAATACAGTCATACTCATCACCTTTTCCTTCGTGAAACACAACTCGAATGAAATTGTGTGAACTCCATAATCTTTCAGTACTAATACCGACGGGCAGGCAATCTATCATTTCAATTTGTACATCATCAGTTCAAACAGAATTATCTGTGAGCTATTTGCCGGTATTAACGAGATTACCGAAGGATCGATATTGAGTTAAATCTTTGTTTGAACTGGAAATAAAGCTGAACGAAACGAATAGACGATTATGCATAATTCTGACGAATACTAATGGTGCGTTTCCGAAGGCCTGATGGGATATAAAAAGGATTAATATATTTTACGACACCAGATGGATTCAAATATTCATCAGGATATTATCAGCATCCAGAAATGCATGTTCTTTCACTAAGAATAATAATTTCTGTTTCAGTTTTAAGGGTTGTGGAATGATCCACAAGTAGTATTCTTTGTTGACAAAATTCCACATAATCTGAAAGTGTAATTTTTGTACAATTTGGCATTTCCGTCCTCATATATCATTTCAATGTAGGGTAAATTCAACTATCTAATATAATCTCAAACATGCATTTTTATGTTATATTCTTTGTTCTTAATGAGATATTGACTTCGATCCGAAATGAATTGCAACCATAAAAAACCCAATAATTTTTTTCTGCGAGAGAAAAAAAAACAACCTAGTTCATGTACGGAGTGATATCAAAAAAAGAATTAGCCTACAAGCAGTCATACAATTATATTTTCTGATATCCTGATGAAAGAAATATTTTTGAGATTTAAGGTTTGGTTCAACTCTCTTATTGATTATGATCATGCATGAGTGTATTTTTTATGGAATTTTGGGATTGCTGATTCCAACGATATGACGTTCATCAGAATGGTCTTCGTGTCTTGTGTGGGTCAAATCTAGTACTTGAAATTTTACCCCCCTCCTGTTGACCGATAGATCTGAAATTTGGGGCACACCTTCAGTTCTGATGACAATACAATTATGTGTATTCAATCTCATGTGAATTCAGGATGGCCGCCGCCACAATATGGCGGATAACATATTTTCTACAATCCCCTCAAATGGATATCAAATGAAAGGGCTCGAATAGTAGAATACAGTTCACCATGAAAACATTCCAAATCCAAGATGGCGACAGAAACACAATGGTGGATCATAAAGTTTAGACAGTCATTACAACCCATTCAGTATGACTAACAGAATTAAGTACACCATGAAAAAATTCCAAATCCAAGATGACGTTCAAAACAAAATGGTGGATCATAAAGTTCAGACAGTCAGTACAACTTCCTCAATATGGATATCAAAATAAAAGGGTTCGACTAGTAGAATACAGCACACCATGAAAAAATTCCGAATCCAAGATGGTGTCGGAAAGAAAATGGCAGATCATAGAGTTTATACAGTCAATACATTGAAACTGAAATCTGTGTATCTAATCAAAACGAAGGACTTTGTCGATTCAGAATAGTGATTCAAGGATGAATCCCTCACCCCAGGCAAGATATCGTATCGTTGTCATGGGCTTCCACTGTCCACATAATGCAGAGTGGCACTTTATACCATGTAGTTGTGTATTTAGGATCCAAATTGTTAGAGGAAGGACAAGCTTATGTAGCACTGAGTCGAATAAAGTCTTTGGAAGGATTATGTTTCGAGGAGTTAGATTGCAACAAACTGAGAGGAAAGAAAACTTGTAATAATGAGGCACGAAATGAAATGAAAAGAATGAGAAATATTAAGTTATTAGATGAAAAACAGAAAATTTGAAAACAAAATTATTAATTTTTTTTTGAGTTAAACGATTTCATTGTGAAGAATCATGATAATGATACAGATAATGTACTAAAAGCCAAAAAAATCATTAGGTAGGTACCAGGTACCCGTCATCACACCACTAAACTAATATAAGAATCGTGGGGCGCGTCGAATTTTTATTATCTACAGTCAACCGCTCATATCATTATATCCTTTGGATGCATCTTCTCAATGAACAACTTATGCAAAATGCGTGTGAAAGTAAATCCCTCATCGTGCGACATCACAGAACCATCATTTACATATTCACTCAGGTTACGCTACGCCCCACGTTTTTATTTCAGTCCGATCAATGCCCTATATTGATGGGGAGAGTAGTGTGATGACTGGTACCTGGTACCTACCTAATTATTTTTCAGCTTCTAGTACATTATCTGCATCATTATTATGTTTTTTACAATAAAACCGTTTAACTCAAAAAAAATCATTACTAATTTTATTTTTCCTGTGACAGCCAAAGAATTCTGCCTTGGCCTCCTTCTCTGGAACAAGTGGAAAAATTGGTACTCCTATCGTAATATTGTATAATTTCAATTTATTGCAATGCTGAAATCGAACAAGTTGAGTCCAAGTCCAGGTCCAAAAGTATTTATTTACAAGAATAAAATATACATATACAACTCAACTGATATTCACAAATTCAAAAAATATACAATTTCTTCTTTCCTCTCCTTGCGGTTGGGTAGGGGGAGAGGAATAGGAAATTGTGGCTCAGTAATTAGACTATAAGCTGGCCACTTGACCCTCCTAGTGGGGCGAAGGGTCAGCCCCTGCTGATGTTAGCAGGTGCCTTACATATATCAGCTTGTCGGCATTTTTTAAAATTCACCTAAAAGAGTCCTCCTGCTAGTTGCTTATGCATCTGTTTTTTTATGTGTTTGATTTTGAGAACTCAAGATTTTCATATTTTCGGAATTTTTATTTTTGTGAACAAGTAGAGGATTTCTGTAATTGATCACAACAAACCACAATGACGTTTGTTTGGATAACCCTCATTCGCCATGTGTTGAAAATTACTACACCTGGTAAATTTTCTATCCATGTCAAATGCTCTCTCTCCTATATCCTCTACTAACGACATTCTGAAATATATCTTTTAGATGCTCTCGGATTTTTTTCACAAGCTTCTACTTGCTTCGTTCGTAGGTCATGCTGTCATTCTTTCTGGTTCAAAAGTTGTAAACCATTTTTGGAGCATTTTCCGACATCCGACTGGGCTGAAACTTGGCAGGTGTTCATAATTCCAGTAACAATGCATCATTAGATTTTTGTTAGAGAATAAAAATTTGTCAAAATTTATAAATTTGGGAAGGCGGCTCAAAGATGGCGGACGAGTTTTGTGATTATGGTCCGATACGATTCAAAATTGGTATGGAGGGGTTTTCGGGGTAGGAGATTATGAATGTTTTGTGAAAAAATTCGAATTCAAGATGGCGGCTCAAAGATGGCAGAGAGTTTTGTGATTCAAAATTGGTATGAGGGGGTTTTTGGGATCGTAGATTATGAAATTTTTGTCTAAATTCATAAATTCAAGTTGGAGGCTCCAAGATGGAGGACGAGTTTTGTGATTACGGTCCAGTTCGATTCAAAATTGGTATGCGGAGGTTTTCGATTATGAATTTTTTGTGTCGAAATTCATAAATTCAAGATGGAGGCCTCAAGATGGAAGACGAGTTTTGTGATTATGGTCCGAGTCGATTCAAAATTGGTATGCGGCGGTTTTCGCGGTCGGATATTTCGAAGATGAAGGACGAGTTTTCTGATTATGGTCATATTTCATTCAAAATGTGGGAGGTTTCAGGTTCGGAGATTATGAATTTTTTGACAAAATCTATAAATTCAACATGGCGGCTTCAGGATGGCGGATGAGTTATGTGATTATGGTCAGCTTTTATTCAAACTGGTGTGTGGGAGTTTTTGGGGTCGCAGATCATGATTTCTGTCAGCTCAAAACTTACAGGAAAGAGACCCTGTCATAACGATGCTCTACTTGAGATGAACAGATAAAGGCGAGTTAACTGAAAAGCAGAAAATAAAGTAACTAATAAAACTTTTTAACAAGCTTCCATGTAAGCCGTGTTGGTTTTAAAGAGCTGGTCGCGTGAATTGTAATGAAATTAATACTTTGACAAGTTGTTACTTACCAACCAATCATTGTCCAATGAAATTAATTGGTACCTACTTTTATGAATACTTTGTGAAAATTAAATACTTCAAGTTCTTACATACCAACCAATCACTGCCCAATCAAACTTATTGGTACCTACTCTTATCAACATTTTGGGCGACAAGCTTTTTGAAACCAAATGATTCAACAAAAAATAATGAAGTCATTGTCAGCGATGACTTAAACTTATTTTATATGTTTTAGTACACGACTCAAATCAGAAGCTTGTCTTCGAAAAGGTTTTTTATCAGTTATTTTTTTGCCATCTGAAAATCGAGAAAGATTTGAATTGATTGAGAATATTGAGGATATTGATCATTCGCCCCCTAAATTTTGGTCCGTTAACCGATTCTATCAGGCATAACTTTGTAGTGGGTTTTCCGATTTGGATGATTCTTTTTTTATTAGATAGGGTATACCTCATAGTTGATCATATTCCAATTTATATGTGGTCGACATTGAAGATCCTCCCACATCCATCACAATAAGTACATTCTATGAAAGGATGGAATTATATACAGAGTTATAAAATCAACTAACCAGAACATTCAAAAATAATTTGTATTATATAACAATAAATAGTTAAAGTTGATAATCATATCATTCTACAGTTATTAGTTGAAGTAAGCTATGTAACTTAGTAGATTTCAGCCACAAAAAAATTTACAAATAAAAACTTTTTAATATAAAATTAAACCGACGAAAAAATCAACTGAAAAGCAGGAAATGAAATAAACCTTTTTAGTCTTAATGATAATTGAGCTCCTAAACTAATGTGAGTAACTAATTCTGAGTCGGCGCCAAACAAACTAGCAATTGAATTAGGTAAAGCGTAGAATGATGGAAGCGAGATGCATAGCGGCGTTTTAATTACTTCTTCAAAGTAATATAATGATTGAAAAGGGAAACATTCTCAATTGAATATTGATAGAAAGATTTTTCTGTGAATTGAAAAATCCACGATTAAAATGATGTTATTTTTTGTGAATGTCTAACAGAAAACAACTACTTCCCCGGCTAAAGCCACGCTGGACATTGAACTACATCTGATAGATATTCCTAAAATGCCCTAACTCAAAAGAAAAAATCTGAAATTGAAAATTTGTGTTTTCATTCAGATAGTTATTTGATTTACTATTCCAGTCTTGATTAAGAACTCATAAAGATGAATGAGGCAAAGAAGAATGTTTTCCAAAAGAGAGTACTCACCAGAAATCATTCGTAACATTGACGCAGGAGAGACATTGCATTCACTAGGTCTTCAATACATTTTTGTCGACGAAAATCTATTTTACGCTTCCACGATCATCAGGAAGACCGGAAGAAACACACACATTTTCAAGAAGCAATCTCACTTTGCAAAGATGGAAAAAGTTAGAATCATTTCTTTTGGAGAGACACTTTGAAATTAGTGTTTTCTGACATTGAAACCTGTCATGGGGTATGATAGATTGATTTGTTGAAAATATAAACAGGATGTTCATAAAATCAGATGTGGAATCATCTGCGACTGAAAGATAAACTTAAGTCACTATCCTCCATCGTCAAGATAACCTCTTGTGGGGTATTCATGTTGAAAAGGGAAACATTCTCAATTGAATATTGATAGAAAGATTTTTCTGTGAATTGAAAAATGCACGATTAAAATGAAGTTATTTTTTGTGAATGTCTAACAGGAAACAACTACTTCTCCGGCTAAAGCCACGCTGGACATTGAACTACATCTGATAGATATTCTTAAAAGGCCCTAACTCAAAAGAAAAAATCTGGAATTGAAAATTTGCATTTTCATTCAGATAGTTATTTGATTTTCTAATCCAGTCTTGATTGGAAACTCATAAAGATGAATGAGGAAAAGAAGAATGTTTTCCAAAAGAGAGTACCCACCAGAAATCATTTGTAACATTGACACAGGAGAGACATCGCATTCACTAGGTCTTCAATACATTTTTGTCGACGAAAATCTATTTCACGCTTCCACGATCATCAGGAAGACCGGAAGAAATGGGAAACACATTTTCAAGGAGCAATCTCACTTTGCAAAGATGGAAAAAGTTAGAATCATTTCTTTTGGAGAGACACTTTGAAATTAGTGTTTTCTGTCATTAAAACCTGTCATGGGGTATGATAGATTGATTTGTTGAAAATATAAACAGGATGTTCATAAAATCAGATGTGGAATCATCTGAGACTGAAAGATAAACTTTAGTCACTATCTTCCATCGTCAAGATAACCTCTTGTTGGGTATTCATGTTGAAAAGGGAAACATTCTCAATTGAATATTGATAGAAAGATTTTTCTGTGAATTGAAAAATGCACGATTAAAATGAAGTTATTTTTTGTGAATGTCTAACAGGAAACAACTACTTCCCCGGCTAAAGCCACGCTGGACATTGAACTACATCTGATAGATATTCTTAAAAGACCCTAACTCAAAAGAAAAAATCTGAAATTGAAAATTTGCATTTTCATTCAGATAGTTATTTGATTTTCTATTCCAGTCTTGATTAGGAACTCATAAAGATGAATGAGGCAAAGAAGAATGTTTTCCAAAAGAGAGTACTCACCAGAAATCATTCGTAACATTGACGCAGGAGAGAAATCGCATTCACTAGGTCTTCAATACATTTTTGTCGACGAAAATCTATTTCACGCTTCCACGATCATCAGGAAGACCGGAAGAAATGGAAAACACATTTTCAAGAAGCAATCTCATTTTGCAAAGATGGAAAAAGTTAGAATCATTTCTTTTGCAGAGACACTTTGAAATAAGTATTTTCTGACATTAAAACCCGTCATGGGGTATGATAATATAAACAGGATGTTCATAAAATCAGATGTGGAATCATCTGCGACTGAAAGATAAACTTTAGTCACTATCTTCCATCGTCAAGATAACCTCTTTCAAAGTTTCTCTCCAAAAGAAATGATTCTAACTTTTTCCATCTTTGCAAAGTGAGATTGCTTCTTGAAAATGTGTTTTCCATTCCTTCCGGTCTTCCTGATGATCGTGGAAGCGTGAAATAGATTTTCATCGACAAAAATGTATTGAAGACCTAGGAATGCGATGTCTCTCCTGCGTCAATGTTACGAATGATTTCTGGTGAGTACTCTCTTTTGGAAAACATTCTTCTTTGCCTCATTCATCTTTATGAGTTCTTAATCAAGACTGGAATAGAAAATCAAATAACTATCTGAATGAAAATGCAAATTTTCAATTTCAGATTTTTTCTTTTGAGTTAGGGCCTTTTAAGAATATCTATCAGATGTAGTTCAATGTCCAGCGTGGCTTTAGCCGGGGAAGTTGATGTTTTCTGTTAGACATTCACAAAATTAACTTCATTTTAATCGTGGATTTTTCAATTCACAGAAAAATCTTTCTATCAATATTCAATTGAGAATGTTTCCCTTTTCAACATTAATACCCCACAAGAGGTTATCTTGACGATGGAAGATAGTGACTAAAGTTCATCTTTCAGTCGCAGATGATTCCACATCTGATTTTATGAACATCCTGTTCATATTTTCAACAAATCAATAAAATGATATTCAATAATTGTTTGTTTGGCGCCGACTCAGAATCAGTTACTCACATCAGTTTAGGAGCTCAATTATCATTAAGACTAAGAAGGTTCATTTCATTTTCTGCTTTTCAGTTGATTTTTTTCTGTAGTTAAGTGAATACTATAATGAAAAAGTTTTTGTTTAGTGACTTTTACAAATTTATGATTATGTTAGTTACATACATTTAAATAATAATTTGCTGTAGTTTGATACATTCAAGAAGATATGTACCTATGCAAATAGAGCCGATGAAATTGACGATACTTATAACATAAGTCATACAAATACTAGTTCAAGTCTTTCCAAGATAATAGAATATTATGTTATGATTACATTGAAAGCTCTATTTTGTGAAATAAAATGCTTGAATTATTCACTATTTATCAGTTTATTCTATTTATTGTTCTTCCTGTGAAATATCCATCTTGGATTCATGTGCATCAGATTGGCGACCCTAGATATAAATCTGTAAGGGATATACTGATACACTCTTCACATAGTCTAGTTTTGATGTTTGGGCGATATATTATATATAACATGTAGAGTCAGCAACCTGACTGTGAGCATGAAAATAGTAACACTGTAGACAGCAGACAGTCATCTTCAGCAAAGAACATCCCAATCTGACTATGACTATCATTTGTATGTTACTGATACCGGCCCTTCACTTTAGCTATTCAGAGCATTACATTACCACCTGAAAATCTGAATTCAGTAATACTGTCACATTCGAATCACGAGTTCTGCTCTGTTACGTGATTTATAACGGTTGAATCGTATATCTACACGGTCTGGGGTGCATATATTTCAAAAGGATTGCATTCGTTACAACCCCCTAGTGACAAGCGGGTTGAGGCTGTGTTTCACCCCGCATTATATGGTCGTGGAGGATGTTTCAACGCAAGATAATACATTTGGGATTCAAGTATTCAGCAGGTATGAAACGATGAGAAATGACAAGTCATTGGGTCATACTGGGTAATACTGTTGAATAACGGGGTTTCCATTTCAAAACAAAATATTCCAGTTGACTCAATGCAGGATGAAAAATAGAACAAAAATCTTCTCTCATTAGCCCTTTTCATCGCCTTCAATACTCAATATTCATAAAAATTCAGAACTTCCGTATCAGGCCAGTATCGTGCATGAAGCGAATTAATCCCTAGATATTTTGATTATTGTCATTGAGAGCTTGCGATTTATTTTTTGTAATCATGAAGTCCTGGATGCTATCCTTATATATAGCAAGCATTCTTCAAAAATCTTCTGCACAGAGAGTATTTTTTCACATACTGCACATTCTGGTGGTCCTCCACCTCTCAGGAGTAAGGATGATGTCAGATATATGTGTCCATTACGTAGTCCGGTGATTGCTATCTTTTCTCTCATACTCAGGTGATCTCCAAGACCCAACTTCGGATCTGATCGACTTCAGATTTGCTTCAGTATTATCCCACTCTTCCTGCCCTTTTGTAATATTATATCTTGAAAGAAATTCCATGTCTTCTGCATGAATAGGTAGTTCATCCATGCTCCGAGAATTCTCGGTGACTTTTGGTGCCCCATCGTCTGCTCCTTTGTTGCCTCTAATTCCTACTTGTCCTGGAAACCACGCAAATTCCACAACTTTTCCATTGGTTTCAAGGTGATATATGGTTGGTAATATATTCTCTATTGGAGTGTCTGAGGAAAAAACATCAGGAATAGCACGCAGAGAACTCAGAGACTCTGAACATAATAAAAAAGCCGTGTTTGTGGAGATATCTATGTAACTTAGCGCTTGCCATATCGCATAGATATCTGCTGTGAACATAGTGGCAGTCACTGAAAGTGTTCAAGAAGGTGTGACGTTTCAGAGCCATCGGTGTGAATATATTCAGTATTCTGAAATTTTTCAGTTAATTCGTAATATCCGTCCCCAAAAACCCCCACAGACTAATTTTGAATAGAATCTGATCATATTCACAGAGATCGTCTGCAATTTTGGAGCCGTCATTTTGTTCTTATGAATTTTGGCAAAACAGTCATAACTATCGAGACCAAAAACCCCCGCATACCAATTTTTAATCGAATCGGACCATAATCACAAATCTTGTCCGATATCTAGGAGCCGCCAGTTTGTTTTCTTCTGTAACAAATTCCATAATGCATTGTCTCAGCAACTGTGAAAACCAGCCAAATCTCACTTTATTCGGACAACTAGAAGTGGTTCAACTTTAACTTGTGAGATTTGATTACACACATCGGGATAGAAGAAACTAAATAAAATCTTGTAAGGACACACATGATTGTCTCGATCCTTTCCTAGCGATTTTTTCACCTCAATAATAGTGCAGCGACGCTCAGTTTGTACTGAATCCCATAACATGATATCTAATTGTCACTCTGACACTTTTTTCAGAGGTCGTGTTTCTTCAGATGACATTATTTTACACGCATATTCGAAGACGGACCTGAAAAAATTTAGTGTATTAGGAGAATGAACATCGAACAAACTCAAATCAAGAAACATCAAAAACTATCACGTGTTTTGCCATAGGTGGGTGTAGATCAGAATGTAAATTTTTTTCTCAACAACGATCGCTTTGTCGCCAAGTCATAGAATGATATAATTAATGGTAGTAATTGAGTAAATTTCACACCCACGTTTTGTTTTGCGGAAATTAACACCTTTTCAACTGCGAAACGAAAATAGGTTGATAGCCCAAGAATCCATAGGTAAATGAACTCGAAACGTCTTTCATGGTTTTACATATTCCTTTGGACTTATATACCTCATAAAATTCAATAACCAACGATAATCACATAATGAAACCATTGACCTGATGTATGACGAACATTTTTTTTTTGCAATCGACTGTTTAGACACATTGAGTAACTCACAGCAAGGAATCCGAATAAGAGCTGTTTTCCACAGTACAGGAGTACTGCCCTGCTTATGCTCTACAAAGAATTCGCACCATTCACACCACAACACTATATCAACCTCTCAGCCTCGGAATGTTTATCAAATTCCCACATATTCTGAAAATCACTTCCGACAATATTCTAAAAACGCGGCTCAAAACTGACCACATCCTGAAAATAAAAATAACCCTACAGCAGTAGGAATGATGTATCTTGATTGCATTGTGAATGAGAGAGACATTTTAGACAACTGCAGTTTAACGTTCAATAAACACTAGTGTGTGTGGTATGTAGATGACAATTCTGAGTGTTTTCAATTGCCAAAAATAGCGCAGAAAAATAGTACTTGTTCGCCCTCCGAAAGTAATTTTCAAATAATATTTTGCAACGTAGAAACTGCATCCCTAAATTCTATCCCCTTCGAGGAATAGTTTTCAGTTCCAGATTGAAGTAAGACCTTGAGAATAAATGAAGAAGGCTTGAACATCAGCCCCTCAGAGTCATCCATTATTGCTTTCACCCAAAGAAGGGAGCTAGAGTGCCTGGGACCTCTTACCCTCTAAGGGACCAACATCCAGCTATCGGGGGAAGTTAAATATCTCAGGTATTCCTTGACCCAAAATTAACCAGGAACTAACAACTGGCAACGCCGAGTTAACATCAATGGTAGCCAGGCGAGCACACAGATATTCACGGGGCTGAGTCCCAAAATGATGTATTGGACATATAATACTTTTTTTTATTGGTGCCCCTTTTTACCCATTTAAAGCACGCCTCAGCGTGTTTTAATCGAACTTTAAAAAACGCGCGTTTTTTAAATGTAACCATGACAACATCAACAAATCGAGAAAGTCTAAATGACAAATTTTTGATTATTGATCTGACAGGAGTACCTTGTAACGTCAAATGAAATATTACTCACAATTCGTTCATTTATATGTGCTCCTCCATCCATTTGATGAACTTTTCATATTCTTTTTTATATATATCACTGGATTTTCGCGGTATTAACCGCGATTCTGCCCCACTATTCAAAAAATCGATATTAGAATCATTCATTTTTGAGCTCTGGTGACAACAAATATTGATCTTTGGTAACAAATTGCAAATGAATGTTTTTCTCATTTCCATGACAACGAAAGGTATACTGATGTCACATCACGAATTCAACCTTCTTGTATTATTAGTTCTTATTTCTATTTTTTGTAGTAATAATACCAGTATATATGATTTCAAAGTGCACCAATAGAAAAAAATAACGTAAAATATTCGTGGATAACTGGTCTTAAAAACACTTGCTCTATTTCGAGCACTCCGGCCGCGCCGTCGTGCTCGAAAAATCGCGCGTGTTTTAAAGCCCTTTTTATCCACTTATACTTTAATATACTATTGTTGAAACCAATGTTCACCTATTCATCTTGCAAGGCGTGAGAGAAAACAACATGAGGGAAAAGAGCAATGCAGGGATCAAAATATGAAGTCGTCACTGAAGGCTCTCATGAATCCAAAAGTGACATCAAGACTGATATGGGAATACGGAGAAGGACTCAGCGCCCTCGATGAACATCACAAAATAACTTCAATGTGGATTCCAGGACACTGTGGCATCGAGGGCAACAAAAAAACTGATGAACTAGCAAGGACAGGCTCATCAACTCCATATATTGGCCATTAACCTGCACTCGGGGTGACAAAATCGGCCATCCCAAGCTGCATACAGGACTGGGTCTAACGAAAACAAAAGGGTCTTCTCACTGGTTACAGTCCAATGAGAGGACACCTGCACAAAATTAGGCTGTACAATGGAGAACTTTCCTGTAGACATTGTGGCAAAGGGACAGAAATGGCCAAACATATATTGTCAGAATGCGAGGCACCAGACCGCAAAAGACATGCAATAGTCGGCAAACTCCCGGAGAATACAGTAACCAACTGGTGAGGAACCTGTACAGACTGGGACAGGGGACTTAGATTATGGAGTGAGTGCTGTAAAACAAAACCGGAAAGCACAAAAAGCCCAAGAGGCTGAGGTGCCGCTGGTGACGAGACCAACATCCAAGGGAAAGAAAGAGCTTGTGAAACCTCATTTGAAAATTTTATACCAGTCATTTTCAACCAATCAGATGCTTCATTCCGACATTGTTACTATAGTAACCAGCAAATTTTCTGACAATTTTTCATCCACATTAGCATGTAGACGTAAAATTAATAAGTGGAAATTTCCCGGCACATGACAGCTATCATATAATTAGACAAAAATAATATTGAAATAATATTGACAATATTTTTCATTTACTTACTTTATAAGTTGGGAAAATTACAACAATTTATCAGGGTGTACATTCCTTAATATCATTAATTAATTGTGGAGTCTTAAAAAATTATACTTCTACCTCCTCTTTCCTGAGTGTTGAATAAAACACAGAACCGGTGTTTTTTTCAACAATATGCCTGTGTTTCATTAAATAAAAATAATACTGGGACACCAGTTTATTTCTTTGAGTATTAGATTTGTGTCCAAAAGAAGGCACAATATCACGCAGAATGTTGCCAATCTCTTTCAATAAGTTTTCTGGCTCAGGATTTAATCCAGATTCTTCCAATAGGTATGTTAGATATTTAACATTTTTATGGTACATTTCAATGTGCTGTGATTCTTTGCAAAACTAACACAATTCATACGATTGAAAGTTCATTTTATTATCACTTTTTTACTAACTTGTATACAATGTTATGGGGAACTTATAATGCCACAAATAAAATATTGATTGATAGGAATAGTGAATGGCAAATCCATGGCTAACTTTAAAAAATATTTTTTTAACAAAAACATTCTATTTAGAATGAAGAATAAAATATCCCAATTTCCTGAATTATTTGAAAAACAAATTATTACCGCTAATACTATTTTTTCTTAGAATTAAACCTAAAATAATATGAAAAATATTTGAGTATATATGTAAAGGTATAGTTATATATTGTTTGCTGTATATCACCTTCGTTTGGAGTCAATATTGACATTTCCCTGAAATCTAGTAAGAAAATTATATGAAATCAAGTAGTTTTATAAAAAAATGTATCCGATATTATAAATTTCATTTTACTAGGGCACGGGAAAAATAAAAAAAATATCCCGCAATACGAACATCCACTTTCATTTTTAATCAATATTGACATTTCCCTGAAACCCAGTGGAAAAATTATATGAAATCAAGTAGTTTTATAAAAAAATGTATCCGATATTATAAATTTATTTTACTAGGGCAGGGAAAATCAAAAAATTTTCCCGCAATACGAACGTATCAACTTTTATTTTTAGTCAATATTAACATTTTTCTGAAACCTAGTAGAAAATTGTTTGAAATTAATTAATTTTACATAATAGTTTATCTGATATTATATATTTTATTTCACTAGGGAACGGGGAAAATCAGAGAAATATCTCTCCCAAAACTTCCATTACACACAGCCTTCTATTTATTTGTGAATAACGTCAAAATAAATATTTACTTAATGTTTTCTATTTAAATATAATTCCGGTATAAAATTTCCTTACCGAATCCCCCACGTGCTTGAATTAATTGCGGGAAATTTGTCCCGTACATGAACTTTTAAAGAAAAAATTCATGCTCTAGGGAGATTATAAGTGAAGACTATTTTTATTCTCTATTCAAAATTGATCTGGTTTCATGATTTTCATTGCACAGTATAATGGAAAAAATTATCTGACTGACGAAATTCATTACAAACACTAAGAACTCTATAACTAATAGCATTTCATTCTTGATAATATAACAAAATAGGAAACAAATTAGTTTGAATGTGGAATATATTCAAAATACACACGCCGGTTACGTCTTGGCATCATCCTAATCATACATAAAAATGTCTTCTAACATGTATCAAAATATAAAGCGTAACCAACTTAATTGTAAGCACTTTTTTACGTCAGGTACATGGCTGAGTTTTGTTGTGTATATCATACCATCCCTTGAGACGAACTCTCATTGCGTGCGGCTACTCTAGAAATTATCGCCTACCTATCGAACAACCATTTTGGAATTTTGAATCGGGGTTCTACCGGATAATATTGATTGTGATGTGGTTGTCAGCTGAAACTGGTTTGCTCGAGTAGGATATATATTTGCCACAGTTGGCACGGCAATATTTTATAGCAGTGCTTGATAAATCATCTACATTCAAATTTCCATCAATGAAACGGACCAATGACATGATATCCACCTTTCCCGAACATAACCTTTTCAGCCTTTGCGTCTTCAATTCATCATCAAGTGAAAATTTTTGTTCAGAACAGTAGTGACAGTTTGTACAATCAACTCTACCTAGAAATGTACAAGTGCACTCATCAGAAGAACAGTCATTAAATGATGTAATTGATTGCAGTATTCTAGTAAAGTTAACACCCACGTTATATTTCGCAAAAATTAACACCTTCTCCACTGCGAATCGAAAATTGGCTTATGTTCTAACAATTCATAGGTGGATGAACTCAAAAGTATATCCCATGGATTCATATAACAATAGTCAAAAACATCATTAGCATTGACCTGATATGTTACCCGCATCACAAGGCAAAATATTTTTTTCGGCAATTAACTGTTCAGACACATAGAGTAATTCACACCAAGAGACCCGAATAACAGCTTTCTCCCGGTCGCTCCAGGTCTACAAACACTTCACAAAATTAGGAACAATAAAAATACCACAATACCATCTCAAGCTCCCAGTTTCCTTTTATGTGCACTGTTAATAACTCTTCATATTCCAGGAGAAAGGTAAATTTTTTATGTAAGCCTCTCATGTGGATTTTTGGAAACCATATAAATGGAAACATTCCAAGTAAAGATATTTCTACGAATATATTGAAAAATAGACTCTCAGTTCATACTCCACATTGTTCTCGCAATAGGTGACACAGCTATTGATTAATGAGTTTTAACGTCTTCTTTCGACACTGCCTGTGATGTAGGGTTGATAACACACGTGGAAATCTATGATTTCTTTCCTAGAATGATTTGATATTTTGAATGCTTTCTTGATGGAAACGTTGAATAGCTCTCCGCAGTACAATACCATATTTTCTCAAAAAGTGTGCAGATTTCAGGGCATAAAAAATCAAATGGGATACCCTGTATATAACTGAATTTTTGGAATGATATTTTTTTCCTCATTTCAAAAATGTACCATATGCTACCCCTATCTCATAGCGTTTTTGAGTTATTGAACGTCGAATTACTTAGACTAGTTGTTACTGTAAATACCTACCATATGAAAGTTAACATTTTTGAAATAAGCTATGGAAATGACAAGTATATCATGTTTGTTTAGTGACATTTCTTTGATGGAATAATCAGAGAGGAAGAGAAAGCTTAAATATTTATACAAAAATAGATAACAAAGAAGTATCCGGGAAATTTAAATAACATGTTAACTCATAAAATATGTTCGATGTGTCCACCATCATTTTCAATGCATAATTGATAACGTCTTCTCATATTTATAAGTGCATTCAGATTCTATATTTCAAGTCGAATCGTGTCTTCAATGAGTTGAATATTATTATTATTATTAATAATATGTATTAGAAATACCAAGAAAAATGTATCCATACAGGTCAAGTCCGGACTGTTGGGTAGCCATCTAATACTTCCATTTTCCTACCCATATTGGGAATACATTATTCAAATGTTCTCGAACAGGTAGGACACTATGTGGGGTTTCCCCATCTTGCATCCGAATCATACTGAAGCTCGTCTTCCGAAAAATTCTGTAAAATAATATTTTCTACTTCTGGGATGAGTATTTCTTGATCGGTAACTCCTGTTAATATATAAACATAAAATATAAGGACAGAAATGTTTTTTAAGAAAATTCCGCAGTTTTTCTTCCTGGTTTCTTTATTTGTTTTACCAATATTTTTCTGTTGTCTTTTTTTTTCCCACGACCTTGGATTTTTCCTAATGAAAAGTCCTGCCCTAGAAAGGAATGACTCATCAGTCCATAATATTTTAGTTAAATAATCGGGATCTTCATTCACATTTGGGATCATCTGTTGCCAAAATTCCAAACTTTTCCTCTAATAAGTCTTGGTTAAAACTTGAACCGGTAAAATTTTATATGGTTTGTAGTTTTTCTTTTTCAAAATACTGTCAAAAATGTATCGAATAGTGAAACAATCAGTATAATTTTCAAATGGGTCACAATGTGCTTATTCTGCGGAAACACGAATCTTAAACAAGAGTTTTTAGAGATGACGACTGATGGTTTGATCGGGGAGTCGATGTTGGGTTTTTGCTGTTTACAAAGCTAGATTGGGAAATGGGGACAGTTAGAGAGTTGAAAAGTTGAGAAGCCCTATTATCAATTTGAAGATTATGGTTTTTGGAATTGGTCCACATTTCTGTAAGTGAAAAATATTTGTTTCATACATTTGAAATTAAGAACTAGGTACTAGAAGGGATTCATTGATTCATTTTTCATTTAGAATCCATTTGATTCTGGTAGTCCTTTTAATAAATATTTTTCAATCAATAAAGAGTCAGAATCAACCTAGTTAGTCGTGAACAAACCCTAATTCACGACAATACGTTGGATATTGGGAAACATTTCACCTAATTGATCAGCTACATTTTTCAAACTACATTCAGAATTTCCTAAAAAATAATATAATATTTAAAAGAAGTCTATTTGCGATATAATATATACGGATGGGCTCACTTTCGAAACGAAGCAGTATATCTAGATGTTCTTCCTGGTTTTCTTGAACTAACACGATTTTTTCTACTGAACACGAAGGTATGATTCCTCTTTTGATGAATATTTTTCAATGTAGTTTCTGACGGTGTTGGACGATTTGAATACAACACCCTACATGCATTTTCTGCTGCACGTTTATTTTTGTTGTTTTGTATATATTAAGTATACATTCGAACTTTTCTTTCTCACAGTAAAGCATTTTGATTATTCCATTGAAGAAATACCATTAAACAAACATAATATAGTTGTAATTTTCATAGCTCACTTTGAAAATATTAACTTTCATAGGATAGGTATTTACTTACAGTAACAACTAGTCTTAGTTATTCGACGTTTAATAACTCAAAGCGATATGAGATAATATGGTATATTTTTGGAATCAGGAAAAAATGAAAATTCAATAAT
This sequence comes from Gonioctena quinquepunctata, assembly GCA_018342105.1. Lineage (NCBI taxonomy): Eukaryota > Metazoa > Arthropoda > Insecta > Coleoptera > Chrysomelidae > Gonioctena > Gonioctena quinquepunctata. The sequence goes on along the minus strand of JAFIRS010000892.1, from coordinate 413,651 downwards.
GAACCGGGATCTAATTTAATTTTTTATACCCTTCAATCTGCACGCTACTGTATTTTTGATAGCATTTTATCAAAATTCAGTCATGACCACACGACTTTCACATTGAAATAATTGACCTCGTAACGGGTTGGAGTTTAATTGCTCAATACTAAAAATATATAACACGCTCAGTTAGTATCAGTGCTCGCAATTTTTTTTTATAATGATCTTATAATGCAAAGAATTGGTGCATATTCAATGCTGAAGAATATGTTTGAATCCTCAGCGACGAACAAATGGAAATCAATAACTCAATACTAAAATAGTTCAAAATTGGCATCTTCCAAGAACTGCACTGAAGGTAGAATTGAGTTTTTGCATACACTTGAATCCACCAAAAATACATTTCAATTGAAGATTGCAGATTGTTCCAATAAAGAAAATAATACCAATCTCAGTGATACTTCTCCCGTATTTAATGAAGATAGTTCTTGTGCAAAAGCATTTTTATCGAAATTTTTGTGGGATGCTAGAGTGGGAAAATAATATGTATTTCCTGCACGAATCTGATTTGCGCACAATCGAAGTTTGCTTTAAAAATATTTCACGTGGCTGAATAGCTCATGGGCAAATTGTCCTAGTTTTTCAACCGACGAAACCAAAAAGGAGGAGGTTCTCTATTCGACCCGTATATTTTATGTTTTTCCATAATATTTTTTTATGTATGATCACGCATAACTTTTTACTGAGGCGTCCGATTCCGATAATTCTTCCTTCAGTGGATAGGGTGCACTTCGACTTTGGTCCCATTCGAATTTTAAACATGAAATCCACCCCTAAGGGTAGCGAAATGAAGGATATTGATCACTCACCCTCTGAATTCTGGTCCGTTAACCGATTCTATCAGGCATAACTTTGTACTGGATTCTTGGATTTGGATGATTCTTTCTTTAATATATAGGGTATACCTTATATCTGGATTTCGAAAGGAATCAGCCACCCTTACGGGTGGAAAATAGGGGATAATTGATTTTTCACTAGTGAACATTAGCACACACATACGTAGTTGACAATGACAGATCGCTAATGACATTATTCTTGTTCCGTCGAAATCAGTATATTTCATGAGAGGATGGAATGATATACAAAGTAATGAAATTAACTAACCAGAACAACAAAAATAATTTATATTACAACAAATAGTAAAAGTAGATAATCATATTATTTAACTGGTAATAGTTGAAGTAAGGTGGGTAAGTAAGTATTTTGGAAGTTATCAAAAAACAAGTAGGTAGTAATTGATAGATTTTAGCCACAAAAAATTTAAAAATAAAAACTTTTTAACAAAAAATTGAACCGACGAAAAAATCAACTGAAAAGCAAAAAATAAAATAAACCTTCTTAGTCTAAATGATAATTGAGCTCCTGAACTAATGTAAGTAACTGATTTTGAGTCGGCGCCAAACAAACTAGCAATTGAATTAGGTGAAGCGTAAAATGATGGCAGCGAGATGCACGGCTGCGTTTTGATGACTTCTTTCATAGATAATGATCTTCGATAATTGTTTGTTTGGCGCCCACTCAAAATCAGTTACTTACATCAGTTAAGGAGCTCAATTATCATTTAGACTGAGAAGGTTTATTTCATTTTTTGCTTTTCAGTTGATTGTTACGTCGGTTAATTTTTTGTTAAATTTGCATATTCATATTCAGCTCGTTCAAGTAGCTGGTGATATAAACCAAAAATGCAAAATCAGATAACCATACATCATCTCTCAAAGGTACGACTAGTATGGATTTTTCCTTCATACCCAAAAAATTTGGCACTTCTTCTCTTAACTCATGGAATCGCTTCAACATGTTGCCCTCACTGAGCCAGCGAACTTGACAATTAAAAACGAGGTTTCCATATTTCGATTCCAAGTCCTGGAACTGCCTGTGATTCAAACCTCTCGATTTAATAAAATTTACAGACGAAACAACTCTCTTCATTACGTGCCTGTATTCAGTTCTAGTTTCTTCGAAGTGGAAAGTGAGAGTCTCCCCCTGTTTTTGAACGGTTTCGTCTGAATGAAAATCTGGATATTCATCCTTCCTTCCGATGATCACAGGAAAGAAAAGGAAAGGTAACGGAGAGTTCATCCGTAGACCGATAGCACCGTATCCAATAACTTCTATTTCGGAAGAGCCGGCAATTTCCCATGATGGCGACGTCTCGTCGCTTTTGTGGGATTGCCATCATCCAAATGAAATGAAAGTAGGGATTTCGCGGAAATACAAAATCAGAATTCAGCGGAATCCGGATCCGAATTACCATATCCCGGATTTATTTTCAATGGCAAAAAACGGAGCGATACTCTGAACGAGTCGTTGCATTGTCGGGGTATATTATATATGGGTACGGAAATAGGAGATCTTTCGGAAATTCACCAGTTAGGAGTGAAATGAACAAAAAAAACATTCAGAAATTTGAAAAAATGTCGATTACCTTTAATTGTGAAGTTAAATCTTTTTTGTGTGGGAGAAAAGGGATAGAGCTGATAATTTTTGGTGACCATTGCTAGAGAGGTATCCTAGGAAAATTTTGTTTAATCGATGATCATATACTGGAATCAAATCACACGATGTGAATTGCTTTTGTTCAAGTAATTTTGCTCATGTTATTTATTTCACCAACTCACAATGAGGATATGACAAAATACGGATATGATAATGTTTTGTTAATGTGTAATTTTTGAATAACTAAAATGCCCCATTCTACATATCAAGCAGATGTGTGATATTCAACGGAATGGAGACATCATGGATATGTAATAGACTCAGAAGTCGTATTATTGTGATTCAACAAGGAAAGAATGTGTGATTAGGGGTGCTGATCGAAAAATTATCACAAATATTGTTTGAAGCTTATTTTTTCTGTTAGGCACAACTTAGAATACGACAAATAACTGACCAATTGAGTAATTTTCCTTATGTGAAATATAAGTTGATATACAGAGTGGCCACTTTTTTAATGGGATTGTATTGGTAACTTTTAAACCATAAGAGTTAGAAGGTCGGTCAAATGGAGAAAAAGTTGCATTCATAGAAGCATTGTCAAGCAGTTCAAACAAATCGAGATTATCAGGGGCCGGTTATTGAGATATCATAAGAAAAGTAAATTCTGTCATTTTGATTTTTCTTTTTTTCCCACTTTATTTCGAATATTATCGAAAAATGTCACAGTAGTTTTTCATTCGACAGTAAATTATCCTCAATTTGACATAATCAGATTTTGTATCCAACGTTTCGTACGCTCTGGGCCACCCTCAACCTCGTTTTTTTCAATACGGACCTGCATATTTTATGACACTTTTCGAAATAACTTTCAACGCTGAATTCAACGATATATCATACAATGTCATTCAAAGTTGATTTTCAGGTGATTTTGGCCCTTATCCAAATTTATTTGGGTCGGATCTGTATTACATTTAGGTACTTTTAGTTTAATTAACAACATGCAATACATGTCGATAAGAAAATCAACTTACTCATCTTCAACTGAATGGAACGTAACAGAATCAAAGCAAGAAACAAGTAATAATTATTTACAAATTTCAAGAGGTGAAAAACCTAATTCATAATAAATAATTAAACGAAACTATCATTTAATGAAAGAAAAACCAAATGATTATTCGAAAGTAAATGATGAACATTAATGAAGTAATTGTTCGAAATGTCCACCATTTTGAAAATGCACTTTGCGGTTCTGGAACCCATACTTCTTATACATTTGCTTATTTCGTCTCCTTGAATACCTTCCAATACATTCTCAATCTTCTCGCGAGGAATCATTATTGTTGGATTTGTCATTTGTTCCGTTGAAACAAATTACAGAATAAAACTTCATTTTGAGATCATTACAATTTTTTTTTATTATTGTTGGTATTCAAATTTAAAATCATTGTATTCGCGTCTCTTGACTATTTTATTAACAGCAGTTTTTGATAAATTGCATTCACTGGCCACAGTTCTCGATTTTTTTTCTGGGTTAAATTGAATTTGGGTCAGAACATTGATATCGTTGATAGACTTGTTTTTTCTTACATACACACAACTCTAGGTTTATTGAATGTATTATTTTCAAGTAGTAGGCCATGGATAAAAAAGAACATAACAAGAAATGTCATCTTATTTGTCACTTCGTTTATTATTGTGTCACAAGAACTTGTCATTAAATACTTTTCTGAGTAATTTCAATTTAACTTATTCGATATGGTGAGATACACAAATGAAGAGAAGAGAGATATGTACGAAGTGTACATAAAACTAAATAGAAATTCGTTCAAAGCACAACAAAGGTATGGTGAATTATATCCTGAAAGAACAACACCAAATATTAAAATGTTTCGACGTTTATCTACAACGTTACTTGCACATAATTCATTCATCAAACCTAGATGAGATCCTTATGTACGACGAAACGAGCCTATCAATGACATCAATGTTCTGGCCCAAATTCGAATTAATCCAGAAATAGGATCGAGAACTATGGCCAGTGAATGCAATTTATCAAAAAGTGCTATTAATAAAATAGTCAAGAGACACGGATACCATGATAAATACCAAGCCGTGCAAAAACTATATCGCAATGATCCTGAGAGAAGGTTGCAATTCTGTAATTGGTTTCAACGGAAGGTGCGGAATAACAACAATTTTGCGCACAATATCATTTGGGGAGACGAAACGACATTCACAAATTCTGGCATGTTCAATCGGAGGAACAAACATTTTCATGCCACAGAAAATCCTCACTTAATTCATGAAGTTAGACATCAATATCGTTTTTCTTTGAACATATGGTGCGGTTTGTTGAATAATAAATTACTGGGACCCTATTTTATTGACGGCAACCTAACCGGAGCAAAATATGTAGAAATTATTGAAGAAATGTTGGATGATCTTCCTATACGGTATCGGCGTAATAGTCCATGGTTCCAACAAGACGGATGTGGTCCACACAACTCAAGAATAGTCACAGACTATCTAAATCGAACTTTTCCCGATTCATGGATTGGAACAAGAGGTCCAGTAGCATGGCCTGCCAGATCTCCGCATTTGAATCCGCTGGATTTTTATTTATGTGGATATCTCAAGAATAAAATGTATGATACTACGAACCCGACAATAGAGATTCTTCGCGAGAAGATTGAGAATGTATTGGAAGGTATTCAAGGAGACGAAATAAGCAAATGTATAAGAAGTATGGGTTCCAGAACCACAAAGTGCATTTTACAAAATAGTGGACATTTCGAACACTCAATTCATCAATGTTCATCATTTACTTTCGAATAATCATTTGGTTTTTCTTTCATTAAAGGATAGTTTCGTTTAATTATTATGAATTTTCACCTCTTGAAATTTGTAAATAATTATTACTTGTTTCTTGCTTTGATTCTGTTACGTTTCATTCAGTTGAAGATGAGTGAGTTGATTTTCTTATCGAAATGTATTGCATGTTGTTAATTAAACTAAAGGTACCTAAATGTAATACAGATCCGACCCAAAGAAATTTGGATAAGGGTCGAAATCACCTGAAAATCAACTTTGAATGACATTGTATGATATATCGTTGAATTCAGCGTTGAGAGTTATTCCAAAAAATGTCATAAAATATGCAGGTCCGTATTGAAAAAAATCAGGTTGAGGGTGGCCCAGAGCGTACGAAACGTTAGATACAAAATCTGATTATGTCAAATTGAGGATAATTTACTGTCGAATAAAAAACTCACGTGACATTTTTTGATAATATTCGAAATAAAGTGGGAAGAAAAGAAAAATCAAAATGACAGAATTTACTTTTCTTATGATATCTCAATAACCGGCCTTGATAATCTCGATTTGTTTGAACTGCTTGACAATGCTTCTATGAATGCAACTTTTTCTCCATTTGACCGACCTTCTAACTCTTATGGTTTAAAAGCTATCAATACAATCCCATTAAAAAAGTGGCCACTCTGTATGCCACTACTTAACGGAGCAAAGTAATTTACTGGCTTTTACACTGGTATAGATTCCCTGATCCATTCAATTTTGTTTTCAGATTATGGAAGGTTAGAATCCTGTGTTGTATTTTGAACTAATTCCATTGGTTCACACCATTATGGATAGAATAGAATATATTTTTTTATAATTGTGGGAAATTTGCCTTGAGAGGACGAATTATCAAATTAAATTAAAGAAAAAAACCATCCTCAAGGGGGATTTACGAATTTTTCTGATTTGCCATAATTTTTTTCTTCATGTATTTTTCACAGACGCAATTTCCCACTTCATATTATATATTTGGCAAAATGTTGTCAGTGGTTGAAGATCATCTTCCTGAAATTCGGTTGAAACTGTCACTTCGATGGTGATGTTAGGGTGAAAGGCTAATTGGTCTTGATGGCTACTGATGAGTACTCAAGTACTTTTCCATCTTCCTAACACCAACATCAAATTATGGGAAGGAGCAGACCACAAATATGATTCAATAGCCCAGTTGGTAGAGCATCTGAGTAGAGATTTAGAGATCGTGGATTCGAATCCCGCATTAGGATGTTTTTTTCTTTGATTTAATTCAATCACTTGTTATGTATATGTATTATTATGATGCTTATAATTTGTGATAATGATTGTTATTGTTATTTATTTATTTTCAATATTCAATAACTAGTCATCATAATGGAATATTTGTTATGATAAATTTGTTCAATTGATTTCTTTTTTCATTTAAAAATTTTGAAAAGTGAATACCCATCATAACAGTAATGATACTCCAGCTATGTTGTTCTTACCCTTTTTCAATACTCTTTTACTTCATCCCAGCTCAGTTGGTACGCTTATGGAGTATGACGCATCTCCGTTCTCAAAGTAGGGTTCTGTAATGCCAACTTGTTGCGCTGCTTGACGTCAAAAGTGCTATTTTGTGGAAAGATTCATGATTAGGTAATGAATAAATTAACAATGAATTCTTAAAACTTGTCAAATAGTTTTATTTTATTGAAATAAGTCCTTGAATTGACCTGACCTGCGATATCTAACTCATCTAAATCAGAACAGTGATGTGAAATGGTAAAACTTGCTTATGGGTGATAAAATACTTCGTGAATATAACGTTTCGAAGTTATAAAACCAATAAATGTTCAAATGCATTGATACAAGTGATCCGAATAACCAAAATGAGTGTCTGGTCTTGATATGTTCACTTTATTTAGTTCTGGGTTTCAAAATACCTGCTATTCTTTCTTTTTGATGTTCTGCTGACTGTTAGAAGTGTTCTTGATATTTGAAAAAGTACAGCTCCACTGTAGGAGGTCCCTTTTGTCACTGGCAACGTCACGGACAGGACTTTTGTTATATTTATGAGGTCAGTGGTTTTTTCTTGTTGGTTTATTTTCCCATTCTTATCTGGATTCGTTTTATAATGTTAGAGAATAGTTTTTCTCGTTTTTCTCTTGTGTTTTATGATAAATTGTTCTTCAAAATTGGTACATGATTTATTTTTTGTACATCATTCTTTCATTTCTCTAGGCTTGTTATCTTTTCTCTTGTTAGTGGACATAGCCCTCAGAGAACAGTGTTAACCGTAGACACGTGTTTCGAGCTCTCGGCCCTCATCAGTACGGTGGAGAAGTGCAAGGATGAACAACACTTGGTAGAAAACGACAAGCAATGGAGTCAACAAACAGAAAGCCAGCCACACATTTGTGGTTACGGTCAGCAGACCCAGGAATTCCAGGGCAACCACCAACGTCACCACGGAGGCAGCTATAGCTAACTGCGTGACATTCTAGTCCAGGAATATAGATATGAAAGAGAGGATATCGAGGGGACTTGTTGAAAACAAAATGGAAGGAATTCAGTGGACATAGCCCTCAGAGAAAAGTGTTAACCGTAGACTAGACACGTGTTTCGGGCTCTCGGCCCTCATCAGTACGGTGGAGAAGTGCAAGGATGAACAACTAAATTCCTTCCATTTTGTTTTTAACAAATCCCCTAGATATCCTCTCTTTCATATCTATATTCCTGGACTCGGATGTCACGCAGTTAGCTATAGCTGCCTCCGTGGTGACGTTGGTTGTTGCCCTGGAATTCCTGGGTCTGCTGACCGAAACCACAAATGTGCGGCTGGCTTTCTGTTTGTTGACTCCGTTGATCGTCGTTTTCTACCAAGTGTTGTTCATCCTTGCACTTCTCCACCGTACTGATGAGGGCCGAGAGCCGAAACACGTGTCTACGGTTAACACTTTTCTCTGAGGGCTATGCCCATTGAATTACTTCCATTTATATATATATATATATATATATATATATATATATATATATATATATAAATGGAAGTAATTCAGTGGACATAGCCCTCAGAGAAAAGTGTTAACCGTAGACACTTCGAATTGTGCAAAAAATATCTGCTCCCTAATCACTCGAAATATACCGTGTGATATGAACCATATGAAAAATAAGGCCAAAATGTGCCACCACCCTCAATGTCAATCCACTGAGTGTCTGAGACTGTGGGAAGTAAGGAGCGTTTTAGTTAATTTGTGAAAACCAATTTATGTATTTATCCCAGGGAACTTTTTGACTTCCGGGGCTTGGAAAAAATGGTGAAGATAAGATAAGGCAATATATAATAAATATAGTAGAATGGATATTGCGTTTCTCATGACCCTGAGCTCCAAATTTACTATCCAGTAGAGATAAGCTCTTTGTATTACGAGGAATGACAATTTAACTCTCGATAGATGACATGAATGAAGATGTGTTCATCTATTGATGAGTTGGAAATAGAAGAGGAATTATCCGATTATCAATTAATTTCTTCATAACCCTTAACTCAGTCACTATACTTTTCATCCTTGAATAAACGAGAATAAGATATATGAATCTACATAACGTCGGTTGGAAAATCCAGATCAACCAGTTGACCTCGCTTACCAGACCTTAACACATGCAGTTGCGTGGTGGATTCGTAACAATATGGATGTCGAAATGTGCCATGACGCTGAATGTCCATAGTGTTTTTATTGAGTTGAGACATGAAAAAACTGGCAGAGAAAAAATAATAATTCCCCTATCCCGTAGTAGAATGGATGTTCAGTTTTACATTCTTCTGAGCTCGAAAATAGTTATCAAGTGGAAAATAGCTATATGTGACGAGAAAGAGAAATCCAAAGAGATGATATGGAGAAAGAGCAATTTGTATACCTCAAATGCAACTAGAGAGAGACAAGGACAAACGCAGAGAGAAAAAAAAGAGAGGAGATAAATGGTATAGGGAAGCAAACGAGACAAAGTTTTTATAGTCCCATCCCCCCATGTTAACTTTTGAACGATTCGACTCAGAACGGTAGGACTAAACCCGATTTGAATGATATCACCGATAATACTTTTTGAAATTAAAGACAATGTGATTGCTAGATAGATAAGCACATCGGGGGACACATCAACTTAAAAATTTCAAATGGTATGGGGGGTCAAGTTGCATATCGTTGAACAGATAATTCAATTCTCTCTTCTACCATCCTATTATTTTCGAATTTAGTTGGAAAGTTTTGTTACATAAAATATATTGAATGGTATTACCGGTCCTACTTTTTGAGAGAAGATACATCACAATTATTCGACAGAGGGCGCTGGGGGCACATCAACTTGAAAATTTCGAAAATTTTAGATGTCGAGTTGCACATCATTGAAAATGTAATTCAATTTTTCTTCATCTATGGTTGTTCTACGGAATCACAATTATGAGTGTGGCTTTTTATAGACCCCCTCCTTTTGAACGCTTCGACGTAGAACAACGGGACCAAAGCTATTTTGAATATCATCGACAATACTTTCTGAAATGGAAGAGATCGTAATTGCTCGATAGATGGCGCGGAGGGGCACATCAACTTGAAAATTTCAAATAGCATACAGGGTCAAGTGGCACATCGTTAAAAAGAGAGAGAGAGAGAGAGAGAGAGCGCGAGAGAGAGAGAAGATAATTCAATTATCTTTTCAACCATCTATTTCTTTTGAATTTTGTCAATCGTTTTTTCCACAAAGTACATTTTGAATCATTTTAAATTTTGTTATTCTTGACTTTACAAATGCATATTGTGAAAAAATATATTGACGAAATTAAAAACAAAACGAGACGGTTGAAAAGAAAATGTATTTATTTTTTCAACGATGGCCACATGACTACTGATGCTATTTAAATTTTTTAAGTTGATGTGCCCCGCCGCGCCATCTGTCGAGGTATCACAATGTCTTTTATTTCGGAAATTAGTATCGGTGATATCATTCAAAGCTTTGTTTGTCTTATTGTTTTATGTCGAACCGTTCAAAAGTCAACAAGGGGGGGGGACTATAAAAAGCCGCACTCTGTATTTTCAACATATAGCAAAGATATGTAAGTCAGATATATCTCTGAATCCCCTTTCTAGTTTAATTTTTTCAGGAGATGGAAAGCTATCAAAATTTTCGTTTCAAAAAATATATTTTCCAAAAAGAATGTAGAATTCTTGATTCAATGTTTTATTTCCGTAATATGGAAAAATATTCATTTTGTGGCACTAACATTATGTGGAAAATTAAACTTTTCCATGTATGGAAAAGAGTATAATAATTATCGATCATTGTTTCTGCTGTCGATTCATCACAATACAGCATAGATAAATCGAAATATAATGGATGTCGTGACTGAACTTGAAAAAAATTCTTTCAAACAAACCATTAATTTCTATCTGTCGATCTGGTATTCTTAAAAACGCTTCCTAGTAAAGATTTTTTTTCACTAATGATACATAACTCTTCTCTTCTCTGAGTATCGCGTGATGTGGAACATATCAATTAAAAACCTTGATGGATATTTTCTAATTGAAATAAATATATGTATAATATTGCTCGCATTTAAATGCTGGTTATTTATTTATGTTTATTATTAGTATTTCAAATTTGAATGAATGAAATATATCTCATGCAGCATGTTGTGATTGTTTTTTAATATATAATCATCAGACCCAACGAAAATATTATGAATGAGATTTTATATTAATGAGAAATTCCGTTCCCGATTCTTTTTCCAACAATTTTTGTTTGTTTATTGTTTGATATTTCGAAGCAGGATTAATTGTTCCTCATTTTAGGATATTGAACACTTCCATTCTTTGGAGAATCGTAATTTATAGTCAGAGTCGAAAACTAGTATTCGGAATTATTTGCCGAACTTCAAGAATACACGATTACTTCGAATAGATCCATGACAGTAGAAAGTTTTCACTTACTTGAAAGAAATGAGGAACGCATATCGACGAGATACATTACCGTCGTGAGGCAATCTATTATTGACATGAAAACAAAAAAGAAAATTCTAGAAATTGTGATTTATTCTCTGTTATTTTAAAAAAATTCCATACTCCATTGATTTTATTGTGCCTCAAGAATGCAAAGTGGCTTGCTGAAATATATTGTGCATTTCTCTGACTGAAATAATTGCCTTTTCCTGACTTTCTGTTCAATCAAGAAACTGGGTAATTCATCAAAATATGCGGAAATTGAGGTGGTATAATCATCTCCCAAGTGAAAACATTCAGAACAACTCGTAGTGATGATTTATTGTTTTTTTTTGCATCAAACTCTTCAACTATACTCTACTAAGTAGTGGTGACGAACGCTAGTGAGTACAGTTGCCAAAACGCTATCGCGTATGCAGTGTGGATTAGTTTGTTTTAACAATTCAAGCCATTCTATACGTGACAGGGATACTTTGATATGATTACCGCATATGGTGCAGTGGAATGGAAGAACAATTTTGTTGCAGCTCAGTGAAAATGAGTGTTTTACAGAGAAAATGCAGAGTAAGTGAATGATGTTTGGGTTTTATTGAATGGTTATTTTAACTAATCGTCATAGTATCACCCACTCGTCAAGCGAGTACAAGGGCAACCCATAAAATACAGACATTTTAAAATGGTTAAAATGTATAAAATGGTGACAAACAGTGTAAAACATATTTTTTCTCGAAATAAAACATCTTTATCATCTGCCAGCGTTTTTCAATTTGTAAAAATTGAAATTTACATAAAATTGATGAATTTCAGAATAACAGAAGTTAGCCAACTGCAAATTTCTGAAATAACCTGAAAAAAATTCAATGTATACAACCTCACTTCAATCGTCGGTAAAGTGGAATTAAAGATCTGTTCAAATTAACTTTTATATTCAGACGGAGATTGTTGTTGAGTTATTCATTTTCTATATGTAAGTCCTCAAAAAAATCTAGTCTATTGTAGTTCTTCGATGTGATCTCATGTGAACTCTGCGAATTAATACTGCGGCTGAAGTTATGACCAAAAGACAAATGTTCATGTTTGTTCAGGTGCTCATTGTTGCGGACACTCAGAGTTCTACAAGTTCTACCGACATATGTTGCATTACAATCACCACATTTCAATTTGTGGCTGCCGCTTATAGATAATTTGTCAATTTTATCTTTGTATTGATGAAATGTCTATTCGAGTTGTTAGTGGTTTTGAAAGAGCATCTACAAATTGAAATGTGGTGTTTGTAATGCAACATATAAATATATATATATATATATATATATATATATATATATATATATATATATATATATATATATATATATATATATATATATATATATATATATATATATATATATATATAAAAATTTATATATATATATATATATATATATATATATATATATATATATATATTGTTGGATGTTGCTCGCGCCTCAGATGTGGGCCAAACATATTTTCTCTCCAAACCTACCCAAAATACATATATGATAAATTCGTATTTTATTATGGACTATGGTACACATGTTAAAATTTAAAAAAAAACACAACGAGTGTAAAAATAATGACATAAGCTGGGAGTACATCCACGCGGTATATTACCTAGGTACATGTAAAACAATAAAACCTAAACAGAAAAAATGTAAAGTAGCTCTGCAAATACTTTATAATGGAATTATAACCCCAAAATAATCTAAATGAAAAGTAAGTTCAATCCTGACTACTGGAAAATCACGCTCTAAAAGTATGAAATATAAATATTTACAGGTTTCATTTTTTTTCTTTCCTCAAATGTATCTAGATATTATTTTCTGTCAATAAATGTATATTATTATTATTGTTATTATTAATGAGTTTAAAAACTAAAACCCGACTACTGAAAAATCACGCTCCAAAATGTATGAAATAAAAATTAGTTCAAAAACGAAAACCCGACAACTGAAAAATCATGCCCTGGCAAAATTATGAATCAAGAAAATATTCTCATCTGAAATTGTTATGTACGAACTATTCAATATTTATCGTCTATTAAATGAATATATTTAAATGTATTTAATACATATTCATAGTGATGTCCAGATGATAGCCGTGGTCATATGCCACTTTGCCCTCAAGCTAATGATCGCTTTCTACTATTAGTATGTATTGTTTTGTTAGGTTAGGTGGCATATGACCACAGCTATCCTCTGAACATCACTATGAATATGTTATGAATACATTAGAATATATTACGTGTAAGTTGTTTATTCAGACGCTAAATATAAATAGTTTGTACATAACAATTTCAGATAAGAATATTTTCTTGTTTCATACTTTTCAGAGCGAGATTTTTCAGTAGTCGGGTTTTAGTTTCTGAATTTATTTTTATCAACCCATATAAACAGATTAATGTTTTAGGACCTTGGGTTCCATTGTTAAAAATACACGTGACATCACGAATGAGAATACACTGCTCCTGTTGTATTATTTTTATATCCAATCTGGAACAGGCTATGCATTTGTCATCTGGTGCCCATATTGAAATGTTATAAAAATATCCTTGAACGAATCCATAGACGCTTTATGAAATATATTTCTTTCGAATAAGACGGTATCTTTACTGTTATTGGAATTTCTGATACTGCTTTACCAGAAAGATAAAACCTTACTTCTCTTGTAAATAGGAGGAACTGATCAGCTCTGATTTGTCGTTATTAAGTGATCCATGACCAAATCGATTGTAATGCTGTTTCAAGTATGCTCAATTTTCATGTTCCCAGAATAAATTCAAGGCAAAACATTATTTTTACTTCGAAGCGCCCAGAATTGATGTACAAAAAAACTCACCCTCATTCAGAATTCGCAACAAATACAATAATGATAGGTGTAACATCTTTTTTCAACCGACGAAACTGAAAAGGAGGAGGTTCTTTATTCGACCCGTATATTTTACTACGACTTTGGTCCCATTTGAATTTAAAGGATGAAATCCACCCCTAAGGGTAGCGAAATGAAGGATATTGATCATTCACCCTCTGAATTCTGGTCCGTTAACCGATTCTATCAGGCATAACTTTGTACTGGGTTCTTCGATTTGGATGATTCTTTTTTTAGTAGATAGGGTATACCTTATATTTGGATTTCAAAAGGAATTAGCCACCCTTACGGGTGGCAAAATAGGGGATAATTGATTTTCCACTAGTGAACATCAGCACACACATACGTAGTTGACAATGACAGATCGCCACTGACATTATTCTTGTTCCGTCAAAATCAGTATATTTTATGAGAGGATGGAATGATATACAAAGTAATGAAATGAACTAACCAGAACAACGAAAATAATTTATATTACAACAAATAGTAAAAGTAGATAATCATATTATTTAACTGGTAATAGTTGAAGTGAGGTGGGTAAGTAAGTATTTTGGAAGTAATCAAAAAACAAGTAGGTAGTAATTGGTAGATTTTAGCCACAAAAAATTGAAAAATAAAAACTTTTTGAAAAAAAATTAAACCGACGAAATACGGAACTGAAAAGTAAAAATAAAAACTTTTTAACAAAATTAAACCGTCGAAAAAATCAACTGAAAAGCAAAAAATAAAATAAACCTTAGTCTAAATGATAATTGAGCTCCTAAACTAATGTAAGTAACTGATTTTGAGTCGGCGCCAAACAAACTAGCAATTGAATTAGGTGAAGCGTAAAATGATGGCAGCGAGATGCACGGCTGCGTTTTGATGACTTCTTTCATAGATAATGATCTTCGATAATTGTTTGTTTGGCACCGACCCAAAATCAGTTACTTACATTCGTTTAGGAGCTGAATTATTATTCAGACTAAGAAGGTTTATTTTATGTTCTGCTTTTCAGTTGATTTTTTCGTCGGTTTGATTTTTTGTTAAAAAGTTTTTATTGAAGCATAGCATCATAAAAAAAAATTGTCTTGATTTTTTTTTGTTCTTCTTTTTGTCATCATGTTTTGTATTTTCACATTCTCATATGAAATCTGCAGTTCATAAAAATCAACCAGCCTCAAATGAAGAACTTAAGAATTGCCTCAGTTGACAATGCCGAAATATTTCCCACGAAACTTTCGCGAATGTGGTACAAAAATTTGAAAACAGGCACTAATATTGTTTGGAGAATGATAAAAAATATTTTGAGCATTTACTGTAAATCGAAAAAAAAAACATTTTTGGAATAGTCTAGGGAATACTTTTAGTCAGATTTGCTTAGTAGTGCAGGAAACATGATACCAAAATTGGATACCAATAAAAAGTATTTTTGAAGAGCTTTTCAATGATGTATCACACATGGAGGTTGAAATTTGAATTTATGAGGTGAGAATTGATGGGGCGGAGGGAATCAGTAAATGAGATATTCGAGTTATTTCCATTCAAATTCGACTAACTGTATCATATCACTTCAAGATGTATTCCCAGTTGTAATATCACAAGAGTGTGGGAATGAAGTAAAACTAATTCGACAGATTTTCGAAAACTTGTTGCTAATCAATACACGAGAACCCAACGGCCTCGACTGGCTATTCCCAAAAGGCAACAAGTTTGAGAAATAAATCTGAAGAATTATTTTCTACTTTATCGAACTCTCGTGTGGTATTCTATAGATTATTTTCTGAAGTTACGCACAATGATAACAAGCAAACATCTCTTTTCCATAATATTGGAATCATTTCATGAAAATCCTTCCATAATCCCAGATATATTCAGCCAAAGCATCATTCAAACTCTCACATCCTTCAAACAGGGAATTGAACCACCAATTATCATTAGTCATAGATGAGAAAATTGCATATTCCGGCCATCAATCACAGGCTTTATAAATACATTATATGTATCTCGTATTGTCGTATTGTCAGATGGGTGTGTTACATTTATAGTCTTAGAAATACATTATTCAGTTTATATTGGATTATTGTTATTTCGATAAAAGCTTCATGGTCGCTGCAATTATCGATTGAATAAATGGTATTGTTCCTAACGAGGTGATGGAATGGGAAGGTAGCAGGATATTTTATGATCATTATTTTTTTAGTGCTAGAACCTTGGTTAATTCACCCAGCTATTTTTGTTCCTTGTAATAATTATCAACTCACCTAAACTGTGTTCCAATAACAGAAAAAAACCGAGTCAGCTCCAATCTTTTCATTTTTTGCGAAAATGTAGTTTATATTGTTGATTATGTCTATTTTTCACTTGATGAGAAGTTACAGGCAAATCGTATGAACAATTATATTCTCGAGATGATGTTCCTTGACATAAATAGCTATCAATTGCACTGATATGACTGAAATTATACAACTGCAGCCTCATGCAGAGTTTCGGATGAATCGAAATTCTTAAGTCCTTGAACTTCGTTACTTTCAATGATCCCTTCCCTCGTCAGTATTTTGATAAAAATAATTTTCGTTTTTGTTTTTTCCGTACGTTATATTCCTCATGCATTCAGAACTTGGCTCACAACCCACACAAATATTTCATCGAATAATGATGTATTCTATTTTCTTAAGGACTGTTGATTTATACCTAGGAGATACGTGGTGAGATTTCATAATTTATATAATCAAGATAGCTTTAATTTCCATTTCATATGTCACACGTTGGGAAGAGGTTTGACTTCGAATCTCTGAATCGTGAAAATATCCTTTTCATATTACCCGTATTGATACTGCAAGTTTCGATGTCTGTTTAGCCAGTTGAAACAAGACAATTTCAGACCAATACGACTGTTGGCGGGAAAAAGCCGATTGGTCTCTTCCTGAAGGAAGAAACCATTGAGTTTTCATCCGCTTAACGGAGTTGGAGTCATATGTCAGAATAGATTTTGTCTTTTATGAATCGCTACAGACTTGTTATTCTAACCATTAAGTAATCTGACAGATGTCATATTCACAAGACTAAAACTTCTGCAGCGCCATTCGTCTCAAATTATCTTGTTTCGATTTGCTTTCAGATATTGAATGTCCCCGTTTCATGACAGGTAATATGAAAAATAAAGTGTGTGGCACGAGATGAAACACAATCCTCATATCCCTCAAAAATCGTTATGATTCATCCCTTGTCGAATATACTATTCCTTCAACTGATGTATTTTTCGATTGGCGACTCAGAAACCCATTTTTTCAGTCGTTTCTCTTTTTTAACAAATATTCTTCAAATATCATATGTTCCATTCGGGAAGTAGATTCAGCTCCTCAAATGCTTCAAACAATTTCAATTTGGTTGAGATTTCAGGAAGCAATTTCACAGAATCGCATAGAAAATTAGACCTCGGTGTGAGACCCAACCTGAACCAACGAGGTGATGGAATGGGAAAGTAGTTGGATTGTCTTATGACCATCGTATTCTACCAGTGCCAGAACCTTGTTGAATACACTCATCTAATTCTGTTCTTTGTGATAATAATTAATTCAAAAAAAAATTGTTCCGATAACAGGTCAGAACTGAATCAGTTCCTAATTTAATGTGTGTATATATATATATATATATATATATATATTGTTATGATGATGTTTTATTATAATTGTATTGTATTTTATTTGTTATGTATAATTATTATAATTTTTTTTGTTTTTATTTTTTTCTGTGCTTTTTGAATACTTATCACAACAATGAACTCCGGCTATGATATTCTCACCCTTTTCCAATATACCATTCACCTTTCTCTAATTACCATTTTGCAGCTCAGTCGGTACGCCTATGGAAACATGATCA
The DNA here is from genome assembly GCA_018342105.1 of Gonioctena quinquepunctata. Classification (NCBI taxonomy): domain Eukaryota; kingdom Metazoa; phylum Arthropoda; class Insecta; order Coleoptera; family Chrysomelidae; genus Gonioctena; species Gonioctena quinquepunctata. The sequence goes on along the minus strand of JAFIRS010000892.1, from coordinate 395,622 downwards.
TGTCTAACTAAGGAGGATTGCAGTTGCGCAATCCAGTTGTTTTTCTTGAAGTCAATATTCTGTTTTATGGGAATATAGCTTGTAATATGATCAAAAGAATGATAATGAGTCCAGAAAATAATCAATTGATTGTTGTTTTATTCGATAGAATCCTCAAATTACCCTACGCCTGCGATATCTACTTTATTTTATATATATATATATATATATATATATATATATATATATATATATATATATATATATATATATATATATATATATATATATATATATATATTTATATATATATATTTATATATATATATATATATATATATATATTCATATATATATATATATATTCATATATATATATATATATATATATTCATATATATATATATTGTTATGGAATGATAATAATTTTGTAAATATAATAATTGTTTTAATATAATGAAGATTGCTAATAGCTTTTGCTATTCTTTGTGAGCCAAATTGATATTATATAGATAGATATTTTCGCCCTGTATTGTATTGCTGTAAAATAATTGCTAGCGAATGTCACTGTTCTCTCGTCACGCTGCTGCCAATTGTTATCACTTTTCTCACCACGGCTGAGCAACAGTTGGTACGCATCTTTCCTCAGATAGCCGGTTCAGGCAATAGAGCCACTAGCCATTGCTGTCTAATTTCAGTTTTTTCAATGGTCATTGTTATGATTGTTGATCATTGTAAGAAAATAAACAACAAAGTATCAAAAAGCAATTATTTCCTTCATTCAGAAAGACTTAATTTTACCTGGCCTACGAGAAATAACTTATACTAATGTGAAGCTACAAATATTCACGGATAATCATTAAAATCAAATCATGGATAGATAGACAGAACCTCACTTTTTCCTTGGGAGTGAATTTTTCTTTCATGGTTCAGAATAAAGTGGAATAAAGTTCTTCAGATGTGAGATACGTTATTTGTGATATTGTTCATGGACCGGAAGTGCACTATTAAAGTTTTTATACCTGATGGAGATGTCAGTGTTCAAGATATGCCCTGAAACTGGATCCTTTCTCACTCCAAGCTCTATCAGGAACTCCAATACCATAAATCAGGAAACATACATATACAGAATTCAGCTTTGGACACTTGGATATGTTGTATAATTAAAGTAATATTGGTTTTCCTCTTCTAATGTTGGAATTATTTCATTTTTTCTTTCTCCCAAAATGTTGCGTGGCATTCCCTTGTAAATTTATTTTCGATCTCCAGTGGCTTTGTTTTTTGCTCCCTTGGATACCAATTTTCCCTCTTCTTTTTCATTTGAATGTTTGAATTCGCGTACCAAATTGTCACATTTCACTGTTTGGGTTCATCTTATATAATTTATATATACAACTATTTTCCCATTCTTATTACTATGTACATATTTCAATAATAATTGCTTATGACATCACCCCGTTGTTATTCTCTCACAATTTCCAATTTTCCATATGACCATCCCATCATCATCAAGAAGTTTGCTGTTCTACCATTGGCTACTTTTAGTAAGCTACAATTTCATATACTGTATGTTTCAAATTTATAAATGTGTTGATCACGTTTTATTTATGAAAATTTTGTAAAACTAGACTTTTTGTTGTCTTTTTACCAAGTATGGGTTATAATCATTATGACAGTGTATGAAATTGATTGTGTTATAGTATTTTGACATTTTTATCTATCCATATTATACATAGGCTTACAAATAAATAGAACTTCCAAAATTATGTCAAAACCATCTCTTGAAACTAATAACTATTTAGTAATTATTCTTTTTTTGTGGGTTTTTTCCTTTTATAACTTATAACTGGCATAACATAACATAACATTCCGAAATTTATATTCAATAATTTTCTACTAGTTAGAAAATTTTGAATATCAATTTCTTTATTTATATTCATTAACTTTACTTTGACTAATGCTATTTTTCTACTTTCAGAAAACTACTTTGCTGGATTACCCGAAAAACAAGTTCTACAAAAACAACGATTATTTACAACCACTAATATTAAGTTTTATCGTTTGTTTGAAGGTTGTAGACGATGTGGTAACTTGATTACTATCGTTTCGGACGTCCATCGTCCAAATGTATTTAAAAGGTTTTCACGACGTTTCGAATGCTTGTATCTGCAATCATCTTCAGGTGAATACTGAAAACCTTTTAAATACATTAGGACGATGGACGTCCGAAACGATAGTAATCAACATTAAGATTTATATTTGTAAACATTTTCAATATTGAAAATTCCTCTCAGTTGCCTTGTCTGAGGATGTAGTAACCTATAGCTATTTATAGCATTCTCATTATCAACCTCATAGGGTCCTTCAAATGGCATTAAAAGTTTTGCACAAATACCTTGTCTTTTATTTGGTACTCTTAATGCTTTTATAATGACTAATTCTCCCTTCTTAAACTTTGTCTTTTCAGTTCCTTTTTTATTTTCCCTTTTCATATATTTATCTGCATTCCTTTTAATTCTTATATTTATTTTATATATTATTTCTTGCATATCTCTTTCATTCATAATCCATTCTCTTTCAGGCATTCTTCCTGTCATAATGTATATAGGACATTCTTTCGTAATAGTACTAGGTACTTCATTGAAATATGTTTCTATCATCTCTATGTTTTCATCCCATGTTTTATGATTTTGTTGCGATGTCAATCTCAAATATTTTATTACCTCCTGTATATATCTTTCTGTTGGGTTTGATGCTGGATGTCTAATGCTAGTAAAATTCAATAGTATTCCCACACTCTGTGAAAAATTCTTCATTTGCTCATTAGTAAAATAGGTGGCATTGTCTAAAATAATTTGTTCTGGTTAACCTACTTCTACTATGAATTTTGTTAAAAGATTTTTAACAGTTTTAAAATTATTCCTTTTTGTAGAGTATATTTTAATAAATTTTGAAAAATTATCCACTCTTACAAATATATGTTTATTATTATTGTAAGTTGGTATCAAATCACTAACAAAATCTATTGATATTATTTGTAAAGGTTTTGTTGTAATAACACTTTTTGTTTCATTTTTATTAATTATATTTTTATGTTTACTTAATTGACAAACTTGACATATGGCTACAATTTTTTTAGTTAATTCCAAATCTTGTGAACTTATATAGTTTTCTCTAAATATTAACCAAACTTTTCTAATCCCTTTATGTATGTATTTCTGATGTATATATGTAATCACCTGTTCTGCCAATTCCTTTGTGATAACATATAGTTCTTCACCATTTACTATTTTTATTCTTATACCATTTTTTTTTATTGTTCCTCTTTTTTCTTTATTTGTTAATTTGTATTGATCTTGCCCAATTTGATTGCCAGAAAACAAACCTATATTATTTTAAAAAACATTTATCCCTATTTTTACCTGTCTAGGAGTATGTGTTTTTCCCATCTCCATTCTCGTTAGAGTGTCTGTGATGAAATTTTGTTTTCCTGGTATATGCCTAATTTCAAATTTATATTCTTGCAATAATAATGCCCATCTATGTACCCTATTACTTGCATATTTGCAATTTACAATTGACATAAGTGCTTCATGATCAGTTTCAATATAGAATTTTGCCCCTAGCAAATAAAATCTTAATTTAGTAATACAAAATATAACTTGATTTGTTGAAAATATAAACAGGATGTTCATAAAATCAGATGTGGATTCATCTGCGACTGAAAGATAAACTTTAGTCACTATCTTCCATCGACTGGAATAGAAAATCAAATAACTATCTGAATGGAAATGCAAATTTTCAATTTCAGATTTTTTCTTTTGAGTTAGGGCCTTTTCAGAATATCTATCAGATGTAGTTCAATGTCCAGCGTGGCTTTAGCCGGGAAAGTAGTTGTTTTCTGTTAGACATTCACAAAAAATAACTTCATTTTAATCGTGTATTTTTCAATTCACAATTAAAAAATCTTTCTATCAATATTCAATTGAGAATGTTTCCCTTTTCAACAAAATATAACACTTGCCAGTTCTAATTCTGTAACGTGTAATTTCTTTCATGTTCCTCAGTGATTCTGGAAACAAATGATATTGGAACTTCTTCTCCATTTTGTAATTGTATCAAAACTCCTGCAAATTTCAATATTCAATTGAGAATGTTTCCCTTTTCATGCATCAGTTCTCAATACAAAAGGTTCATCATAGTTTGGATGAAATATTTTTAATTTTTGAATAAATATGTCCGTTGATTCGGAAAATGCTTTTTCCTGTTCGTCTCCCCATTTCCACTCAACATTCTTTTTTAAAAGTAATATCAATGGTAATTCTTTATTGCTTAAGTCTGGAATAATTTTTTTTAAATAGTTCAATATTCCTAAAAATCCTCTAAGAGTTCTTAAATTATATGGCCTGACATACTCTCTTATGGTTTTAATTCTTTCAGGATCCATTTCTACACCTTTTTCATTTATTTTGTAACCTAGATAACTAATTTCCTGTTGAAAAAATTCACATTCATCTATATTCATTTAAGCCCTGCTTCATCTAATATTTGAAATACTTTTTCCAAATGTTCTTTATGCATTGTTTCATTTTCAGAATATATTAATATGTCATCAATGTAATGTAAAGCAAAATTTTCATACTTGTCAAGTATTTTATGTAATACTCGTTCTAAAGCTGGACAAGCCGATTGTAAACCATATGGAACAACACAAAATCTATATACAACACCTTCTATAGAAAAACCCGTATAATTTCTAGAATTTTCATGTAGTGGTATTAACCAAAAACTGTGTTTCAAATCTATTTTAGAAAATATTTTTTCATTTGTAATTTTACCAAAAATAGTTTCTATATTTAAAGGAGATTCATATTGTGGAATTGTTATTTTATTTAGTTCTCTAGCATCTAAGCATAATCCAAGCTCACCATTCTTTTTTAGAACTACTATGATAGGGTTGATGTAATTACTGTTACTTCTTTCTATTATACCTTGTTTTACCATTTTCTCTAATTCATCTTTAACTTGTTCTCGGTACTTATAAGGAATTGGATAGTTTTTTTATTTGAATTTTTCTGTTTCTTTTACTTCTATATTGTGTACAAACTCTTTTGCAACTCTTGATTCATACATAATCAACTTATTATATTTATTTAATAATTCATCAATATACCTTTTATATCCATCATTACATTTATATTTCATTTCATTTATTTCATCTTTATCTTCATCATAATTATTTTCATATTTCTCATTCATACCCTTTGTACACAACATTTTTTTATTTTCACTTATTTCAGTTTTTTCTTCATAAAATTCAAAACATTTTCCATCCATTTCCAAATTTTTTTTACAATAGTCAATCTTGGCTTTTACTTTTTCCAATTGATCAGTACATATAATTACATCAAACTCCATATCTTTAACTACTAATAGTTGTAATTCAATATTCCTCTCATCAATCTCCAATTTTAGATTTACATATTGAATTTTTTTTCCCTTTATGCCCACTAAATTTGTTTTTGGCATATTTACTAGAATATTTTTAACTTTCATGAAATCTTCTTAACAATTTCCTTTAATTAAAGATGCTTCAGACCCTGTATCAATTATTATTTTTATTATTTTATTTCCTATTTTTCCTTTCAAAATTATTAATCCTATATTTTGTTCATTTTCCATATTTTCATGTTTCATTATAAATTCTATCGGGTGTTGGTAATTTGTGTTTTCCAGCCCAACATATGGTTTTCCTAGCAAAAATTTTGTTCTGCCTGACTAGTTGTGGGAACATTTATTTGATTTATTTTCCCACATGACAATACTTGTCCCTCTCTTTCGTGCAAATTTTCCGCACTTTGACACCTCCTATTTGAATATACCCGTCTTATTGTCGTTTGTTTGATTGTTATTTCTTTCGGTATTTTGTGGTTGTCTGTTGTAGTATGTCCTTTGTTCTTGGAATTGTTGAGGGTAATTCTGATTGTTATTATTGTAATTATTCCTATTATGGCTATAATTGTTATTGAAATTCTGATTTCTTTGATAACCTTGATTTTGGTTATTTTGCCTGTCATTATTTCTATTCCTATCATAGTTATTATTATTAAAATATCTATTATTCTTATCATTATTTTGGTTCATAAACCTATTATTCTGATTGTTTACATTCCTATAGTTATTTTGATCACTTCTTTGATAATCATTGTTGTTGTATTGTAAATTCCTTCGTTGGTTATTGTTATCCCAACTTCTATACGATAATGTCCTCTCCAACCTCAATAAATATTGACTAAGTCTCTCCATACATTTGATCTCATGCATGTTTATGACTTCAAAGATTGCTTGTTTAAAATGCCTACTGATATTGCCTACTATTTCTTCCTCTCTCATAACCGGATCTAAATACTGTGCCATTGCAAACATTTGGATTGCATAATTGTTATAGTTCGTACTCCTCTTTTCATAAAATTTTCCAAATTGTAATTTGTCTCTAATGCTTAATCGTGCATTTTCTCCCCAATATTGTTTCAAAAATAAATTTTCAAAATCTTGAAAAGAATTGATATTCTTTTCCTGGCTATTAAACCATATACAAGGTTGATTAAACAAATACTGTCTAATAATCTCTTTCAATTCCTCTATATCATTTATATGTCTTGTTTTGTTTTTTCTTATTTAAATAAAAGTGATGGGATGTGATTTTTTATGTTGCCCTCAAATTTATTATTTATTTGTATTCCATAACAATTATTAATGATTCTACTCTCTAAATTATTGTCCGTTCTTTCAATTCTATGATTTTATCTTTTCTTCTACTTTTTATCAAGAGTACTTATTTCATTTTTAACTCTTTCTTGTTTATTATTCATATCTAATTTCATGTCTTTTATTTTCTCATCCTGCCTTTCTACATGATTATTTATAGTGGATACTTCTTGTGTTATTGCCACATAAAATTCCTCATTTTGCTGTCCTATTTTTGTTTCTAATTGTTTGTGAGCTTCCAACAATTCCTTTTTACTTTGTTGAGATTAAGTTTGTATTTTGTTTTCTATACTTTCCATATTTTTTTTCATATCCTTTATATTTTTTTTTTTTTTCCTTTTTTTAATTTTTTTTTTTTTAAATTTTTTCTTTCATTCTTTATATTTCCCATTTTTTCTTCCATCCTCCTCTCCATTCTTCCCATCTTTCTCTCATTCCATCATTCATTCTTCCTAATTGCTCTTTCATTTCACTTTTCATACTTCCCATATTTTCATTCATTTTTTCTTACTTCTCATTCATTCTTTCTATTTGCTCTTTCATTTCATTTCTCATACTTGCTGAATTTTCTTTCATTTCATTCTTATCATTTTTCAATCTACCTTCCATACCTCCCATATTTTCATTCATATCATTTTTCATTCTACCTTCCATACCTGCCATATTTTTTTCTGACTTTTCATTAATTTGTTTCACCATAAGCTCCATCAATTTCTGAAGCTGACTCTCTGTCAAATTCATTTGTGTACTCTCACTTTTTATTTCTATCTCTCTCACATTACTACTCTCTCCTTGTTCCTGATCACCTCTCTCTCTACCTTCAGCACCTTCTTCCAAACCAACTTTCTTACCATCTCTTGAATCCATTTTTATTCACCAATATCTAGCCTTACACGTTGAAATTCCAATTGCTAATATTCGCACAGTGTTATTAAGAAATAATATATTGCCCTTACTTTGCCTTGAAATGATATATTGCCCTACTTTGCCACTACGTTGCGATAAATATTGAGAATTAATATATTTCCCTTACTTGCCCTCACGTTGCGGTAAATATTAAGAAATCCCCTTACTTGCCCTTACGTTGCGGCGCCATTTGTTATGGAATGATGATAATTTTGTAAATATAATAATTGTTTTTATATAATGAAGATTGCTAATAGTTTTTGCTATTCTTTGTGAGCCAAATTGATATTATATAGATAGATATTTTCGCCCTGTATATGTATTGTATGCTGTAATAATAATTGCTAGTCAACGTCACTGTTCTCTCGTCACGCTGCTGCCAATTGTTATCACTTTTCCCACCACGGCTAAGCAACAGTTGGTACGCCTCTTACCTCAGATAGCCGGTTCAGGCAATAGAGCCACTAGCCATTGCTGTCCAATTTCAGTTTATTCAATGGTCATTGTTATGATTGTTGATCATTGTAAGAAAATAAACAACAGAGTATCAGAAAGCAATTATTTCCTTTATTCAGGAAGACTTAATTTCACCTGGCCTACGAGAAATAACTTATACTAATGTGAATCTATAAATATTCACGGATAATCATTAAAATCAAATCATGGATAAATAGACAGAACCTCACTTTTTCCTTGAGCGTGAATTTTTCTTTCATAGTTCATTACAAAGTGAAATAAAGTTCTTCAGATGTGAGACACGTCATTTGTGATATTGTTCATGGACCGGATATGCACTATTAAAGTTTTTATACCTGCTGGAGATGTCAGTCTTCAAGATATGCCCTGAAACTGGATCCTTTCTCACTCCAAGCTCCATCAGGAACTCCAATACCATAAATCAGGAACCATACATATACAGAATTCAGCTTTGGACACTTGGATATGTTGTATAATTAAGGTAATATTGGTTTTTCTCTTCTAATGTTGGAATTATTTCATTTTTTCTTTCTCCCAAATTTTGCGTGGCATTCCCTTGTAAATTTATTTTCGATCTCCAGTGGCTTTGTTTTTTGCTCCCTTGGATACCAATTTTCCCTCTTCTTTTTCATTTGAGTGTTTGAACTCGCGCACCAAATTGTCATATTTCACTGTTTGAGTTCATCTTATATAATTCATGTATACAACTATTTTCCCATTCTTATTACTATGTACATATTTCAATAATAATTGCTTATGACATAACCCCGTTGTTATTCTCTCACAATTTCCAATTTTCTATATGACCATCTCATCATCATCAAGAAGTTTGCTGTTCTACCATTGGCTACTTTTAGTTAGCTACAATTTCATATACTGTATGTTTCAAATTTATAAATGTGTTGATCACTTTTTATTCATGAAAATTTTGTAAAACTAGACTTTTTGTTGTCTTTTTACCAATTATGGGTTATAATCATTATGACAGTGTATGAAATTGAATGTGTTATAGTATTTTGACATTCTTATCTATCCATATTATACATAGGCTTACAAATAAATAGAACTTCCAAAATTATGTCAAAACCATTTCTTGAAACTAATAACTATTTAGTAATTATTCTTTTTTTGTGGGTTTTTTCCTTTCAAAACTTATAACTGGCATAATATAACATGATTTCTGGTGAGTACTCTATTTTGGAAAACATTCTTCTTTGCCTCATTCATCTTTATGGGTTCTTAATTAAGACTGGAATAGAAAATCAAATAACTATCTGAATGAAAATGCAAATTTTCAAATTCAGATTTTTTCTTTTGAGTTAGGGCCTTTTCAGAATATCTATCAGATGTAGTTCAATGTCCAGCGTGGCTTCAGCCGGGGAAGTAGTTGTTTTCTGTTAGACATTCACAAAAAATAATTTCATTTTAATCGTGGGTTTTTCAATTCACAGAAAAATCTTTCTATCAATATTCAATTGAGAATGTTTCCCTTATTTTTATAACAATATATATATATATATATATATATATATATATATATATATATATATATATATATATATATATATATATATATATATATATATATATATATAATATGCAGCCATTGAAATTGAAAATGTCAAATAAGTTGCTCATGCGCAATCAATGAACTTGCAAATAAATAGGTGTAATTGAATGAATAAAAAAGTGTCTGAACCCGAATACTTTATTTAGTTTTGTTGTGAAAAGTACCTGATGTTCGTTCCGCTGTGCTGTTGGTTGCGTCATGCATAGGAAATCTCATGTGATTTGGAGGTAAGTGGTTTTCTTGGTCGATTCCTGGTGGTCCCTTGATTTGGTTTCACTTGTCTAAGAGCAGATATACTCATGTTGCTATTGAATTGAATAGTTTGACATGTCCCTGTCATGTTTCCTTGTGATTCAAGATTAGCATACAGGATGTTCTAGGTTGTAGATTATTTTTCGCTATTTGAATTCTAAGATTTTATCTGTGGGTTTTGATTTCTATACTTTTACAGGTTGTGCAAATGAAATAGATTGTTGGAATCATTCTGATGATAATAGGAAAGTTCCACTGCTCAACTGTTGGATCATCTGCGTTGACTATAAGATGGCCAACGGTTTCATAGATTCTAAGTACACAGAAAAATTGTAAAAACAATCATATCAGGTATCCATATGAGATGTATAAATATCATATCCAATTTCTATTATTTTTATTTTCAACCTATATTCCATATCATAACAATATATATATATATATATATATATATATATATATATATATATATATATATATATATATATATATATATATATATATATATATATATATATATATATATATATATATATATATATATACAGTATGTCTCACTAAGTTGGAACCATATGGAAAACTTTTTATTATTGATTTTAGGAGAAAAAGTTATTCCTCATAAAAAATTCTGCATATTCTAAAATCTGATATACTATCATCAGATATCAATATTTTTCAGTCGTATACGCGGTATGTTAAAATATATGAATTTTACTCAAGGGTAAAGTACCTTTATATTTGAAAATATCGAAAATTGTTAATGAAAAAAGTTGTTCAGAACTAAAAACTACGTCCAAATATGCAATTACATCCATTTACATGGGAAAATATTTTTTTCTTATTTTGTCTACAATAACAATGCAAATTTAACTGTAGTTACGTGTAATCTAGAATGCACTGACAAAGAAATGATTTGTTGATTTGTTAATAGCGAGATATTTTTGACAGTGAATGTCAAAACGCGTTAGAATTAATAAGACACATTAAAATAGAAATTGTGTTGATTGTGGGAGGAAACTATAAAACGCCGCCAAAAACTGGTTGCCGATGAGAAAACGCAGTTTGAAGTAATGCTGTCAGTTGTAGAGAATCCAAAAATGTCATATCGCAAAAGGAAGTCGTCGATACAACAAAATGTGAGTAAAGATACAGTGACAAGAATTTTAAAACTGAATAAATTCAGACCATTCGAACCAAAAATCGTTCACACATTGAAAAAAAGGGATTATGATAGGCGCTTTGATTTTTGCCATCTTATCCAAGGAAAATTAAAAAAGGACCCTTATTTTACGAGGTGTATGATTTTTTCCGATGAGTCAACATTTTCATCAACTGAAAATCCCAATTTTGTAATAAAGTCTCATGACCAATATTCATTTAAGACGAACGTGTGGTGTGGCATTTATAAGAACAGATCAATAGAACCTTTTTTTTTTCGCCAATCTGTAAATGCCGAACGTTTTCTACAGTTTTTACAAACTCACATCAATGACTTCTTGAACGAACTACCCTTACAAGAATGTCAATGTATTTGGTTCCAGCAAGATGGTGCCGCATGCCACAGTATATCAAATGTTAGGGAATATCAAACATACATTCCATGGAAAAGTTATTCACAGATATTCTGATCTTTCGTGGCCTGCTAGATCTCCTGACTCAACCCCCCTTGATTACTTCTTATGGGGTTATTTGAAACAGAAAGTTTATCAGAAAGGACCGTTTCAAGATGTTGACCATTTGGAGAGGATAATTTTAGAAACATGCCAGGAAATTTCTCTAGAAATGATAAGGAATGTATTACGTGAATTTGCCAAAAGAAAGATTATATGCATTGAACGAGAAGGTGGATATGCATCAGTGGAATGAGGGAACATTGAATTTCTTTTCATTTCCAGAATTAATATGATGTTAGTTACACAACTTTGTATGTATTTTCTTATTTGCACAATATATGCATATGCATTCATTATGTGTTTAAATTGCAAAATTGATAGGAAACATTGAGAAACAAAAAGGTGATCATGTGTTTCATAATCAAACGAGATAAATGTTCATTCAAAATAGAAAAAACAGAAAAAAGTAACATAACCTAATTTTTCAATGTCTATGAATTTAATTGCATATTTAAACGTAGTTTTCAGTTTTAAACAACTTTTTTCATTAAGAATTTTCGATATTGTCGAATATAAAGGTACTTTACTCCTGAGTACAATTCATATTTTTTGACAAACCGCGTATACCACTGAAAAAACTCGATATCTGATGATTGTATTTGAGATTTTAGAACATGCAAAACTTTTTATGAAGAATAACTTTTTTTCCTAAAGTGAATAATAAAAAAGTTTTCCATATGGTTCCAACTTAGTGAGACATACTGTATATATATAATTTTATTTTCTGTGAAATGTATTTGTGTTGATTTTCCAAGGAAAAAACACATGATTTTTCTCTATTCTGCATGTAAAAAATAAGGTAAGGTGGGGCAAGTGCATTTCCTTCCAAGTTTGTGTTAGAGAGCTGCCATCTGTTTGTTTTGTTTCTCATCATATAACTTTCACAACCTGTCTGCTAGAGCGCTTCAGTGTAGGTCACGTCAGTAGCACAGTTTATAGCTAAAAAGGCAGTTAGCTCACTTGGCCCAAATGCATGTTCCAAGGTAACATCCACTCCAGGGAAAGAATTCAGGATGCGCAGAAGACTGTACGTGATTATCGCTCTTCGAAGTATATGGAAAATGTCAGTATTACTAACACAGTAACACGCGGTATGCGCGAGGGATAAAAATCACAGTTGGTGTACAAACGGGAACATAAAGATCAAAGTGCCGACGCCAAGTGAGCGAACTGTATCTTTAGCTATAAACTGTGTCAGTAGAGAGGAGGTTTCAAAGTGACTTTTTGGTTTAGTCTCGCATGTCAATTTGTAGAGAAGTGGTTTCATCCGAATTCATTTACCATAATTCAGCATTTTCTCAATATTTCTAATGGTAAGTACATACTTCAGATGGCGTGATATAACAGTAAAACATGGATTCAATTCAATTTTTCATTTTGCCTGAATTAGTGTATACTGTATTCACCTGAAGACGATTGCAGATACAAGCATTCGAAACGACATGAAAAACCTTTTGAATCCATCAAGACGATGGACGTCCGAAACAAGAGTAATCATCGGATTTTCTATTCAAACAGTTATTTTCTTCATTTATGTGAATCTTTTCAAGAAATGTGTTTTTATGATAATTTCTTTCAGTCTTCAATATGTTCCGAAGGATAAATATTTTCTCTATAGAATTATCAGCACATAGACATTTTGTTAACATTTGTGGGTTGATTTCAAGTATCCAGGTATTTCCCCATTCTCTGATACGCTGAACTTGACATTCAGTTGGTGTGATAACGATAACAAATTTACCATACTTTATTTAGACATGTGTTGATAACTGGAATAGGTTCAGATAATATTCAAAATACTTCGGAAATTTGTATGATTCATATTTTCATCTGTTCTCCTGGAAGGAACATTCGTACTTACCTTCTTGAGAGAGAGCATTCATATTGAAAAGGGGAACATTCTCAATTGAATATTGATAGAAAGATTTTTCTGTGAATTTCAGATTTTTTCTCTTGAGTTAGGGTTTTTTCAGAATATCTATCAGATGTAGTTCAATGTCCAGCGTGGCTTTAGCCGGGGAAGTAGTTGTTTTCTGTTAGACATTCACAAAAAAATTACTTCATTTTAATGGTGGATTTTTCAATTCACAGAAAAATCAATCAATCAATATTCAATTGAGAATATTGCCCTTTTCAACATGAATACCCCACAAGAGGTTATCTTGACGATGGAAGATAGTGACTAAAGTTTATCTTTCAGTCGCAGATGATTCCACATCTGATTTTATGAACATCCTGTTTATATTTTCAACAAATCAGCATTCATAATTATGACTTTCGATATTAAAGATTAATGGTATAAAAAATCGATCGGTATCGATCATATGCGATTTTGACTTTCCTACCAAAGTAACTCATCATGTACCAAAGTTTCATAATTTTTTATTCAAATTCGAATAAATAGTCTTTTAGGAAATTGTTTTCATTGATTTTTGTGTTTCTAGGGAAGCTGAAGAAAATCCTTCATGGACACCTGTCGGTGTCCACCCGTAGGCTCGTTTGGTTGTTTTCTCTGACAGAACCCACTGCAGTGATTTCATGCCTTGAACGAGTTCTTACAAAACTCTTACTGGATATGTACTATGTAGTTCTGCTGAAATTTGCGTATTCTGACAATAGCTGTATTTCCAAGAAAATTATTACAGTTACAAGATTTTGGCAATGCAACATCGTGGTGCTGTTTCGAGTTTCATTCTGATATTATTATTCTGATTTTTGTTAATTTGATATTTGGTAAATAAATGTTATTAAATTCAGATCAGAAGATGACTTAGGGTAATTGATGTTTCCGTATTCATGTACCTTTCCTAGATTAATTTTAATTATTAATAATTAACTTATGCTTAGGTGATTATTCCGTAGATTGAGCTTACGATTGCTGTGATACCATAACTAGCGTTATTACTTATCAATTCATGACAGATAGGCCAGAATGGCGAAGACTGAGAAGCTTTACTTCAATACCTCAATTTTGTACTAAGTGTGCTACTTTATTATTTGAAAATATTGACATTGAGAATACTTTGCAATTCTCACTAGAAGCTACTTTCAGTTATCAAAATGCATTGAACACAATATTACCAGTGTTTTGTTTTTGCAGTCTGTACCCCACCGTGCCTTATTATATTCAGCATCGTACCACATCAAATCGTGTTTATTCATTCATCAATCCTATTCACTCATTCATTTTTTTATTCGCTTCACATATTCATACACTATAGTCCGTAAAATAAAGGCATTGAGTATTTAAACCGCTTATCGAATTAAATCCAGGTAGGTATGTGTACGAACTTCTTCGGATTTTGCATACTATATGGGGGTTCATTACTCCACTCCTACATTTCACGGACTATAAACAGTACTACATCGTATTCAAAAATTTCACATCGATTGAACGAGGGAAGGTGGCTTGGAATCCCTCACCAATGTATCTACATTTGTATTTCCTGGTCCATCATCTGACCCTGATCACCATCTATCTATAAACTATTCATTGACTTCATTCCAAACACGAAACCTCTGCTGTGAGTTTATGAGAAGTTGAGTATCCTGTAGATTTCAGGTGATGGTAACCCTGTTCTTGGAATATTATTGAAGTAACAGCATACCAAATTTCGATCAGACCTATGGAAGTTGCTCATATCCCTTCATCACCTCGAAAGAAGCTAATGATTTTCAAACAGCTGAACGGATTTCCTTGAATCATAGCTAAGAACACTCCCGATCAAGTCACCTCCCGAACAAAAAAATACTTAATCAAAATCGGTATATCCGTTTGGTAGCTACGATGCCGCAGACAGATCCACAGACTCACACGCTTACACTCCCCTCTATTTGCGTCGGGGTTAAAAATGGACACATAATAATAATCAGACCGCATACTTACTATCACGTATACAAACGAGGAAATTTTGCAAAATGGTAAACCAGAAATCTTTAAAAAAATGTCCACTTATTATTAAAAACTTTCTGTTGGTCTACTAGATTTTTCATTGGATGAATATTGTACCATATCGGATAATTTGAATGTTTTTCATTCCAGTGGAAAAACTTTGTTACATCAATAATATTTCATAATAAATTTTTGAAATTCCAAAAAAAACTGAGTTGGACAATACAATAAACTAACACAGACAATTGGTCGTAAAATAATAATGATATGATTTTTCCAGTCATCAGAAATTCCGTCGAAATTGAATTATAATGGAAACATGAAATTAGTTGTCACACCACTCATTTGAACTATGAGCAAATGATGTTTGTGAATTTTGAGATCAAATTTAAGAATTTTTTTGACAGTTCAAGTTGGTAAGGCTTGCGAACCCTGTCCATGTAGCGCCCATTATCTCTCTCCCTCTCTCTCTCTCTCTCTCTCTCTCTCTCTCTTTCTCTCCCTCTCATAGTTCATCGGTTTTGTATTGTCGATAGTCAATAAAGTATGATTCCATTGCCGGCCTAGATTGAAGTTTTTCAAACCCCAAGTAGCATTTTTAGTAGACGGAACTTGGCGGCCACGATTATGCCACGTATTATACATGGTTCTATCACGCGACGGCTACCAAAATAGAAAACACATTTTTGGTGGCCGCTACGTTCCAATCATATAGCCACATTCTAACTACGTTGTGGGCACCTGGCAAGAACATGGATATGTAGTGGCCGATACTAGACACGTTAAACAACTGTTGTGAAATTGATATGTAGCTCGATCTCTGTCCTGCAATATATTTCCCTGATAGATGTTTCTCTTTCTTTCATTTTGCTTGATTCATTATATAACATACAAACACTCAAGTGAGAATATTGAATTTGGATACTTCTGATCGGGATAAAATCAAAACGATTGAAAGTTTACTGTGAAATATGGATGTTGTCGCTCGATTGTGAACACGCGCCATCTGAATACTCTTTATTTCAAGTAGACATTATTATTTTGGAAATAACTCGCCTCTAAAATTATGTAGGTACTTAAATCCCCCAAACATTTTTTTTATCAATGTTGGTTACTTGAAACCAATACTTACGTAATAAATCATGAGTTTGATGCAGAACTGGCAACAAATTAATCTTCATTGAATGGTTCGTTCATTTCTCTAATAATGGCGACCCATCATATTCCTGTAAATATGGCGTCTTTTGGGGATTATATCTTTAAAAGTGACAGAAATTGAAAATTTACCACTCTGACGTTTCTCACATCATAAACTGGCCAGTTAAACTGACCTAATAATTTTTCCACTACTAGAAAGTCGCACCCATATCGCAGGTCCATGACTCACCAGTTCAACAAAGTCTCATGTCCTTGAAAGTGGCGAACACGTCTCGGCTATTATAACTTGCCCCTCATTATATATCATATCCATCAATTGTTAAAAAAGGACATGTAGCAAGTATGGTGCAATTAACAATTATCAAGTAACAATGATCAATTGACAAGGGATGAAAATGATGGCATTTATGCAAACTGAATTAACAATTGAGGTATGAATATTAAGCAGACGCACAAGTCAGAGATCCGATCTATTCAAATTAACCTTTCTATACAACATCAAGAAGAAATGTCTATTGAAAACGAATAACCCGTTTCATTTTGAATAAATATATTTCACGTAACAGGTAAAACAAATTTTTTGTAAGCCACAATTATATAATTTCAGAAGAGTTAGTTTTTTCAGAGGTAATTGTGACTTTGTGGTCACTTATGGAAATAGCAAGAACGTGGCAACCATCAGAACGTCAACGAAACTATCAGACTCTATCGAACGTTATTGTGACTTCTGAGTGATTCTTAAGTAGTACAGAATGTTTACCGTAATGGTTTTTTGCCACTCTCAAGTTTGAGAACCTCTTAGGTGATTCTGCTTAGTGGCTATGATGTGAAAATCATCAGATTATAGATAGTGACAGTGACACCTATAATCTGTGTGGTGAAGCTTAGACCAGTTTCAGACACCTCAATCGACACTAACAATTTATAGAACTGTGGAGTAGCGTCCATAGATAGAAATTACGGGACTACAACTATACAAATATAAAATCTTAGTTATTTTTACAGTATAGTGGTATATTTAGTGGTGATTATGTAATAACCACCGAGTCGAAGCTGCAATATCAGTTTCCGGCACTATGATACTGCTTGGGACATGTTCTGTAGGTAGTTTTTTTTGAACTTTCTGCTCACCATACATGATGGCTGGCAGTATAATTTGAGATAACTTACCCCATGTCGGAAGTTCTTCCATTGTGCCATACCTCTTTCATCCGAGAGAATGGGTTGCAGCCTCGCTGAAGTTCACCCAGTATATACATAATTAATTTAATTTGCTCCTGTTGATTGGAAACTGTGTGATTATATTCATCTGATAATTCCTTATCACAATATATTTCAACATATGTAAATAACATTTTCCAGCAATAAACAATTTCACAAAACCCAGGAAAGATGGTGTGATTATATTTGAAAACCACGACTACGAAACAAACTGCATCATTTTTTATTTATAGGATATTTATAGCACATTTATCAACAAAACAGTGAATTATTGAAAACATATCCGAAGTTCACATCGACATATGTTCACGTGTTTTACCAATTGAGATTGGAGAAAAGTTAGAATATCACCATTCCACGATGGTTTTTGAAATTGACGGAAAAGTTGCTTTAATAACTGGTGCTGCATCTGGCCTGGGTTTGAGTCACGCCAAAGAACTGTTGAGAAATGGTTTAAAGGTGAGTATTTCCTATGATGTGTGGAGCCTTCATAAAAGAAATATAAATTTATATTACCATTTCCAAATATCCGTTGAGGGAAAAGTGGGTTTCTGTTGTGAAATCCTACGAATTAGCATGTTATCGGAAAAAAATTTGGTACAATGAAGAACATTGGAATTTTCTATTGTACCAAATTCTTTTCAATTTTCATGTTAAGTAAGTAACCATTTATATTATATATCACATGTTTTTTATTATATAACATTGTAGATAGTCTTGAGAAAGAAAATAAAGATTTTCGAAAGCTCGACTTAATAACGAAGAATATAATTTGAACTGGTCATCACTGACTGCATTCCCAAAAATAATTTCCACTGAATATCTCACAGTCAAGAATATAATCGAATCATATATATATATATATATATATATATATATATAAAAGGGATCTTTATTTTGGGTATGTAGTTGTAGGGATGGTTTATACTTCAATTCCTCATATCAATCATTATTTTTCATTAGACAGAAATTTCACTTGATCTTGTCAACATTGTGTCAAATGAATCTCTTCCCTATAATGTACAATCGATAAGGGTGTTTAACATAGTTGTATGTTAATCATTAGTATGTTTTCCATGTATTTACAAGTTTCGCTCGGAGTTAACCTCACTTTCGTTAGTACACATTTTTTTAAGAAAATGTATAAATTCTCACATAATTCAATTTATCATTGTAGAGTTCCTGATGAAGAGCCCATAAAGTCTCGAAAGCTCAAACAGAAAAAAGAGTACACTCTTCATCCCTACGACTGCATACCCAAAATAAAGATCTCTTTTTCATTAATTTAGACAGTCGTCCAAACTCAACTTCTATATATATATATATATATATATATATATATATATAAAGAGAGATAAATAGAGTTTTATTATGTTATTATATATTTCATATTCTTTTTCTATTTGATACAAACCAACATGAAAGTCATTACAAATATAATAACATAATAAAATTTTATTTATCTATCATTTTGCATTATTAAAATCTCATCTTCAGTAGTAATTGCAATTGATGTTCCAATTTCATTTGGACAGCTAAGACCAAATGTCTCTTCTTCTTCTTGAAAATTATGACGAATTGACGTTGACATTTTAGGTTATGTTAAATTCCAACCTCTATGTCTTGATTTTCCCACACTTTTCACATTCATAACAAAAGAATGTTTGCCACAATTGTTCTCGGCTTTTAGTAAATTTACCAGTAATGTTTTGTTCCAAATATTGTTCTATAGAAATCGAATTTGTTGCTCCATGTTTTTTACATGTTTTTAATGCTGTCTTTTACATCTTTGTGTATTTTACCGAAAAACGACCATTTTCACTAACATTGTAAGTAAGGTTACTTTTTATATTCATCAAGATACTATAGTATTTTCACTTGTAGCTCCCTGATGATAACAATATTCATTGTCGAAATATTGGAAATATAATGTTATAAGGGTACATTTGCGTTTGCTGCTGTCCCAAAGAATTTCTCAGACTTTATATATATATATATATGGGTTGGGTTGGGTTATGGTTCTACAGACAATTTATAAAAACTTATTTAAAATTTATTGTTTGAAATTTTTAAAATAACGTTTCGCCTGGAGGCAGATTGCTACAAAAAAAAATTTTTCCCTATGGGACATTGGCTATTTTGTGCATTATATTCTTACCTACAACACATATTCCGTTTTAAAAAGGTTTGTTTAGCACATTGTGCTAGTTGGAGGTGTTTCCTTTTTTTTACCATTTAGTAAGCAATAACAATGTTTCGAAACAAAATTGGTATCTTTTGTTCTTTATGAGTTGATCGCATGGTTTGGAGTGAACTGAAATTGACATATGTCAGTACTTCGACGTATTCAAGATTATTGATGGTTTGTTCGTTTGTTTTTGTTCTTTTGATGTTTGGGTGTGAGTATATGTGGTTGTTTGTTTGGAAAAGATGTGGTAGAAAGTGTAACATTGGCATATTGTCCTTGCTTTTTTTGGTTGGGAGGGTCAAACAAGGAAAACTTTTGGAGGATGGCTGTTGTTAAATTATGTTGTGGTATATTTAGCTGAGTTGTTTGATATCTGTTTTGTCATTCAATGCGTTTTTTTTTTTTTATATGAACCATTTCTAAAAATTCCCGTTTTTTGGTATTTTTTTCTGTAGCTAAAATTTTTGCATTTTCATAATCAAACTCTTGATTTGTCTCCTTCTTGTATTTGTTTAATGCTGTGGAGCAGTTTTTTGTGTATTTGTGTGATTTGATTCTGTTTTCTAAATGTTGCATGGTCTGACCGATGTTTACTCCATTACAGTCAGGGTTATTGCATGGGATTCCGTAAACAACATGTGTGTTTTTACCTTTTGGGTTTTTAGTTTTTAATTTGGAGAAAATTATTTTGTTAAAAGTGTTGCGGCCTTTAGGACCTATGTTTATGTTGTATGGTTTTAGAATTTTTGTTAATCGTTCCGAAAGATTTTTTATATAGGGGGGCCCGATATGTTGGGAGTTAGTGTTAATTTTTTGGCTGGTTGTGTTATAAAATAAGTTTATTCTTTGATGAAATATACCGTTTATTAAGGCTTTTGGGTAGTTGTTTTCTAGCAGTGCCAATATTGCCTTTTTTATTGCTTTCGGTCTATATTCAGGGTCTGATAAACTGATAGCTCTGTCGGCCAGTCCGATTACTACAAACTTTTTTTGGCTTAGGGGGTGTTCGGAGTTAAAATGTAGGTATCTGCCCGACCAGGTGTCTTTGATGTGCCATTCTGTTTTAATTTTTTCATTTTCTCTGTGAGGTGTGAGGTCTAAGAAGTTTATTTGTCCGTCTTTTTCTTCTTCTATTGTGAATTTTAATTTGTCGTGGTATGCATTGAATTTTGTGTGGGTATATTTGGATTTGTTTTCTGGAATAACTGATGAACAGTCGTCCACGTATCTCATGTATAAGGGAATATTAAAATTTAGTTGTGGTATGACGGTATTTTCAACGTTTTCTAAAACCATTTGGGCTATTACACTGGAAATGGAGGCTCCCATAGCACAACCTTCAATTTGTTTGTAGTATTTTTCATTATACTGGAAATACGTGGAGGTTAATGTGTATGCTATCGCAGTTTGGAATTCGTCGAGGGGTATAGTTGTATGTTGTTCTATGTCTTCCCAGTGTGTTATAATGTCTTGGGCTGATTTGAGAGTTATATTTGTGTATAAAGAGACTACGTCAAGAGCGATAAGAATGTGGTTTTTTGGAATAGGTACGTTTTTTATTTGATCTTTGAATTGCATTGAATTTTTTATATAATATGGATTTTTTTCTACGCAGTTTCCTGAAATATTGGTGAGGTATTTTGATAGTTTCTCGAAAGGAGACTGAATACAGGAGACTATCGGTCTTATAGGGGCATGTTTTCTTTATGAAGCTTTGGTAGGCCGTATATTTTAGGTGGTAGGGCATTTTGTATTTTTAACGATTTGCTAGTTGTTTTGTTATGATTCCTTTTTCTTCCCATCATTTGATTAAATTGTTGTTTTTAGTTTGAAAGATGTTTGTGGGATCATTTTTCATTTCCTTGTATGTGTTTTGGCCTGATAATAGATTATTCATTTTTTCATTATAATCATCTGAGTGAAGTAATAAGGTTTTGTTTGTTTCATCAGGTCTAAGTACCTTTATATTGTTATTTTTGATAAAATGTTTGGTTTTTTTGATTTTTTGTTCTAGTGATTTGAGGTTATGTTTTTTTTCGGGATTTTTTCTTTGTAAATTTGTGATGGTATTGCAAATGTTGGATCTGGGTTCAATTTTTTCTTGTTCATGGAGGTGGGTTATGCTTGTTTCTATGGTAGCTATTATGTCATGATAGGGGTTTTTTCTTTTGGGATTCTTATTGCATGGTCCCAGGCTAGGATTTCTTTAATGTCATCAGGAATTTCTATGTTTGTTTTGTTTTCTAACCACAAAATGCCCTACCACCTGAAATATACGGCCTACCAAAGCTTCATAAAGAAAACGTGCCCCTAAGACCGATAGTCTCCTGTATTCAGTCTCCTTTCGAGGAACTATCAAAACACCTCGCCAATATTTTAGGAAACTGCGTAGAAAAGAATCCATATTATATAAAAAATTCAATGCAATTCAAAAATCAAATAAAAAACGTAACTATTCCAAAAAACCACATGCTTATCTCTCTTGACGTAGTCTCTTTATACACAAATATTCCTCTCAAATTACCCCGAGACATTATAAAAAAACACTGGAAAGACAGAACAACATACAACTATACCCCTCCACGAATTCCAAACTGCGATAGAATACCTTAACCTCCACGTATTTCCAGTACAATGAAAAATACTACAAACAAATTGAAGGTTGGGCTATGGGAGCCTCCATTTCCAGTGTAATAGCCCAAATGGTTTCAGAAGACCTTGAAAACACCGCCATACCACAACTAAATTTTAATATTCCCTTATACATGAGATACGTGGACGACTGTATATTGGTTATTCCAGAAAACAAATCCAAATATACCCAAACAAAATTCAATGCATACCACGACAGACTAAAATTCACAATAGAAGAAGAAAAAGACGGACAAATAAACTTCTTAAACCTCACACTTCACAGAGAAAATGAAAAAATTAAAACAGAATGGAACACTAAAGATACCTGGTCGGGCAGATACCTACATTTTAACTCCGAACACCCCTTAAGCCAAAAAAAGTCTATAGTAATCGGACTCGCCGACAGAGCTATCAGTTTATCAGACCCTGAATATAGACCGAAAGCAATAAAAAAGGCAAAATTAGCACTGCTAGAAAACAAATACCCAAAAGCCTTAATAAACGGTATATTTCAACAAAGAATAAACTTATTTTATAACACAACCAGCCAAAAAATCAACACTAACACCACTAACTCCCAACACATCGGGCTCCCCTATATAAAAAATCTTTCGGAACAATTAACAAAAATTCTAAAACCATACAACATAAACATAGGTCATAAAGGCCACAAACCTCTTAACAAAATAATTTTCCCCAAATCAAAAAACAAAAAATCCAGAAGGTAAAAACACACATGTTGTTTACGAAATCCCATGCAATAACCCTGACTGTAATGGAGTATACATCGTTCAGACCATGCACTATTTAGAAAACAGAATCAAATCACACAAATACACAGAAAACTGCTCCACAGCATCAAACAAACTCAAGAAGGAGACAAATCACGAGTTTGATTATGAAAATACCAAAATTTCAGCTACAGAAAAAAATACCAAAAAACGGGAATTTTTAGAAATGGTTCATATAAAAAAAACGCATTGAATGGCAAAACAGATATCAAACAACTCAGCAAAATATACCACAACATAATTTAACAACAGCCATCCTCCAAAATGTTCAAAAGAATAAGACTAAACAAAAGTTTTCCTTGTTTGACCCTCCCAACCAAAAAAAACAAGAGCAATATGCCAATGTTACACTCTCTACCACATCTTTTCCAAACGAACAACCACATATACTCACACCCAAACATGAAAAGAACAAACACAAAAGAACAAACAATCAATAATCTTGAAGACGTCGAAATACTGACATATGTCAATTTCAGTTCACTCCAAACCATACGATCAACTCATAAAGAACAAAATATACCAATTTTGTTTAGAGACATTGTTATTGCTTACTAGAATGGTAAAAAAGAAAGAAAACACCTCCAAACAGCACAATGTGCTAAACAAACCATTTTAAAACGGAATATGTGTTGTAGGTGAGAATATAATGCACAAAATAGCCAATGTCCCATGGGGAAAAAATATTTTTTTGTAGAAATCTGATGAAGCCTGGGGGCCTCCAGGCGAAATGTTATTTCAAAAATTTTAAACAATAAATATTAAATAAGTTTTTATGAATTGTCTGAAGAACCATAACCCAAGAAATCCCTCTTAAATATATATATATATATATATATATATATATATTTTTTTTTCTTCAAATTCTCGGAATAAAGGTCTGATTCAGTCAATTCATATAATTTTTCTTAACGACGTTTCGACATGGTATTTGTCATCATCAGGTTAAAACAAAATTATTTTATTTGAGTTTTGCGTTCGCATCGTACGAAGGTAATTGTGGGAGTCCCACATTAACCTTCGTACGATGCGAACGCAAAACTCAAATGAAATAATTTTGTTTTAACCTGATGATGACAAATACCATGTCGAAACGTCGTTGAGAAAAATTATAGAATTGACTGAATCAGACCTTTATTCCAAGAATTTGAAGAAAATATATATGTGGTCAAGAAACTAAAGAAAAAATATATATATCTATATATATATATATATATATATATATATATTCTTCGATTTCTCGGAATGAAGGTCTGATTCAGTCACTTTGAAGTGACAATTATCACTTCGAAGTGACAATTGTCACTTCTTAGTGACAATTGTCAGTTCAAAGTTACATTTCAAAATGATTTTGTACTTCAACGTGACATCTGTCAATTCAAAGTGGCAATTCCAAATGTTTAAAAAATATATTTTGTTTTTGGCCCCTCTACGCCTTCGTACAGTAGTACATTCTACCATAGCCCATGAAAACGAAATGAACAGAAACAAGTTATAAAGTATTTATTCAACAATAAAATGTCATTAAGCAAAAACTAAAACTAAAATAAACATTATTGTAAAATTAAATATTTGAATTTTTGTGGCTTCGAAGTGACAATTGCCACTTCGAACTGACAATTGTCACTTCTAAGTGACAATTGTCAGTTCAAAGTTGCATTTCAAAATGATTTTGTATGTGACAATTGCCACTTCGAAGTGACAATTGTCAGTTCGAAGTGACAATTGTCACTTCAAAGTGACAATTGTCAATTCAAAGTGGCAATTCCAAATGTTTCAAAAATATATTTTGTTTTTAGCCCTTCTACGCCTTCGTACAGTAGTACATTCTTCCATAGCCAATGAAAACGAAATGAACAGAAACAAGTTTTAAAGTATTTATTCAACAATAAAACGTCATTAAGCAAAAACTAAAACTAAAATGAACATTATTGTAAAATTAAATATTTGAATTTTTGTGGTTTCTACCAAACCTCCATTTAGTTTGACACATTTATCGTATCTCTTCTGAATATTTTTTACACTATTTCTCATTTGTAGAGGTATAATTTCGGCACAAATCCAGTGGCGAAGTCAGATTTTTATTACAAAATCGCTTCAACCTCAAATTGCTCACATTACCATACTGTCAGGAGTTATAACTGTAGAACGGAATGAGCTATTGACTTCGGATTTTCACCGTACAAGTTCATTGGTGATCTACTTTGTATCGGCAGTGTTGCCAGATTTTTAATATGTCTATAATCTAAATAAAAATTATAATCAAATACTTTGTTTCCAAAATTGAAGTTGTTGTAACTTCGTTGTTAATCAATATTTTTCTATGAAATTTTGCTGGTTTTCAGTTATAGCAACTACAAATCCCGTGGTGTAGTCAAATTTGGGAACAAAAAATTCCTAATAAACTTTTGCCGTTTTTGACAAAGAAAAGAAACCATAGAGTGCCTTGGAAATGGAAATTTGTGTCAAAATACACTTTTTGATGCTCAATATTGAAAAAATAACTTTTTTTGAGATTGGTTGAAAAATGCGTATTCTTCAGGGGTGGTTTCATTTTAAATGGGTCACACTGTATATGAGTATTCACTTACAAGTTATTTTATTTGAATTTATCGCATCGTACGAACGTTATAGTCTAGTTAACAAGTGCTTTTTAGGACAAATGTTTTTCGCATTTTCCGAAAATTATGATTGAGATGTCATTTGATTTGGAATGGCATGTAGATATTTTTTGAGAAAATGCTAAGGCCGCTCGTGAAAATTGCAATAGTTATAAACAATTAGGTGAAATAAAAAATGGGATTTTGTTTTTTGCCAATCTCTCAGAAACTATTCAAAATAATTCAAATTTGATAGGAGATGCAAAAAAAGGAGGAAATTTCCTAAGAAAAAGTTGCAACTCCCGGAACTGTAGGATCAATATTTATAATTTTCCCAGAGTGTTGAAAATACGCCCAAAAACGGGTACTCCGGCTTGCGCAAGCCACGTCCCCTTCGGACCTTTAATGAATAAATATTATTTAAACCCATTAAATATGAAAATTTAAAATTGAAAAAATTCAGGCGCCTGCAAAATAGATCAATGAACAATAATATCTGGTCCAAAAATTTTTATCGCGATTTTTCAATAAGTTATCTATTAGTTGATTAACAATTTTTTGTAGCACGAACATTAACATTGCAAGTGCGATAATTGTTGAACTATCAACCTGAGAATATTTTGCTTTCGTGGAGCTATTTTCCAAAGGCCTTTGAATAGATTCTTGTTGGAAAAATTGGAAAATTGTTAATTTTCGTTTTGTTATTAACAATTTACTAAGGTGAAAAATTATAAAGCTTCATTAAACATTGAAAACATTTTTTATTTTTTTATTTTATCATTTATCCGTTTCCTTATGATCAGAAGCTACTCAAAAATAATTTTTAGTTATTTTTTATCTCCTATTGTTTAAAAAATTCTTATAAACAAATGCGTTGTTTATGAGATAATTAAAAAAATAAATTCATAACATAATCTTAATTATGATTTTTAAAACAGAAATCATTTCTTAAAAAAAATGTAT
Source organism: Gonioctena quinquepunctata (assembly GCA_018342105.1). Lineage (NCBI taxonomy): Eukaryota > Metazoa > Arthropoda > Insecta > Coleoptera > Chrysomelidae > Gonioctena > Gonioctena quinquepunctata. Next base: position 368,550 of record JAFIRS010000892.1, on the reverse strand, counting down.
TGCTTAAAAACGCATTTGTTAAATAACAATTTTCTTACCACTTGTTATGAAAATTAAGGAACCATTTTTTTTTAATCATTATTTATCTTGGTCTTCGTTATTTGAGAAAAAAATATATTATTATTAAAATTTTCATTGTTTATTCAATAAACAATTTGTTATAAACAGATGAATATCTCTTTGTATTTTTTTTCTTTTTCTACATAAAAAAACAAAAACAACCATGCTTTATATCTAGAAAAAAAAAATATTTATATTTTTTATTGAACTTTCAATTTTCTGTTCTCTTTCAATTCACCACTCTGACCTGGTTTTTTGTGTTTAATTTTATTAGAACTTTTTAACTAATGGAGATACAAGGAAAAAATTCAGGACTTATTTATTCTTTATTAATTAAGCAACATATTAAGCCGAAATTCGAAGCCCCCACTCAATTATTTATTCAAATTATACCATTTGTTTATGAAAATAATCTTTCAGGAAAAAAAACTACTTTTATGTCTAAATATCTTATAAACTAATATAACTATGACCATAAAACTTATGCAATTTTTTATCTAACGTATATTTATCAACAATTTTAGCTTATAAACCAAAGAAGCTGGAGAACCATTATTGCTGTCGTTGTATGGAGAGTATAAAAGCAATGTAACTGCGAGCCAATGTCACAAAGTATATGGATGGACTTGAAAAGTCCAAAAAAGCAATTAACTTAGCAACTCTTCCTCCAACTTCAGAAGCAATGAGTTTCCATTCTTTTAGAGTGTATTACCAAGTACAATATTGACTTGGTAATGAGTTGGATCCACAAGATTGCGGTTGGATTGAAACGGAAACTATGTTTCTGCCAATCAAAACAACAGAAAAATTAGCTCCTGATAATCTGTTGAAATTAGTCCACTGCACCTGCATTAAATAATGTTCCAGCAGATGTAGATGCCGAAAGGCCGGACTTCCATGTTCATCGATTTTTAAACATTGCAAAGGGGACACTTGTGGAAATTACAAAACGGTCACAGTCGAAGACAATGAGGAATTCAACGACGGGCATAATGGCAATACCGCTGGTGAAGAATATTCACTGTTTGTTTCAGGGCTTGTCGAAACTTTATTAGGGGGTGAAGAAAATGAAGATAATCTTGAAACAAATCAAGGGGATGATGCTGCAGACTATGAGCAACCAACTAAAAAAGGTTATCAAAAAAAATTCAATGTGAAATATAATTAAAAAAATACCTCATATTATTTGTGTAAACAATTTTTCATAATAAAAATTATTTGAATTAAACAACATTTCTAAATAATTTTCAGTTACTAAGATGCTTATGCTATTAAACTTGGAAAAACTTTTTTTTTTCAAACCTATTTTTATTCATAATTGGAAGAATAACCGAGCAAAACTAGAATTCATAAGCTAAAATTGTTGATAAATATACGTTAGATAAAAAGTAACATGAGTTGTATGGTCATAGTTATATTAGTTTATAAGATATTTAGACATAAAGTAGTTTTTCTTTTCTGAAAGATTATTTTTATAAACAAATGGTATAAATTAAATTAATAATTAAGTGAGAGCTTCAAATTGGTTGTTTAATTAATAAAGAATAAATAAGTCTTGAATTTTTTCCTTGTATCTCCATTAGTTAAAAAGTTATAATAAAATTAAACATGAAAAACCAAGTCAGAGTGGTGAAATGAAAGAGAACAGAAAATGGAAAGTTCAATAAAAAATATATTTTATTTTTGTAAAAATAATACATGGTTGTTTTTTATTTTTTAAGTAGAAAAAGAAAAAAAATACAAAGAGATAATTCATTTGTTTATAACAAATTGTTTATTGAATAAACAATGAAAATTTTAATAATAATTTCCTTTTCTTCTCAAATATCTAAGACCAAGATGAATAATGATTTAAAAAAAATGGTTCCTCAATTTTCATAACAAGTGGTAAAAAAATTTTGTTATTCAACAAATGCCTTTTTAAGCAATACATTTTTTCTATTAGAAATGGTTTTTGTTTTGAAAATCATAATTATCATCAGAGATTATGTTATAAAATTTTTTTTTTGAATTATCTCATAAACAACGCATTTGTTCATAACAATTATTCAAACAATAGGAGATAAAATCATTAAAAATCATTTTTGACTAGCTTCTAAAAGGAAATAAAATATTATAAAAATAAAATTGTTTTCAATGTTTAATGAAGCTTTATAATTTTTCACCTTAGTAAATTGTTAATAACAGAACGAAAATTAACAATTTTTCAATTTTTGCAAGGAGAATCTATTCTAAGACCTTTGGAAAATAGCTCCACGGAAGTAAAACATTCTCATATTGATAGTTTAACAATTATTGCACTTGCAATGTTAATGTTCGTGCTACAAAAAATTGTTACTTAACTAATGGATAACTTATTGAAAAAGCACGATAAAAATTTTTGGACCACGTATTATTGTTCATTGATCTATCTTGAAGGCGCCTGCATTTTTTCAATTCCTAATTTTCATACTTAATGAGTTTAAATAATATTTATTCATTTAAGGTCCGAAGGGGACGTGGCTTGCGCAAGCCGGAGTACCCGTTTTCGGGCGTATTTTCAACCCTCTGGGAAAATTATAAATATTGGTTCTACAGTTCCGTGAGTCAAAATTTTTTCTTAGAAAATTTCCTCCTCTTTTTGCATCTTTTGTCAAATTTGAATTATCTCGTATAGTTTTTGAGATATTGGCGAAAAAACCAATCCCCATTTTTTTTGACTTAATTGTTTATAACTATTGCAATTTTTGCGAGCGGCCTTAGCATTTCCTCAAAAAATATTTACATGCCATTCCAAATCGAGTGACAGCTCGATCATAATTTTCGGAGAATGCGAAAAAATTTTGACTTAAAAAGCACTTGTTAACTAGACTATTATTGTAGGTGTCACACACCTAGCGACAGAGAGATCTAAAATGACGAATGCACAAAACTTATTATTGTCTCTATTATGAGCCTGGGGGCCAGAACAGCTAAATTAGGATTGACATACTGGAACAGGCGAAAATTTAAGTTCTGCATATAATAACAAACGCGCAGAGTGATCGCATTATTGAGGACACATTAGAGATCGCGGTAATGTATATGGTGGTTTGGTAAAACTTGTCATGAGAGAGGCCAGAGGTGCGTTCGATTATAGACTCCTAGAGTAGAGTAAAGTATTTGAAGGTTCCTTGAATTTACTCTGGAGTTGAGTACCATTCATGTAATATTCGAACGGTACGGAATATATTTGGAGTAGTTCACAAAGTCCGAGTGACAGAAGGTTCTGACATCAGAAATATAGGTTATTGTTAAAAAAACGTAAAATGGCAAGAACAATGAAAGTTGATGAAAACCGGAGAAAAATATTGTTGACAATAGCAGATGACTTTTCTAGAATATTGTTCGCCAATTGTAAATTAAATGTTAGTATTTATGGTAGGGAATGACAATTGTATATTCGAATGCCATGTGATGGTTTCGAAGCAGTTTTATTAAAAACACGTCCTAAGTTAAGAATTCGAGTGACACAGTATGAACTTTGTAGACCATATGTTTCTCCAAGATTACAACTATTATCAGTGAACAGTATTAAACACATACACATAAATGAACTCAATCTTGGGTTGGCTGTGAGAATGTGACAGCATAAAGAAATTTTCCGTCCCAAAGAGGTGTGTCAATTTTCTGGAATTAAATAAACCCAGCTATTTTGTAGAGTTACGATAGTTAACTCGGTAGCGAATACTCGGGTATTTTCGAACGACAGTTTTATAGTAACATATACACAACTTTCCGATTTTCGAACGATATTTAGTAAATTCTACTCGATGGAAAATGTAGATGAATGTAAAATTTTATTTTTCCCCACTTATTCGAGGAAAAGTTGAAGTCTCAGTCTAGCAGACTCTGTATTCGACTCATATTCAAAGCAGGGGTCAAATAAAGGAAAAAAATAGACAAACTGGCGATATACACTTAGAATGTGAAGTATTATTCCAAAGAAGTGCTTCGTGGGATGATTTTCTCAGCCAACTTAGTTAATCTGCAAAGCAGACTGATAGGTCGATAATTTCTCAAGAAGGTCGAACAACAATGGCATGCTTTCATCTCCGAGGAAACCTTTTGAGTCGAGATGAATTATCATAAATCACTGCACCTGGTTTTCTAGAAGATGTCAAATCATAAAATCAGTCACTTCTTGGTGTTCAGCCCTTCAATATGTGCCCTTCAGAATACAATTAACCCTATTTTCCAGGAGACTCGATTCGGATTCATTCGGAATAATGGATATGTCTCTCCATATATCCCAGCTATTATTTTCCAGGCACTGATGTAGAAAATCAATGTTTTTTTTGAGGTTCCCAGATATCTAGATTGATCGTAAAAAAAATTCTGAAAATCTAAATAAAAGAAATTTTATCTAATATTCTCTCAACTATTAGGATTTACATTATGAAAAAAACCATTATCGAACACATTCACAGAACAGAAAATCTTCAACGATGATTGCTTTTTTTCCAGTTAATAATAATACGTTTCATATGATTTTTCAGGGGGTCACCCTAGTTGACATCAATGTAATCAATGGAAAAAAAGCCTTACAGGACATATGTGAAGAGTTTGGAGATAATAGAGCCATATTCGTCAAATGTGACATTACGAAAATGATTGAACTAGAAAGTGAGTTTCCCTCTTTTTTTATTTTTTTTATGATCAGTCAATCGAATTTCCAGATGCATTCGAAGCTACCCTGGGAAAATTTGAGAATATCGATATACTCATCAATAATGCTGGCATCCTGGATGATTGTAACTGGGAAAAAGAAATTGCAATTAATTTGGTGAGCATAACATTATTTCTTGATTAGAGATTATGATTGCATTGAAAGGTGGTACGTTTTCATCAAGAGTGGATGGATCATATTAATTTCTGTCGGGGATAGAGTAAAGTAGGAAAATGTCGAATAGTGTTATGTGAAAATAGAAGGAAATATATTCTCAGTAATGCAAGTTTCAACATATAGATACTTCAAACAATATAAAATTATTGTTATGTTCATTTTGTTCGTTGCACAGGAATCTATTTTAATGAACAAAATACTAAAATTAATGCAAAAATGGGTAGATAATGTTGAATTCTAGGGAGCAATGAAATATATTTAGATGATATCGTTTACGTAGACAGCATTTCAAGAGTGTGAAAACATGTATAGTTGAAGGGAAACATTATTTCAAGAGTGTGAAAATATGTATAGTTGAAGAGAAACCCATGTCAATGACACCTTCAAGAAAACAAGATGATATTAATTTTCATATTATCATAGAGAATTAATAAATTATCGTTACAAATCAAACGAGGCTTCTGACAAAGAGCATATATCCAAGCGTCCATGCCATATTCTTGATTCGATGGATTTAATAACACACATTCGATCCACACGAATATCTTGAGGAAAATATTGGGGCATTCTACATTTTTCTATGGAAGCTTCTTCTTATTGTTTTCTTTATTGGTTTTACCAATCTCTTTCTTTTGTCCTTTTTTTTCACACGACCTTCGACTTTTGCTCTTGAAAACTCCTGCCGTAGGAAAGGATGACTCATCAGTCCATAATATTTCAGTTAAATAATCGGGATCTTCATTGAAATTCTGATTCAACTGTTAGCAAAATTCCAGCCTTTCCCTCTTATGAGTCTCTGTTAAAACTGGTAAGGGTAAAATGGTTTGTAGTTGTTCCTTTTCAAAGTACGTTGGATTTTGAAGAAACTGTTACCCAATCGATCGGCTACATTTTTCAAACTACAGTAAGAATTTTCAAAAAAATAATAGAATGTTTCAAAAAAGTCCGTTTACGAATTAACATGGTAGCTTCGAAATGAAGCAGTATATTTAGCTGTGCTTCCTGGTTTTCTTGAACTACACTTTTTTTTTCTCATGAAACTGAAGTTGGGATTCACCTTTTGATAAATATTTTCGAATGTATTTTCTGACGGTGTTGGATGATTTGGATACAACACCCTATATGCATTTTGCTGCACGTTCATCTTTGTTGTTTTGTTAATAACAATTATATATTTGAACTTTTTCTTTCTCACTGTAAACCAGTTTGATTATTCCATCAAAGGAATGTCACTTAACAATCAGAATATAGTTATAATTTTCATAGCTCACTTTGAAAATGTTGACTTTCATAGGATAGGTATTCACAGTAACAATTAGTCTAAGTTATTCGACGTTCAATAATTCAAAAACGGTATAGATAGGGGTAACATATGGTATATTTTTGAAATCTGGAAAAAAATACATTCGAAAAATTCAATTATATACGGGGTATCCCATTAAAGAATCCCCTGAAATCCGCACCCTACTGTATTTTTCATAGCACTTCATCAGAATTGAGTTATAGCCAAACAACTTTTACACTGAAATTTTTCCACTATAGGCTATAATAACGATGATAAGGGGTGCGTAATCTATAATGGATAACCCGGTACTTCTACGAGTGATTATACACCATATTCGATTGTAGAATCAAAGAACACCGTACCAAGTGATGGAATTGCAAAATTTCTATAAGCGCCCAAGGCAAAAGTTCCAATTACGCCGATATTCATATTTATTGAGAGAATGATTGGCATTGTAGATACAGCCATAATCATGATGGATGACAAAGGCACATATAGATCGATACAAGATATCGTACACATATGAAGGAATACGAACCATTCTTGCAGACAAACAAAGGCAATGCAACGAGAGTTATGACTACCAAAGACTATAAAACTGATATGATACATCTACTAGACGATCCAGCCCACAGGAAAATAACCAGACATACGACTACTGAAAACATCACTTATAATTTACCTATAGAAAAAAATATCGTATTATTCCAAGCGAAGGATCCTTCAAGAGTCCTAGAGCCTTGGTTTCCTCTCAAAACCGCGTCGCTGACGACTACGATCGGATAGCCGCGAACAGGTCTTTGAGATATCTCTAATGCATTTCAAATACTCATGTTCTGCTAGCTGCTGCCGAGTCGTTACTACTAACTACCGGTCACCGTTCGTTTAGTCGCCGGTCGCTGGACCACTCCGGGAGCAGACGCACTAGCAGTTCGTAATAAATTTGACGGTGAGACAGAAGGTTTTGCGCTATGACACGTACGAAGGCGTAGGAGAGCCAGCAACAAAATATTTTTTTAAAACATATGGAATTGCCACTTTGGACTGTCAATTGTCACTTTGAAGTGATAATTGTCACTTTCATCTGACAATTGTCACTTTGAAGTGAGAATTGTCACTTTCAAGTGACAATTGAACGGACGATTGTCACTTCGAAGTGACAATTGTCACTTTGAACTCACAATTGTCACTTTGAACTGACATTTGTCAATTTGAACTGACAATTGTCACTTTGAAGTGACAATTGTCACTTTGAACTGACAATTATCACGTCGAAGTGACAATTGTCATTTTCAAATCTGTCTATAATGAGATATCTGAAGCACTCCTAAGATAATGAAATTTGATACTCAAGAAATTCAAAAGGTAACCAATTACCAGCATTCTGTGACTCAGATTTTGCAGGAGACACCGAAGAAAGAAAAAGTACAACTGATTTGTTGTGATGATTCGCAAAAGAAGTGTATGCTGGTGTTCCAGAAAACAACCGATTGTGGCCTTATCTAGTATCGAGGCAGAGTATATTGCCGCTATAGATTGCCCTAAGGAGTTGATCAATTCAAAATCACTCATTGTCGAGCTTACAAATCGAAATGTGACCATCAAGCTGAATATCGACAATCAAAACCTTATGAAATTAATACGAAATGGGCAGTTTAATCAAAAGAGCAAACATATTGATGTCCGCTATCATTTTATCAATGAAAAGGTGAATGAAGCAGTCATCGATATCCAGTACTGTTGCTCTGATGATCAAGTAATAAAAAAAACCCTTACATATTGCAACTTCGAGAAACAGAACAATTCATCAGTTCCAAGATTTGATTCATTCAATAATTCATTATTAGGAGAAGGTGTTGATAATAATAATTACCTCTATGCGAAACATATTCTTTATTATAGTAAAGTTTGTTGTTACAGATAAATAATGAAAAAAGTAGAGTATAGTTTTATAGATGGAAAATAGAGAGTTTCATATTTGACAAAGGAAACATTACTTTCGTAATGAGATAAAGTCCCATAATTTTCAATCTAAATCACAGCAGTTGTGCGTAAATTGATTAAAAAACAATATTCTTGCATTGCAGTTGGCATCTAAATCTCATCGCAGCAGTATGCGCGTATGTTGACTGAAAAACAATATTTTTGCTTTGCAGTTGGCAATAAATGTCCTTTTTGAGTAACAATTGCCACTTTGAAGTGACAATTGTCAGTTCAAAGTGACAATTGTCAGTCCAAAGTGACAATTGTCAGTTCAAAGTTACAATTGTCACTTCAAAGTGACAATCAGAATTTCTGAAAATGTTATTATTGATCTCATTGCTCATATATTGTTATAAATTTGGGATAAGTGGCTATCAAAGTACTCAACAAATTATTAACTGGTTTTCAACAACATAAAATATTAACGAACTAATTAACTCATTCGAAATTCACTCTCCAAAATACACTGCATAAAATGTTTTGTTCTAGTCGAATTTCTGAAAAAAACTTCATTTTTTATGAACTGATTGTCATTGCCGCGTACGCTGTCTCATATATGAAGGTAATTAGCTTCCAGAATATTCTCGGCGCCCACGTCTAGATTCTTGGAAATCTCTCGATCCTTATATTTGATCTGGAAAGCCGGTCATGATGTCACGTAGTGTATCCGTAACCATATATGGAATAGAATGGAATGTGTTGAATTTTATGATCGACACTCTTAGCCACCCAAAAAACACACATCTAAAGCAACAGAAAATGATAATCGGTGAATATTTTTGAATGTTTTATCAGGGGTATTATTTCAGAATGGCACAATCAACGGCATGCTTCTTGCATTCGAAAATTACCTGAAGAAATATAAGCAAGGTGCAGAAGGGGTTATACTAAATACGGCATCCCTGGCCGGCATTGTCCAATATGGTGTTGCCCCTATTTACAGTGGTACAAAAGCAGCCATAATGGGTATCACAAGAAGTTGGGCTCACCCCTTGCATTATGAAAGGACAAAAGTGAGAGTGATGGCAATTTTTCCTGGTAGAACGCGTACTTCGAATTTAGATCTTCAAGAACTTGTACTAGATCCTATATATATAGATATTTTCAAGAGCAGGGGGCATCGAATACCACAAAGGTGAGCAAAACCATGAGAAAAATCGATTATTGGATGCAGTCATTTACCATAATAATATTTGTTATTCAAAATATATGATAATTCACCGTGAACACCAGAAGGGTCAGCAAATACAAATCCAAATATTTTGTCTGGCTCTGATAAACTCGTATTTTATAATTCAGTACTTTTTCGTGGGCGTACAAAGAATTCAACACCATTTTCTTATTATCGACGTTTCAGAATTTTTATTCATTTAATTTTCAGGACTATAATTGTACACCTTGTAGGTCAGGTTGAGAGAAAACATTGTTGAAAATTACTATGTATTAATTCAGCGCAAGATCCATGTGATTATTTTATTCAGTTTCGAACAAAAAAACCAAAAATTTTTTGGAAAAATGGAAAGAAAATTATGTCATGATTTCACTTTTCAGGCCCGAATATGTGTCAAAAGAACTCATCAATATCTTGGAACATGGCCGTAATGGAAGTCTTTGGGTGATTGAAAAAGAAGAACCAGCTTATGAATTTTTGGTACCAACTAAGGAAGATCTACAGAATCATCGAATAAATAGAGAAAGACTTTCGCAGGTATCAAATCAAAGCATGAATATGCTTCAGGACTCATGATCGAAATGTTCGAAGAACCGCACCAGTATCTACGATTCGTTCAAAGTGATGTAATCAACAGTAATATTCACTATTGTTCTATTCTCTGTACAGATTTTATTCGACCAATGCCTGTGCCATGAATGGGATTGTTTGGATGAATATTCATGAGCGTTGAGTTTTCATCAATTTTCATATAGATATTGTGTTTCTACAACAGATTACAAATGATGCCGCATTCAATCCTTTATTTTTATTTTTAATCCTGGATGATTCCGAAACTCATTTCGCCGTGGAATAGTTTAATGAAAACGAGACGAGTTCGGAAGAGTTTAAGTGTGATAACAGGTGGAATATATCAATTAGTTCAATTTCACCATTACACAGTGGTCCAGAATGACGAAAGAGCGGAACTAATTCGAATTTTGGTAAAGTTTTCGTATACGCTCCCAACTTTGACCAACCAATATATCGTGTACGTTTCTCGGCTGCATACGTGTACTTTTTCTTCAGAGTTAGATTATCTCCAGGAAGAACATTTTGTGAATAATTCCTGTGAAACTCAGGTAAAAAGTCAATCAAGGTATGAGGTTTTTATTTCATGTTTGATAAGTAAAATCGGTCGATTTTTTACTCAATTATTAATAGATATTTCATGTGCTGTTGTTAGAATGAACGTGCGTACATTTTCAACTTTTGTTAGACTCACAAAATATGCCACACACCTCCCCGCTCTGAAAAAGTGGCTAATGGATAGTCTGAAGTATCTATAAAAATATATAAAAAAGTTGCTTGTAAAATATTTAATCAATTGTGAGCCTCTGCAAGAGTGTATAAAAAACGAATCAAATATATTTTGAACCACAATGAATGAAATGAAATTTACTTTTCTGCCAGAATGTGACTGTCTAGATTATAAACGATATTTTAAAAAGATTTACGGTACTGATTTTGCTAATCAAAGTTCAACCTTCAAAAAGTCATCATTTAAAACATTTAATCTAATATCAAAGTTACCCCTTCTGAAACCAACCCCTTTGCGACAAATTTTCCAATGATTCTAGTGAGCTTTGAAAACAATTCAGCAAAAAAAAGGCTTGAATCTGATTTTATTCTAACAACCCAATATAAACAAGACCCCTTTGTGACATTTTTTTTTCAATTTTTCCCTTGATTCTCTTCAGCCTTAGAAACAATTCCGCGCGCAAGCGAAAAATGGGCTCGGAAATGTGTTTTTTTTTTCAACTGGCCCTTTTAAAAATCACCTTTTTATGACATGATTCTTGTCAGTCTTAAAGGCGATTCCGCGAGAAGAGGCGCGAATCTGAGTGTTTTTTCGAACCACCCCTTCTAAAAACCACACCTTTGTGACAAGATTTGTTTATATTTCTCCCATAATTCTCGTCAGCCTTGATAGCAATTGCGAAATAAAGACCACTGTGCATTATATCGCTTCTTTTTTTTTTCGAAATTTCAAATTCTTCAGTTTTTTCCCAACTATTCATTCTACAATACAAACTTGAATTTGTTTACAGTACTCCGCAAAATGTTGGGAAGTAGAACTTGGTTATTTCAATTTCAACAGTATTGTGTTTTGATAGAATTTCATCTCATTTTCTGTAGAGAGAAAGTAATAATAAGTAATACATATTTTGGAATGTTTCTTCATTAGTTTTATTCATTCATTTGTTTGTAACTGCAATAATATGACCTCCCCAAACAAATTCATTGTCATCGTATGGTTTATACTTGTATAGAAACCCTGGTGTTCACTAGTACCTATAAAAGTTTGGGATGGATTTGGCTACCAGGCCGCTTGATATTGCCTTGATGAAGAGAGTTACCCGGAGTTTTACATAGCACCGACTTCGTTTCTTGGTATAATCATTGTTTATTTGTTTATAGAGAAGAAATTGTCCGCAACAACCCTAAAATAACTCGAATGTACCATTAAATATGTCATCGAAAGTATTTCTCTGGTATTTAGAGATTTATATCAAATCCATCTTTGTATTATTGAATAACATTCCATGAATCAATTGATCAAAGATCTAGAACAGACGTGACGTGATATGGACTAGTGACATCTGGTGATTTGTGTCAAATCGATAGTAGGAAGATTTATCAACAATCGCATTTCTCTTGAAACGATGCTATAATTCATGGAATGCACCATCTACTAATGAAGTGCTAAGCGTTCTCGAACTCCAAATGGCATTCTACAGATATCCAAGTGTCGATCGAGATTGAGTTAGTTTCATTAGCAAGTTTATTTTTCTCTAAACTGAAATTATGCCAGTTTCAACCCACCTACTTGACTTGGAATTGAGAAAGCCTATTTGGTTTGGATAACAATGGATTTCATAAGGCAAATTCGTGATGACGGCTCCACCATAGCAGACACGTTTGGGAGAATTCAATTATGTAGATGAAATATATATTATATTGAATTCAAATGATCTCGAATGTATGATTTTCAGGTGATCTGAAGGACCTCATAGTTTTTGATGATTACGATTTCACCTGAGAGAGCGATAAACCAATTCTCGACTATGAACACATAGAGGGTTTACTGTAGCTCATACTGATGTTCATTGATGATCATTTGAGTCCATTATAGTTTGAAATCCATAGGCTCTAGTTGGTGGAAGGCACACGCCAGTAGATTTATTTTCACCCTGTGAAATCGGAAGTCCGATAACTCACCTATTCCTCTTCTCTGCATTTGGTTTCGCAGGTAGCGTTATTTCATTAGCAGTCCAGTGAGAATACGCACGTTGTTTTCATTCATTTGCACTACCTAACATTTCGATGAGTTGGATATGACGCCTTCGAATGGGTTAGACCTTGTACATTCTACCCCGCTTTGTAATGGAATCCAGTGCTATTCCAAAATATTTGACCTCTTTTATTGCCATATATTATGGGCTAGCACAACTTCGATAGCCACCTCTTTCCGGTGGACAAAACTGTGATAGTTCCAAAAGTGTTGACAGATATTTGGTCCCTCCCGTACCTCGATGAATATTTGATTTATTTAAATTTGCCTCGGACGGCGATCCCCACTCTTTTATCTGTATGGTATTGAGATTGCAGTCCCTGCCTTCCGAAGACTAGTGGTGGATTATTTCGCAGCAGTACCATGTTAGGGGAGATGGAACTTTCCCCTGTTGATGATATTTGGTAGCTTTGAAAAGTGATTTCGAAGGATATTCTGGATTTTCTTATCGAGAAACACATTGATTTCCCGTTTTTTCTATTTTGAATTGATTGACACATGGATCATGGTTACCAGGGCGATTTTTTCAAGTGGAAAACTCTGTTTTTTGAGCGTATAACATGGGAGAAGTTGATGATGGTCCGTCAACGTAGAGTTATCCAGAAGAGGAATTACAATAGTCGAAGTTGGTTGCAAAAAATATTGTTACGGCAATGCTCGATGGATAGAAATGGACAAAGTTACGGTGGAACTACGTTAGCAATATATCAAAATAATACTTCATTATTTTGATAAAAAAAGAACAGAAACATCGGAATCGTGTCGTGTTTTTTTTTTCATCAACCAGAAGCAACTATATCTGGCTAGATTTGCTTATGCAGAAGTCCATAGTTTCTACAGATTCAACCAACCAAACATATGTCTCACAAGGATAGTTTTCTATTCCACTTTCCACTCCTTTTGAGAAGACCCTACATATATACATCTCTGTCATCACATATTCTAATTGCTGCGATAATGATCAATTTAAGGGGTCTCAAGTTCCCGTTTGCCAACAATGTGGGAGAGTAATTGTCGGGAAATAATTTCGTAGGGATTCGGAACTGCAATAATGCCGTAATTGCGATAATAATTCAAAATGCCACCAGAGCCAACGCGGATATTATTACATTTACATTTTAACCGGAGTCGATTTGAATAAAAACCGCGATATATTTCACTTAACTCTTGATTAAATGAGGTTGAATGGCCTTCTCACGCAATTTTGAATAGAAAATAATTCCAAAGTGATGTTTTCTTACGCATTTTGCAGAAAATTTTGCATATAAGCATTAGGGTGGACTTTTCTAAAATTTACTGGTTTCATTTCAGTAAAAAGCAAGCAGACAATTTTCTGGATAGCTGGTGCGGCACAAAATCCTAGTTATCTCTTTCATCTAAAAGTATTTCTGATAGAGTTTTGTATTATTATTTCACAGTGTCATCCTCTCAAAGTATGCACCATATGGGAAACTTATTTATTAAGGGTTTTTCGACAAAAAGTTATTTCTGGTAGAAGTTTGTGTATCCCCTAAAACTCAACATGCATAAACAAAATGAAGTAAAACACACGTAATATACGAGAATCCTTCAAACTTTTTATTTTGAGACAGAAGTAAAGTACCCTTATTTAGAAAAGTTGTTCAGCATTCGAAAATGCATCTAAATTTGAATTCATGGCCATCTACGTGTTTAAGTTTAAATTTTTATACCGATTTTTTCAAAATGGGGAAAACGAAAAAAATGAAATGCTGAAACGATGAATAAACAACATCCTGTGTACGACAATTCATTGAAAAAGCCTGTAATATTACAAATTACACAACTATTGTGTAAACCACGGTAAAAAAAATTCAAGAGTAAAATAAATATTTTTTGTTAACACCGAAAATTACTCAAAATTATGCTGTTACTGGAACTTAATATTCAATAATGTCAAATCACAAAACATCAAAATAAAATGAGTATTTCGGCACAAAATCATTGATTTTCTGGAGATTTTCTTGTCCAAAATAATTCTTAAATTCGCTTCGAAAACAGAAGCATGTTTCCGAAAGGAGTATTTTAAATCTTAGTATGATGTCCATCCCTCAACATGCACAGTTCGGTTCTTCTTACACAATCGTTAACTGCATTCGTAATGTGCTCCAGTTATATGGCCCTCACACAATTAGTAATCACAGTTTTTGAATGTTCTCTATTCCTGAAAGGACGATGTTTATAAACTTCGTTTTTCAATCCATTGGGGTTAAATCTGGTGAGCGTGCTGGCATTGGATACTCTGAGTAACGTCCTATCCATTTTCCATTGAATGTTTCATTTAAAAATTGTCGTATTGCTACATAACAGTGAACACTAACTGATACCAAATTCTGTCTCTTTGATTTAAAATTGGTGATAAATCTTGTTGTAAAAATTGCAAATATCGGTTTTTATCAATGAAGAAGGGACCAATCACAGTCCTGTTCAACAGTCCACATGAGACATTTTCCTCAAATGAGTATTGGTCCTTGCACTCTACAGTGAAATGGGAGTTTTCTGTAGCTCACCATCTACAGTTCTGTGAACTTAGTGTTCCATTAGTTGTAAACGTTGCTTCGTCAGTACATAAAATATCTGTTGGGAACCGTGCGTTTTCTTCGTATTCTCCCTGATACCGTGCGAAAAACTCAAATCTCTGAATAAAATCGCTTCCTTTTGAAGTATTTATAAATTTTGGTTTGACAGCTTTGAATGTATTTTTTCTTAAAGAAATGTATACAGTAGTAAAAGTTACATCAAGAGATATTTGTTTAATAGATGTCTTACCATTTTCCATAACTTTTAAACACACTTCCTCTTCCACTCCTATAGATAGTTTCGCAGCTGTGTGAGGTTTTTTGAAATTGTTATTAATACTGCCTGTTCCTTCGAATGTATTAATCAAACCGACGAAAAAAATCAATTGAAAAGCAGAGAATTAAATAAACTTTCTTAGTCTTGATGATAATTGAGCTGCAAAACTAATGTGAGTAACTAATTTTGAGTCGGCGCCAAACAAACAATTATCGAAGATCATTATAGTACTTTGAAGAAGTGATCAAAACGCTGCTGTGCATCTCGCTGTCATCATTCTACGCTTTACCTAATTCAATTGCTTGTTTAATCAGCGCCGACTCAAAATCAGTTACTCACATTAGTTTAGGAGCTCAATTATCATGAAGACTAAGAAGGTCTATTTTATTTTTTGCTTCTCAGTTTTTTTTTGTCGGTTCAATTGTTTGTTAAAAAAAATATTTGTCAATTTTTTGTGGCTGAAATCTGCTATTTGCTACCTACTCAATTTTCATTACTTCCAAAATACTTACTAACCTAGCTTACTTCAACTATTAACTGTTGAATAATATGATTATCTACTTCAACTATTTATTGTTATATAATATAAATTATTTTTGGAAGTTCTGGTTGGTTGATTCCATCACTTTGTATATAATTCCATCTCTTCATAGAATGTAATTATTGTGACGGATGTAGGAGGATCTGTCAATGTCAACTACATATGTGTGCCAATGTTCACAGGTGAAAAATCAATCATTTCCTATTTTTCTACCCATAGGGATCGACTATTATAGTACAAATTGAAATATCATCAACTATGAGGAATACCCTATCTAATAAAAAAAGGAATAATCCAAATCGCAAAACCCACTACAAAGTTATGCCTGATAGAATCGGTTAACGGACCAAAATTCAGAGGGAGAACGATTAAAATCCTTCATTTTGCTACCCTTAGGGATGTATTTTTCAGTTCAAATACAAATGGGACTAACTTCGAAGTACACTATATCCAATGAAAAAAGAAAAATCGGAATCGAACTGCTCTGTGAAAAGTTATGCGCGATCATACATAAAAAAAATATACTCTTCGACTAGAGAATCTCCTCCTTTTGATATCGTCGGTTGAGGTACGTTTGGTTCTCATGTGAAAAGAAATCATCGATGCTGGAGTCTACACGTAATAATTTAGCAATCTTGTACTTTGCCTCATTTGTTTTTCTTGTTATAGTATTGAAGATGTGAATATTGGTTCGAAGAATAATTCCGTGAATTGAATTTTGAACTTGATCGAGACGGGATATATTCATCATACTGTTTCAGTACTACAGTAAAGGCTTCCGTAACACACAGTCCCGACACTTAAAATTAGTTTATATCTCCCTATTGACACCAAATCGATGCCTTCAAACAGATTTCCTTGGTCGGTTATTTTAGTTATTTTCAGTTATTTAGCCAAACATTTCTAAAAAATCAAAATAAAACCCAACAATTTCAATTAAGTTAAAAATATTTCTAGTAATATGAAACTAAACAATTATATCAAATATACCGTTGGGAAGTGCGTTTTTTCCTGATCAATAATCACCAATAATATGGGTTACAATCACAATACAAACCCGAGTTCTACAGGGAAATGTAGAAGGGTGATTCCGTCATCAACACCGCTAGAGGACCAGGAACATTTGTGTCGTCTACCCATGTTCTATCTGAATCCAAAGAGGCCAAATGTGATGTTTTTTTCAGCTATCCCGTACATGGAGGCTCTTCACTTACTGGACAATTCTTGATCCGAAGACTAATGAAAACCAGACCATTGGAGTTTGTGTATTGTATTCTGTGAATTCAAAACATGGGCCTAGCTCATAGTTTTGAGCAATAAGAATTCCAGATCAACTGAAAGACATCGATGAATGAACTTCAGAGGGCAACTGTTCAGTTTCAAGATCCATCCAAAGCAAATCTATGGTTGGATATATTGATTAAATTTAAAATCCATGAAGAAATAATATATTACGATTATTAAACTTTACGATTTTTTTTCCTAATTCTCAATGATATATTTTGCCTGTAAATATTTTGCTACAAAGACATAAAACACTCTCTGAATGCAGGTGTCTGTTCATTGATCAAAACATAATATTAATTACAAAAGTTCATTATGTACTCGTAGTTCCAGTTTGATTTTTCTGTGTTCGTTCATATATTCACAAAAACTGAAGTTCTGATTTTTGTAGTAGAGAAAAATCATGATGAAGTACTGAGGCAATAACTTTCACGGGATGATTGAAATAAATTCTCTCATACTCTCGTACACAATATTTAAGAAAAATACTCATTGAGCCGTTGGAACATATTCAATGATATACATTTTCAGAATATATGACAAAGAAATTGCAAAACATAATACCAAATCTTATCACACATGAATATCAATATGAAATTACTTTATTCAATTGCTGGAATATTTTGTCACATAAGTGATGAAAAAATTAAATTATCATATCAATATAACTCAATCCGAACTCATATAACAGATGATATTTTCCTAAATAATTCAATCGGAAATGGCTTTGATAATGATACTCCAACATAAACTTCAACAAATTAGGAATACTCATCTTCAGTTTTTCGCAAAAATTATTTCAGACTTTAACTCGTATCTAAGTGAAGTATTATGAATTTGCGGTTGGGTTTGTTTGTCAGTTGATCTTCAAAACAATCATATGCAAGAAAGTATGGCAACATATCAATGAATCCGCGACATCGATTCGATCAAATAATATGATGAATGAAAAAATGGAGTTATCGGTCTCATTCTGACTCACCCGTATAGACCGGGAGATGGTGACACAAAATATTAGGTCATTTGTACCAGTATGGCGGTTCTTCAGGGGTCTAATTACGGAATGACAAGAAAGAAAATGATGGTCATAGCGCTGGTACCGGCGGCCCAATCGCGTTGGCGTTAATCGAACGTGTCGGATAAATAACGAGTGTCGAATGATTTGTTCCACAAAAATGCTTGTATTTTCAGCTAGTCGATAAAAAAAAAGTAGGCGGTAGCGTAATGCCATACTCCTCCGGTGTGACTTACAGCCTGCTATACCGACGCGAATACATTGATTTAAAAAAAAACAATTCAACCATTTGTATCAAAATCAAATCAAAACATGTCTCGAGAGACGTAAGTATCGCGAGCTAACCCTCCTGCATTCAGTTTGGGCTTCGCTCTTCCTCCCCCCATCAGCAGCACAGGACCTACCTTCCGGTTTAAACTGTGCTACTAAATTAACAGGGGGAATCTGAAATTGAGATACGCCCAATCAGCGCGCTAGGTCAACCCAGCCACCGTTATAGCTCAGCCACGGTAGGGCCGCTTGATACAACAAGCTACTGGCTATGGGATGTCAGTACCCGAGCGGGTTAATGCGCCGCTCCCCGCCGAGTCAGCAGGGAATACAGTCACCTCAACCCATAGGTGAAAGACTCCCCCGTCTCTACCGAATTACGGTATTGTTTTCCATTGGGCCCACTATCTAGCCCACGCCCCCCAGAGTCCAACACCATGTGGAGAGGCACCGGCGGTGAAACCGGTGGGGCTATCCTCCTCCCCCTGGGTACCCATGTTAACAAGACTCCTGCTGTCAGCGTTTGATGGGTCACCGCCATATCAGACTTTCGACCTGATATTACTCGTGTAAACGTTTGACGAGTAACCGTTCGTGTGAGAGTTCGCCGAAGCTACTAATCACGCTACCATGTTATTTGGGAGGGGGACCTATGACGTTGCCCAGAGGTGTCTGGGGTTGTCTAAGGTTCTCCCGTCCCGACGGCCTAGTCACACGGTGGGGCTAGGCCCAAACCATTTGTATCAGGCTAATTTTCGCGGAGCTAATCATCGTCGAGTAGCCATTCACGGAAATCACCTTGCCATACTTTTCCGACGGTTCCCAATGGCCGCCAGACCACCGCAAGGAAGTAATTTTTTATTTTTTTTTCTAAACGATTTGTACCAGCCTAAAACTTTTTTTAACAGTTCTCTGTATGATCATAAATAGAAGTCTGATCATGCCATACCTGTGGGAGGTGGCGAATATGTACAATATTTTTTCAAAATTCTAAGATTTTATTCGTAATTCGAACGATTTGTACCAGTATGGCACTAATTTTTTCTGTAAGTTTGAGGTTAAACGAATATAAATATAAAATTTCAAACACCTAGGTGGCGGCAATCTCGTCTTATAACCAGATGTTATGTCGTATAATATTGTACGGCTACCGGCGCTCGAAAGATTTCTCGAATTGTAGAGGTCTTGGCTCATCGTGTTCGTAAGAAGAGGAAGATGAGGACGAAGGTAAATATTGAGGAAAATAATTTTATGTTGACGATTTGCGATTGTGTATTGCGCTTGTGTGAATGAATTGAATAATTTATAGATACTGATGCAGTAAGTAGTGACGAGGACGAAGAAACGAATTCGAATATTCCGGGGATTCCGGTTCAGAAGACGTTTGAAGTCCATAAAGTTTTGTAAATCTTTCGGAATAAACTGCATTAATATTGATATTGCATATAATTTTTTTCACATGTACCCGTCACGATATTACAGGTGGGCTATTTCGATAAATGGTTTCGAAATTGTATTGGTTGCCGACATATCAGAGCGAGTGTGGCAGCTCCAGGCCCCTGGTCACGGTATAGGCTTATTTTTCAATACAAAAAAAATAAATTCAGAAAATTATTTTTTCGAGTCCACCACTTTGGCACTTCGCCATAAGTACAGTGTAATTTTCCCAAAGCATAGTTTTTTTTTCAAGTTTGCAAAATTTGAAATGCCATACTGTTACAATTCATTCCAATTTTTTTTGTTTTTTTCATGTCTTGCTCGAGTGTAACAGACTTCCGCCCCATAGTTACAGCATGGGATAATTTGAATTTCTTCCAAACGAACCGAATACGATGATGCCATACTGTAACAAATGATTTTATGTCTTCTAACTTGAAAACGAGTCGAAAAACCAAGTTTTTCAAGTATGGCGCCGCTTTTTCCCTCTACTATAAGTATGGCAAATATAATAATGGTCACATCGTATCATATAATTTGCAAAAATCCAAATTCCATACTGGTACCTCTCGTTTTTTTTTTGTTAACATCTTGGCTTAAGTCCGACAGACGTCCGCCCCATGGTTACTATCTGGAATATTTTTTTTTTTTGTAGAATTACATCCAAACGAACAGAATACAATGATTCCATGATGTGAAGAATGATTTTACGTATGTTACAGTCGTATTTTCAAAACGTGTCGAATAAATAAGTTTTTCAAGTATAGCAGCACTTTTTCCCCCTACTAGACGTATGGGAAATATAATAACGGTCAAATTTTATCGAATACTTTCCAAAAATCCAAATGCAATACTGGTGCAAATTGATTTGCGAAAAAAAAAATTACTCCTTTGCGGCAGTATGGCGGCCATTTGGAACGGTCAGAAAAGTATGGCATGGTGTATTTCGTGAATGGCTACTCGACGATGATTAGCTGTGCGAAAATTAGCCTAGAACAAATGGTTGAATTGTTTTTTTTTAATCAAATATATTCGCGTCGGTATGGCGGGTTGTAAGTCACACCGGAGAAGTATCGCATTACGCTACCGCCTACTTCTTTTTTTATCGACTATCGGAAAATACAAGCATTTTTGTGGAACAAATCGTTCGACACTCGTTATTTATTCGACACGTTCGATTAACGCCCACGCGATTGGGCCGCCGGTACCAGCGCTATGACCATCATTTTCTTTTTTGTCATTCCGTAATTAGACCCCTGAAGAACCGTCATACTGGTACGAATGACCTAATATTTTGTGTCACCATCTTCAGGTCTAGTACTATGTTTCCGATTCTCCCATCATTGAAAAATGTTCAGGAGGTTGACACATATTCCGATATGTTGTAAGAAATTTGCATTATGCGATTATTGCACATAGTTAATTATGTCTCTACTAAGGACATATCTTAAGTTTTTCTCAATTATCTCAGAAACCTCCACTTTTAGGCACATGGAATGTTATGACTTTTAGGTTGAGTTTCGATGAGCCAAACTGATATCGAACGCTCATTGTCCCAAGAAACTATGAAGGAACTTATGACCACATACCATCGTAACTACGCCACTGGTTTATGAAAATAAAAAATCATAACTCCAAATTAGCACGTTAATAAACCTTGGTTAGTGTACCAAGTTTAAAATTTTTCTTTCAGGAATTTTGGAGTAAACAAATGATATCTTAATCTTTTTCGTACTTTCGACACCCTGTATCTTAGAGAATATGCATTTTAGGAGATACTTCGATAGCAACTTTCCACCTGGAAATGAGCTGAGGAATCTTGGAGTCGGAGATTGTTGGTCTCATTCTGACTAACCCTGTATATGTATATTTATATACAGTGCGCGTCAAAGTTATGGAACAAATTCGATATTTCGCAAGCCATGTACATTTGACCAAAATCCTGAAATAGGTGATTTTTATTTTAAAATGCCGATTTTTTTATGTATATTCTGAAGAGGTTATGTCACTGGTTTTGACGTGGTGACGTAATCGGTAATTTCTTTAAATTGGAATAGATGTCTTGTGATACCTCATCTGAAAGGCCTTTCAATACTGCATTCAATGATAATAATTAATTAGATATTTTTTCACAGAGTGAACAAAAATTTATATTTTATTTCAATAAGAGAATAACTTTATATCCAACAAAATGAACAGTTAAATAAGATGTTCGAGATGCCATCCACCAGTCTCTTGACAATAAGCAAATCTACGGACACATTCCTTTTGAACATTGCGAATAACTTCCGGAGTAATTCTGTTAAATTCGATCCTAATTCGATTTTTCAACTCTTGTAGATTTTGCGGCCTATTTACATGGACCTTCGATTCCAAATAACCCCACAAGAAAAAATTCAGGGGCGTAAGATCTGGAGATCTTGGGGGCCACTCTATCGGTCCGCGTCTACCAATCCACCTCCTAGGAAAACAGTTATTCAAAAACTCGCGAACATCACGTGCCTAGTGCGGAGGTGCACCATCTTGTTGCAACCAAATACTTTCATTTGGTGAGTTAGGATTGTTGGCGTTTGGAAAAATATCGGCAAGGCTAGGTGTGAGTTCATTTCTTGAAAATTCCAAGTAACGCTCCCCTGGGAGATTTCCTTCGGAAAAATACGGGCCAATAATCCTGTCGTTTATTATCCCTGCCCAAACATTGACTTTCTGAGGGTATTGGGTATGCCCGTTCATCATCCAGTGAGGATCATCCCTACTCCAATATCTGCAATTCTGACGATTCACTGAACCATTTAGGCAAAACGTTGCCTCATCGGAAAACATATTTTTTTTTATAAAACGTTGATTGCGGTTACACAAATCCTGCATTATTTCACAGAACTCCACACAGCGATAGGGATCATCATCATTGTGTTGTTGATGTAGCTGTACTTTGTATGGATGGTACTTTTCTGCTTTTAGAATAAGTAATACAGAACTTTGGGATATGTCAAGGTCTGCTGCAATTTGTCGTGAAGTATTGTGAGGATTATTCTCTAAACCCAATAGAACATCAAGTTTCACGTTTTCTTCTATTTTAGGACGTCCAGCATTCGGAATATGTTTTGACATGACCAGTTTCTCTAAATTTTTTCTCAATCTTACTGACTGTTGAACGACTGATAGGTCTATTTAGATACTTCGCATTGAACAAGTCGCATGCTGAGTTTTTTTTTTATGTTCTGGTTCCCACGAAAAGGTTCAGAGAACATCGTGGGAACCAAGGGAGAGAAGGTAGGAGTTGGTGTTCTTCTTAAATTTCTGGAGGTTGTATGCCTCGGGGAACACCTCCCTAGGCAATGAGTTCCAAAGCCTTGCTGTTCGTTGGATGAACGAGTCTTTGGAAAGTGATGTTCTGCAGGTCTCCAAAGTGACCACGAAGGGGTGTGATGACTGAACTTGACAAGTTAGTCTCGAAGAGACTGCCAAACCAGGAACGATTGTTGATATTTCAGAAGAGCATCGCCCATGAAAATATCTATAAAATAGAGACAAATCGCCAACTTTTCTACGGTGTTCCAGACAAGTGAGCGAGTTTGTAAGCGAGGCATCACCGACGAGACGAATTGCCCTTTTTTGGACAGAATCCAATAGCCTCAGGATATGTTTAGGTGCCGCGCTCCAAATATGGGAACAGTATTCCAGGACAGGTCGGATCTGTGCCTTATAGATCATAAGCAGCTGAGTGGGGGTGAAATAGCTCTTGGCACGAAACAAAATTTTGGGATGCACTTTTGGCAATGGACCTCACGTGATTTTCCCAGGAAAGGTTATTGCTGATAGTAATACCAAGCATCGATATGGATGACTTCAGTGGTATGGTTACTCCTGACAAAGTTATGTTAGGCACAGTGAGATCGGCTTTTCTAGAGAAAAGACATGCTTGTGTTTTGTTTGCATTGAATTCTACCAAGTTATTAGATCCCCACTCGAGAATTGTTGCTAAGTCCATATTTATATTATTAACATTTCTTCCTCGTTCATTTCTGGTATCACGGGCTGATATAGGGGCCCTGGAAGAGAAAGTGGTATGGAGGGTACTATCATCGGCAAAGCTGTGTACTGGACATGAAGTTGCTTTCAACAGGTCGTTGATGTGAAGTAGAAATAGTGTTGGTGCGAGAATAGATCCTTGCGGAACACCAGCATTTATGAGTAGAGTGTCAGATGAAACTCCATCGACCACTACATGGAGAGACCTGTTTGAGAGAAAACTAGCAAGCAGAGAACACAGCTGAGGGGGCAAGCCATAAGACGGAAGCTTGGCAAGGAGTCCCTGGTGCCAAACTCGATCGAACGCCTTGGAGATATCTAATGCCACAGCTAAAGTTTCTCCATACTTTTCAATAGATAGCTGCCATATATGTGAGACGTAAGCGAGCAGGTCACCAGTTGATCTCTGATGGCGGAAGCCATATTGCCTATCGTTGACAATTCATGAGTCTTCAAGATATTTCATGAGCTCGATGTTGATGGCTTTTTCCATGACCTTTGAAATAATAGATAGCAGTGCGATAGGTCTGTAGTTGCTAGGTAGGGCCTTTTTGCCTTTTTTAGGGACTGGCTGTACTCTTGCAATTTTCCAATTGGACGGAAATACCCCCAAATTGTAAGAGTGGTTGAACAACTTGCAAAGAACAGGTGTTAGTTCGGGGGCACATTTCTTGAGAACAATCGGCGGGATTCCGTCAGATCCACAGGCTTTGTTGGTGTTGAGACCCAGCAAAATCTTTCTGATAGTACGTTGGCGAAAGGTGATCTCGGGCATGTGACTGTCAATAGGTGTAAT
The DNA here is from genome assembly GCA_018342105.1 of Gonioctena quinquepunctata. NCBI lineage: Eukaryota > Metazoa > Arthropoda > Insecta > Coleoptera > Chrysomelidae > Gonioctena > Gonioctena quinquepunctata. The sequence goes on along the minus strand of JAFIRS010000892.1, from coordinate 343,664 downwards.
GTTCGGGGGTTGTTTTCCCGATGAATCCAGAGTGGAATTTCTGGTTATATCTCCGCATCCAATAAAAATTAAAATTTCTATGCGTTGGGTTTCACTTGAAGTAGCCATAGTTTACTTTTAGAACCTTTTCACTTAGAATTTGTGAAGAATATTTGTTGTTATTTCAACTGACATTTATTTGACACTAACTTGCCTATTATGGCATCAATTTGTAATTGTCTTTTGTTTCCATTTTAGACTAGGAAATAGCTAACTATTAATATTTGGGGAGGATCCATTGGTGTAGTAGAGCACTGACTCACTAGTCTGCCAGGGCAGTCTAAGGGATTAGAGCCTTGGCTCAAAAAAGTAAAATTTTGCATTTTTCAACACGCTTTTATTATCTTTACTTGTAACTCGATAACTCATAATGTAATAAAATCATGGAAGTAAATATTCACCCATTTCCAATCTTCCGAATAATCTGAAATTTGTCACACATATCAAGGACCGATGACAATACAAGAATTCCATAATCATAATGTAATAATAATAAAATATATTTTTCCAAACGCCAACAATCCTAACTCACCAAATGAAAGTATTTGGTTGCAACAAGATGGTGCACCCCCGCACTATGCACGTAATATTCGCGAGTTTTTGAATAACTGTTTTCCCCAAGATCTCCAGATCTTACGCCCCTGGATTTTTTCTTGTGGGGTTATTCGAAATCAAAGGTCTATGTAGATAGGCCGCAAAATCTACAAGAGTTGAAAAATCGAATTAGGATCGAAATTAACAGAATTACTCCGGAAGTTATTCGCAATGTGCAAGAGGAATGTGTCTGTAGATTTGCTTATTGTCAAGAGACTGGTGGATGGCATTTCGAACATCTTATTTGACTGTTCTATTTTGTTGGATATGAAGTTATTGAAATAAAATATTAATTTTTGTTCACCCTGTAAAAAATATCTAAATCATTATTATCATTGAATGCAATATTGAAAGGCCTTTCAGATGAGGTATCACAAGACATCTATTCCAATTTAAAGAAATTACCGATTACGTCACCATGTCAAAACCAGTGACATAATCTCTTTAGAGTATACATAAAAAAATCGGCAATTTATATTAAAAATCGACCTATTTCAGGATTTGTGTCGAAAGTACATGGCTTGCGAAATATCGAATTTGTTCCATAATTTTGACGCGCACTGTATAAATATATATACAGTGACCGGCAGAATGTACGCATCATATGGAAAATTATTTTATTAATAGATTTTGACAATTATCGATACATGCAATCGCTTCTGCATAAAAAAAAACTGCAAAAGCCGTTGTATAGAGCCATTTGTCTTTCCGAGAAATTAAAAGAATAAAAATGTATATCGCAAAACACACTCATTTGGAAAAATATCGAAAAATATTTTTCGGAAAAGTTGTTTGAAACGACATTTGATAGCAATGTACAAATTTTGAAAAAAATCTGAAAGAAAAAAAATAAAAAAATTTACTATAAAAAAAATCAATCAGGGAAAGTTTATTTCTGACAAAGAAACTCATTAGTGGAGCCAACAGAAACATTTCGAATGACATTTTGTAGAAGTTCCCAAGTTATTTCTATTTTATACGGAGAAAATTTAAAATATGTGAATTTGCCATGTGTTCAGTACAAAAAATTGACATTACAAGAACTCACAAATTTTCAACTTTTTTTTTCAAACACTTCATAATAAAATAAGAAGCCGAAATAATTATAAACCAAACAATTCAATACATACTCGAAACTTTGTAATGGTCCACTACTTGACATTTCTACCCTGACGTTCAATACATGTAGATGTTCGGGATTTCATTTCTCTGGACACATTTCGCAGCATTTGTGATGTAATGTTATAAATACATTGTCGTGTTACTTCTTCTAAATGGTCGATATCATGGAATGGCCGATATAAATAAACCTTACTTTTGAGGCACCCCTATAAAAAGAAATCGACAACGTCAAATCTGGGAATCTCGCGGGTTACGGGTTCTCTTAATATCGACCTTTCCATTCATGAGGACAGTGTTCAAGGGTTTTATCTCCTGTTGGAGAAAAATATCATGTCTGCTCTGCATCGGTAATCCAGGTGAGAAATGAAAAAACTCGTTATTTGAATACTCTATATAATTTTGTCAATTAAGTTTGCCTCTACGTAATAAAGGCCCAACAATCTGCGTATCTAATATGCCGCACCAAACATTACTTCCGGAAAAAAATTAACTTTTTGCCTTTATCGTTCAATTTGGGTTCTCATCAACACCCCATCTACAGTTCTGAGAACTGACTGATGAAAAGTCGCCTCATCAGTAAATAAAAATATTGTAGGGAAATTTTGGCATTCTTCAATCATGCCTTGGAACCAAAATGAAAAATCTAAGCGGGCATCGAAATCGCTATCGATTGAAATGCCTGGATAAATAATACCACTACTAAATTTTTTGACGACTCTCAATTATATATTAGCATTATTAGTCAATTGTTTCTTGAACTTTTCGATCATGAAGAAATATGTCGGTGCACGCATCAACAATGATAATGTTGTATGTATGATTCCAACAATTTCCAAACAATCCATTCATTGTTTGTTCGAATAAAAAATTCTAATTAAAATTGTGTATATACAATGATCTTTATTAATGATAACCAGTATCTGGATCATAATGTCCTGGGGATATTTCAGTGACCTCTTATGAAGCAGCTGAACACATGGCGAATTCACAGATTTAACATTTTTTCCGAATAAAATAGAAAGAGCTTGCGAATCTTCACATTATATCATTTATAATATTACCGTTGGCTTCACTGATGAGTTTCTTGTCAGAAATAATTTTTTCCAAATTAAATTTTTTTATGGCAAAAAATTTATTTTTATTTTTTTAACTCAGATTTTTTCAAAACATGAACCCAGCTATAAAATATCGTTCTGAACAACTTTTCCAAATAACATTTTTCGATATTTTTTCAAATAAACGTGTTTTGAGGAATAATTTTTTTTTTTTTCAAATCTTCCGCCAAACACGAAAAGATGAACGGAACTCTACAATATCTTTTAGGGTTTCTCTTGAAGCAGAACCGATTGCACGTATTGATATTTGTCCGAATTGATTATCAAAAGAATTTTCCATATTATGCGTTCTTTCTGCCGGTCACTGTATATATATATATATATATATATATATATATACAGTGCTTCTCAAAAGTCCCCTCCCCCCTCTTATTTTTGGAACGATTCTGCATAAACAAGTGAAATTTGGAAACTAAATATTAAAATAAATGTGAACTTCCCTACTAGTGATGATAGATGACGAAATCGTCAAAGATGACGTCACAAGGCCATTGTGACCAATAATTTTGAATGGAACCCTACGGCAAGCGACACCTCTTTTAAAAGGTATCGAAAGAACCTATTGAATGATACTAATTTTGTTTGTGTTTATGGCAGTTTCAATGGCTCATTAGTAAACATCAAAATTTAAATTCCATTCAGTATGATATTAATTACAGATTTGAGAATCAGTATCTAATTGAAGAAATTGCTCGAAGTAACCTCCATTTACTTCCTGACAGTGAAATATCCTATTTTCTAACTCTTCTCGTACTTGTGCAAAAGTGTCTGCGGAAACAGCCTCACATTCTGCAACAATACGTTGTTTTAAAACGTCAATATTGTCAGGTTCAGTGGCGTAAACCTTCGATTTAAGGTACCCCCACAAAAAATCCAAAGATGTGAGGACCGGTGATCGAGCTGGCCATTCCGTTGAACCTCGTCGTCCAATCCATCTACCACGATACTCCTCATCCAAATACCATCTCACTGCACCGTAATAGTGTGGAGGAGCACCATCCTGTTGGGATGTTATTTCCAAATTGCCGAATTCATCTGGATTATCTTCCAGATTTTCAAGGATTAACGGTTCTATTGCGTTTTGCAACAGCTCCAGATAAACCTAACCAGTTGAATTAGTATTCGAAAAAAAAAGCCCAACGATGTGATTTCCCAGGACACCTGCCCAAACATTCACCTTCTGGGGAAATTGGGTATGTGTTTCACGAAACAGGTGAGGATTTGCGTCACTCCAATACCTCACATTCTGTGTATTTACATTTCCGTTTAGATAGAAAATACTTTCATCACTAAAACAAATTGTTTTGACATAGTCTGGCTGTTGGTTAATTTTAGTTTCCATATTTCCACAAAAGTCTAGTCTTCGGTCTGGGTCGTCGTCTGAGTTGATGAACCATTTTTAATTTGTATGGATGAAATTAGTTTTTTATCAACACCCTGTGTACTGACTCCACAGGTAGATGCAACGTGGGTCGTTGAAGAAGTAGGATTAACTATTACTTCTGCGAGTATATCAATTTTTTTCTCATCAGAAATTTGTGGTCTGCCATATCGTTCCGCATCATTAATACTACCCGTTGTTTCAAACTTACGAGGAAGCTCCCTTAAATGAGTCCTCGAAACGGGGCGATCGGGAAACCTCTCATTGAAAATGCGTTCTGCTGCATGAATATTTTGTCCAGTTTCACCAAAAATTAGGATCGCTGCTACTTTATCACTTAAAGCACGTACCATTTCGCTTCTTGAAGCACTTGAACGTTCGGCTCACAACAGTTCAACAAATTATTAAAATGTTCAAAAATATTGAATGTACCAAAAGCTGCTGGAATAGTTAAACGTTCGATCAACAATACACAAATTATTAAATGTACAAAAACTTGGACAATTACAAAAACGTCGAATTAGGGAGAATAACAAAAACGTCAGCTCATTTGACAACTATCCAGAGGCGTAGCTTGAATTTGGAATTTTAGTATTAACTGATTTAATTCAACACAGCTTTGCATTTTTTAAAAGCGAGTGGCCAAAACTGCCACAGACACAAACAAAATTAGTATCATTGAATAGGTTTTTTCGATACCTTCTAAAAGAGGTGTCGCGTGCCGTAGAGTTCCATTTAAAATGATTGGTCACAATGGCCTTGTGACGTCATCTTTGACGATTTCGTCATCTATTTTCACTAGTAGTTTACAACCTTTAATATTCAGTTTCCAAATTTCACTTGTTTATGTATAATCGTTCCAAAAATGAGAGGGGGGGAGGGACTTTTGAGAAGCACTGTATATATATATATATATATATATATATATATATATATATATATATATATATATGAATAGTTTGAGAAATTAAAAAAAAAATCGCAAATGTAGATGAGCGCTCATTTCTTTCGGTAATCTTTCCAAGTATAGTTCGCTCCTGATGAACGGGTACCATCGAGATACAAAGAGTTTCCATATGATAATTTTTTTTTTTAATAATATCTTACAGAAAACCAGTACTTACACATCTGATTTCATGAACAATCTGTTCAAATTTTTAAACTAATTCGATGAGTAATTTCTTCTTGATATAAGATATTAGAATATGGTATGGTGAATTCAATTCAATAACTGAGAGTTCAACAGCACTCAATAGAACTTGGTTAAAAAAATTCAGAGCGGAATACTTGGTATATTGAAAAAATTGTGCAAGCAAGATATATTGAAAAAACTTTCATTTTTGAGGGCACGAAAATTGTCTTTCGTTTCAATATGCTACATTCTTCATGCCATTGTTCATATTCTCAAACATCAATTCAAATACTACTAGCGATTGATTCTCTTGATATGTTAGGGCGTTTTCCATTCTAGTTTATCAGACATGCAAATGCCATTATGTCATCAATCAATTAACGATAATAATTATTTCAGTCAAACCTGACCTTAATTTTATCAGCCATAACACATTATTAACTAACAATATCTAGTCCCACTGGAATATATAGGATGCATAAATTTGCAGTATATCAAATAAATGGATTGGCATACGAACATATTCTATGATTGTCTTTGACACCTTGGGGCTATAATTTACTGACTCAAATTCAACAGTGAAATAGCAACTGGTTTTTCGAGATATATTGATGAGATTTATTGACTCTGTGAAGAATTTACTTCCTGAACTGATTGCTGTTTGAGAAAACTGACGAAATGGCGTGATTGGACAATCTGTGATAATTTATCAGTTAGGCAAGCCATATACTACCAAAATGCTCTTGAGTTATTGTTCAACTATTGAATGTCAGGGATGTCATTTTTGACACTGACTTATCCCATACAATTTATTTTCAGATAGCAGAATGACAAAATTAAATATTTTTGTGGTTTATTATCACGAAGATTGAACTAATTAACCATCGGAGGGTGATATTGGATTGACTATTTCACGCACTTTTCAGTAGTAATATCTCTAGGACAGTGATAAAAGACGAGATAATTTTAACAACGAGCTTGAGAAATTTGTCATAAAATTATGAGGCATTTGTCAATTTCCGAGGGATATTCGGCGGGAAAATTTTCTGACAAATTTTTTTATGAATCATCACAATGAAACATTTATTTATTCATTAAAAGTACAGTTACTGAAAGTACAATTATTAAAATTTTACTTTACATTAGATTCGTTGCAATTATCTACAATACAAGATTATTACCATGCATAATAGTTAGGATCTTGTTGTGGTGTTCTTGATCGAGATTTAAGTATGGTTTTATAGAATTTTAATTGCTATGACCAGTAATTTTCAGTAATTCTTGTTTTTCTACACCACTTTCTGCCAATTCGCTAACAGCAGTTGATCTATTCGAGTGATTTGTTACATTTTTGTCCTTTACATTCAAGCTAATTGCCTCAGCAGCAGATTTAGTCCATCCATTCATTGTATTTCTTCCAACAGGTACATTATCGTACCATTTGTCAGTTTTATTTTTCCAATGTCGATTTGGTTTTAAGAACAATCGTGGTGAGATAATATTGTCGCCTCGTTTTGATATCAGTTTATGAAAAAGACGTACAGGGCAGGTTTGTCTTCCACTATTGGAAACCAACCATTTACTACTTGTACAGCTTTTAGAACCACCTTGGCACGTTTTACTGAACACCGGATTGTATTCAACGCGATTTGTTGGAGAGTCATCGTTATTTTTCTCGATTTGAAAAAAATCCACCAGACTGCCTCTCCCCCTCGCCACGCTAATTCTACAGCAGCAATATGGTAAAATTCACGCATAAGACCTTCAGGAGTATTTTCATCCCATAGCAATATTACCTATTTTGTTAACTTCAGACAAATTTAACGAAACTGAACTGGACTTACGTTTACATGGATCTGCTTGTAGTTTTTTCCTGATTGCATCGCGGGTATCTCGGGTTGGTTTAAATACTATATTTTTAAACGGGTCAATCATAATATTATAGTCATTATAGTACTTTTCTTGCAAAATTTTGCACGAACCGTTCCACATTGTCTTCACCGTTGCTTCTTCAAATTCGGTCCCGTCTTTCTTTCTCATATTGACCGCCCAATCTTTTAGTATAAACGTCAATTCTTTTAAGTTTCTATGTTCATTTAATTCATATTATCGTTCGCAGCAAAATTCCATAAATATTCCCCAAATATATTTGTGACTGTGGGTTGTATTTCTGGGATTTTTTTCTTTGATTGACGCATTTATACTTTGAACATTCGCATTGCCAAAACGTGACATTTTGAAATTTATTTGGAATGAAGTTGTCAAACTCAATCGTGTTGTCATAGTGATTGATAATTGCACTGAATGCAATTATCAGTGTAATGTTGACATGATTGGGTGAAATTGTTCCATATGACACAGAATGACAAAGTTTGAATGGTTGTTAGAACTGTCAAAAAAATTTCAAATGAACCAATCAGGAGCTCAGGTAAAGTTCAGATTATCGGTAACGATAACGGTGTTTTCAGATGTGTATGTGACAGTTAAACGTCAAATATAAATAATCAGGCTGTGCACGCATTCAAAAATGAGCAGATTTGGGATAAATTCCATCGAATTATTCAACGAAAAAATTGATGAAAATGTACCGAAAAATACGGAGAAATCGAAGGAGTACGTTTGGAAGCAATATACTAGATTTTGCGATGAACGAAAATACCTATTAGATGCAGCAATGCCTGTCGAGAGTCTAGCTGTTATATTGAAGGGCTGGGGCTTCAACATGAGGAAAATTGATGGTTCTGATTACAAGGAATGTGTCCTAAAGACGATCAGGGATAAGAGTGTTAAATCATTGCAGAAAAATATTATAACGAATATGGACGTAGTTTCGACCCATTCAAGATATCATTTTTCAATCGGCAAGAAATGCACGAAATACGAAACGTAAGTTGTTCCAAGGTAACGCACAGAAACGAAAAATCAGTTCGGCTCCGTTGACCCATGAAGGACATCAAGCGATATGTACACAATGGGATGAAAATATACCCACAGGACTTCAAAAGATATTTTTCCATATCCCAGCGGTAGAGCTTGCTTGGAGAGAAAGTGAAGCAGCATATTGTTTGTTAGATTATTTCAGAGAAGAATTAGATAATAAGGGGACGCTTACCGGTAGAATTGATTAAAACACATTTTTTTTTAAACTTGCCAAGGAGGTGGTCAGCGATGTGCGAACAGCAAATGGTTGATTTAAAATGTGCAAAATCCAACAATGTGGGACTTTATGAAAAGTTAATTTCAAAACGAGGTAATAATGTAAAATTCAATAGGTTGTTTCTTACTGTTATTGGACATTGGATCACTGCACTCCTTGGTACAAAAATATTCCTCTTAGGATTAATACGATCAGTAAAAAGACCCAGAATATAGGGCTTGATGTTGAAAAGCAAATGATCACCGCCCCTCTAATCGAGCAACTGCAGTCAGTGAACTTTCATGTAGAGGAAAAAGTGAACAAGAAGCCATCAAAATCACGGGACATTCGAGCTCTAATTCGCTGAAACCTGACATCCAACTTAATAAACAGCATAACGAAAATCTCATAATAACTATTGCAAGTTCAAGCGGGTGTTCATATAATCAAGCTCAAAGCATTGTATAAATAACTATACCATTTATAATTATAATTGAGGAATATTTAAGTACGTTACGTTATATGTATTTCGTTCGATGTCAGTGTTTTCTGTCCATCAAACTTTATTGATTTCTCCGATCTCTGTTTGAATTTGCAATTGTTTTTCCCACCCAACTGCTGGGTGGAATACGAATTCATTCGATGGTTCGGTTTGAGTCAGGAAATGCACAGTTTATTTTTTGTCACATACGCCCAACGATCGTTCACAGTAATTTCTTTAAATGTATTACATTTTTTTAAATAATGCTCTTTCTTATTACAACATGTACAGTTTCCGTTATGGTGCCTGATCTTTCTTTCTTCTGTCATAAAAACTGAATCCGACTTTTTATGTGACTGTGAGCGAACGTTTTTGTTACCAGGCTTACATAGAAGATTGGAAGCTTTGTTGTTCTTTCAATCAATCTGCGAAATTCAACAATGTCACTTCTGTCAGCCAATAAACAAGTATCTTTGGGCTTCACTGAAAATAAGTGCTGGTGGTCGTCAGAAATGAGAAATATTGTCATAGAGAACATGAATTCGAAATTAAAAATTAAACTTTACAACTACGTTAGGAAAACCACCTTAGTCTTAACGATAATTGAGCTCCTAAACTTATGTGATTAACTAATTTTGAGTCGGCGCCAAACAGACAATTATGAAAGTTCGTTATATTACTTTGAAGAAGTGATCAAAACGCCGCTGTGCATCTCGCTGCCATCATTTTACGCTTTACCTAATTAAATTGCTAGTTTGTTTGGCGCCGACTCAAAATTAGTTACTCACATTAGTTTGGGAGCTCAATTATCATTAAGCCTAGGAAAGTTCATCTTATTTTTTGCTGTCCAGTAGAATTTTTCGTCGGTTTAATTTTTTGTTAAAAAGTTTTTATTTTTCAATATTTTGTGGCTGAAATCTACTAATTACTACCTACTTAATTTTTTATTACTTCCAAAATACTCACCTACCTAGCTTACTTCAACTATTAACTGTTGAATAATATCATTATCTACTTTAACTATTTGTTATATAATGTGAATTATTTTTGAAAGTTCTTGTTAGTTGATCACTTTGTATATAATCCCATCCTTTCTTGGAATGTATTTATTGTGACGGATGTAGGAGGATCTGTCAATGTCAACTACATATGTGTGTGCCAATGTTCACAAGTGAAAAATCAATCATCCCCTATTTCTCCACCCATAGGGGTGGATTATTTCATTTAAATTTAAATATGATCAATTATGAGGTATACCCTATCCAATAAAAAAAGGATCATCCAAATCGGGAAAAATAATACAAAGTTATGCCTGATTCAGAGGATGAACGATCAATATCCTCCATTTTATCACCCCTAGGGATGGATTTTTTTGTTTCGATCCAAATGGGACCAACTTTGAAGTACACCCTATCCAATGAAAAAAGAAGAATTGAACTGCTATGTGAAAAGGTATGCGTGATCATACATAAAATTAAAATATACACGTCGACTAGAAAATCTCCTCCTTTTTTATTTTATCGATTGAAAATTGATTTTGTCGTCCTATTCAAGAAGATTGAAATAATTAACCATCGAAGGATAATATTGGATTGATAACAGTCGAACAGTATGCCAGCAATGGTTGGAAGGCATAATAAGAACCAAGTACATGTTGAATCATTTTCTTATCAAAGAACTGTCATTGAAGCAAATTTCATCATTGCCTGTCAAACCGCCATGAGGAACTCGAAAGTGCTCGTTTTGGGGAAGGAACGTAGGAAATTCAACGCGGACTTATTAATGACTAATTTAACGTAGTTGTATAGTTTAAGTTTGTTGTTCTGAATATATGTTCTCTATGGCAATATTTCTCATTTCTGACGACCACCATCACTCATTTTAAACGAACCCCAAAGAGGCTTGTTTGACCATATACACACTGAATAGCTCGATAAGCCGTCTTGGAGATCCAAACTTTTTTTCCTCGAGTACTCTTATCGAAATAATCAAATAACAAACATTCAGCAATAACTTTTCATCGTACCAAGATTCAACAATACCACCATAAAATCTACCAGTTTCCATGATGGTTACAAAGATAGTATGGCAAACTGCAACTAAAACTATTCAGTCTGAAAAGTGGAAAAGTGGTTGCATTCAATAAAAATTTCCAACTCCCGAAGTCAATTCGACTGGAACATAATTTGCGATAGCGTAGCGCCAAGTCTGAAATTTATTCTATCCGTTCAACCATGTCTGACGCTTTGTCCAATTCTAACTTGTATAGCGGCTGGCAACTGATTGGATTTATCGCACAGGATATATGCAGAGAACTTGATAGTTTTTATAGACTAATGAGTGATTTTCCTCTCAATGGGATTCAGCGTCTCTAATTAAATATATGGAGGTTTCAAATATATCAAAACGGAACATAAAATCGATACGGTGCACAATTATTTCAATGTCCACATGAGGAACATATTGGCAAATGATACGTTGGATCTATGAAGATAGTTTGTGTATCTCCATAGAGAACTAACCTGCACAGGTTGTTTTGAGGAAACAATAATACTTATAGAAGCAAGAACAATTGGCTATTTGAACTTTGAAGAAAATATATTTTCCACTGATATTTTAAAGCAGTCATACTTTAATTATTCTAGGAAAGTTAATCCCCACTCGCCCTGAAGTTTTTTCTATATTGGGTGAATGAGAAACTGAGAATCGAATGAAATACGCATTGCGTTTCCAGTGACTTTTCCCGCAAAATTATCGACCAGCTAAGTTGGCTGAAAAAAGTCGTTCTCGAAAGGCTTGACGATGAAGTGGACGACAGAAATGTCCTACCGAATGAGCAGTTCGGCTTTCGTCGCGTTCACTCCACCGAGCTTCAAGTTTAGGGGCTGGTGGAAAATACAATCACTTTGCTAAACATCAACAATGGTGCTCCGACTAGGCATAAGTTAAGCATTTTACAGAGTATGGCACGTAGGTCTGCTCTGCAAATTAATCTATTACCACTTGCCTTTGAGTCTGGTGAAGAAGATAAAATCGTTTCTCATGGTTAGGACATTTCAGACTGAAGTACACAATTTTCTCTTGCACTCGAGAGAAATTGAGGCTAGCGTTCCTCAGGGGGCAGTACTGTCTCCTGTATTATACGCACTCTTCACCTCCGATATATCACGAACCGAACATGTGAAAATCTTCCTATTCGCCGATGATACGCCTAACTTTCCTCGTCAGCTAACCACCTGATGGGTGTTGTTCATTTGCAGAATGCATTGAACGACCTCCCGATAAAACCTAGGCGATCTCGATGGGTCGCGTGAGAAACAACCCGGAGGGGGCAGTGCTTATCTCTGGAAGGGAGATAGAATGGTCGGAACACGTCAAGTACCGTGGATCGTCGGCTCACCTGGAAGCCGCATGTGAATATAATCAAAAACAAAATCGCTAAGAAAATCTGCGCACTTTACCGTCTAATCAATAGAGGAAGTGAACTTCCTTTAAAAAATGAAGTAGAGATTTATGAAATGATGTTCAGGCCTGTTAGTTTGTATGCCTCAGCCGCCTGGGGCCAAACCTGCAGAACTAGCAATCGCGTCCTGGAACGGGCGCAAATGAAAGTCCTGAAGATGATAACGAACGCTCCGTGGTATGTGCGGAACGATCGGATACTCAGAGACTTGAACCTGCCTTCCATCAGGAGTATAATTGATTGCTGAATAACCCACGAGAACCCTTCGCGCTTTCATAGACGACCCCTCGTGCTTTGAACGTCCCAGGCAGTCCCTGGAGCGATAGGCTATCTATCAACCTATCCTAAGTAGGAAAAGCTGCATCCTCTATGGAAATATGATTTTTCAAAATTTTGATTTGAAATTATTTCTCGGCCATTTTTGAGAACCACCATCATGGGAAGGGCTGGAGGCCGGTCTTTCAAAGAGTGAGAGCCTTAGGGTTTCAGTCGTTTTTTTTAGTTATAGTGATAGAATATCCTGAACAATCCACGGTACTGTAACAATAACTATTTTTTGAATAAAAGTTTGGTAAACATATAAATTAACATATTATATGGAAAGCACTCTGTGTTTCCTTGACCTCAATGTATATACAAGGTATATTGATAACTCGAGAATAAAAAAGAAGCTATATGTAATCTTCAGTAAAGGCAGCTACTCACACGCCTGCCGCAGGGGCAGGGTGCAGGGCGGACCCTGTTGAATCACATTATGCAAAAATTTGTAGAGATATTGCCAAGACTTTTACCGGTTTTCTAAATCTGTCCCAAAATAAGCTACCATATTAGTTTGGAATAGACCCTAGCTTCGCTTCAGTTTCGGACAAATTAAAAAAAAACGGCAACAAAAGCACAAACATCTAGGATATTTACTTATTCCAGAATGATTATGTCTTACCCTCATGTAATTCTGTAGAAAATATACACTTCACACATTTCAATAATCGCAATGCTGATTGAAGCTGGTGACATTACAGCCGAAAATTTCAAATCTTCAAAATTTCTGCCGGTGGCCAGAAATCTCAAAGTTATAACGAATCGCTCATGTACGGATAAACAATTTCGCATATTCGTGTCATTTCTGATTAAAAATGGTTCCACCTGTGTAGCAATTTATCAAACGCTGCTTCATCCATTCGAAAATAATTTTCATAGTCATCTGTTTCATTAAAACTAATTACTGAATACGTTCGTTTTTTTAGCCATTCTTTCATCCAACATCGACGATTTAGTCGACGCTTTGATGCCACAACCAAAATTATGGACACGCAAGCTTTCCTCTTCATGTTCATGGTATCAAAGTTAGGGACGTACTAAGACAAAATATTGATAATATTATTGATCCTGTAAGGTAAGAAATATTGATGTTGTATTGATGTAGTATTGACGAAAAATATTGAAGGTAAATCTTGTCGATAGTATTGATCGTATAAGGTGAATAGAAACACCAGGAAGCGTTGCGGGAGATTTGACAACCTCCTGGAAACTACAGACCGATTTCACTGCTACCAGCACTTTCCAGAATCATCGGAAAACTAATTAAGCGAAGAATAGTTGACTATTTAGAGAGAAATAATATATTAGCTAAGTCTCGTTTTCAATATAAAAAAAACAAACTAATGACTCCATTCAATTCAATAATGAGCCTAAATGAGAAGAAGGCGGCAGCGGCAGTGTTTTTTGACCTCTCCAAGGCTTTTGACTCCGTAAGTCATGAAATTCATTAGCAGAAGCTCTTCCACTATGGTTTTAGGGGTACAGGTTTGGAATGGGTTAGATCATATCTTACTGACAGGAACCAAATGAAATCAATGGGTAAAAATACCTCTGAAAAGGGAAGGATAGTACGTGGAGTCCCCCAGGAGTCTGTTCTAGGTCCAATACTATTTTTGATTAACATTAACGATATATCTATCCTCGATATCTCTGGTCACCTAACATTGTCCGCTAACGATACTAAAATTCTTTGGCCCAATGAGGATCATACTGCTTTGGTCAGGTCTATTTCCACAGATATTGACAAAATTCAAATTTGGTGTTATGCAAATAAGCTGACTTCGACTATTCCAAAAACAAATTTAGTCATACATTGAGAAATCAGCTCATTGTAAGCATGCATGTCAGAAAATTTCTTGGTGTATACATTGACACCAATTTGAGGTTTGACTACCATATAACAACACTGAAGAAAAAATTATCCTCTAGTTGCTTCTTTATCGATGTAATATCCCGCGAACTTTGTCGGTCAGCTTCAATAATGGCGTACTACTCATTTATTGAATCTCAACTGCGTTATGGCATTCCATTTTGGGGTTCTGGTAGCCAGGCTCTCTTGCAAATTGTATTCGTCCTCCAAAAGCGTGCTTTGAGATTTATATTCAAAATAAAAACATGTAGACCAGTTTTTTTCGGACAGTAATATATTAACAATATACGAAATTTGTATCCTAGGAACGACATGTTTGCTTCATAAACATAGAAAAATTTTCATAAACGTAAACAGGAAAAGACATACTCGCAACGAACAACAACTTGCCCTTCCGTTTTCTATTTGACGAGACAATCATTAATCTATAGAAGTAAACAAATTCACAACCACTTACCAAGTCGAATAACAGCAATGAATGGTTTGAAACAATTCAGGAAATCTGTCAAAAACCTCTTAATGGGAAAAGGATTCTATAGTTTAATCGAATATTTTGAATATAAACGAATATGAGTGACACAACTGATTTTTTTCATCATGTTTCTTATCAAGTTTTAAAATACATGTTGTGTCATAATCTTTATATTCCGTTGATTTTTAATATGTTCTATTTGTGCACGTTTCTCTAAAAACAATTTATTTTATTCATTATTATTTATAATTGAACTTTTATTTTGTAAACTGTGTACTGTATTGGGAAGTTATTGACTTAGTCGACAAAATGTTCCATTTTAGACAATAAAGCTTACCTTCCTACCTACCTACCTCCAGCTTTTGATCGTAGAATTCTAGGTTCATACAAGAATAGAAATGTTGAATAGACGCGGCCGATACTTGATGAAAATCCTCAATTGAAGTGAACTAAAGTGAACTAAAACACGATTTTCACAAGAAATTGGTTAACAAGACCAGAAGATTGCTTTCTTGAGTGGAACTGAATTACAATTACTGGCGTTCGAAATAAATATTAGTAGCAGGTAATCAGTTGGATATAAGGTATTTAGGTATTGGACGAAATATTATTCAATTTCTAGTGAACACATTCGAAAGGGGCGAATTGTTCAAATCATTTAATGGATATTTTGATTTATTTTCTTTGATAATCTCTAAGCTCTCTAGGAGATCAAGTTTTTGTCCTTTCTTCGCTGCCTGCAAAAGTTCAAATTCATAAGCAAAGCGATGCTTCTCAGTCAGGAAATGGTTAGCGGAAGTAGAATTAGATTTGCCCTTAATAAAACTATTTCCATGCTCGAATATACGTTGCTTGAAAGTTCAACCTGATTGCCCTATGTAAGAACTTGGACAAGTGCCACACGTTAGTTTATATACTTCAGATTCGTTGGACTTTCAATTCGATCTTTGTTGTTTTTAATGAATTTTCCCAAAGTATTATTTGTTCTGTAAGCAATATTAATATCTTTATGTCTCAAATTATTAGAAATTTTCTCTGAAGGTTTGCCGAAATGAGTAATAACTCTGAAATTTTATTTTGTATTTGAATCGGTTGGATGAAAATGCTGTCGACTAAACTTGAGTTATATCCGTTATTGGCTGCAATTTGTAGGATTATATTTAATTCTTCATTGAAGTTCTCTTCTGACAGAGAAACATTCCCTAGTCTGTGGATCATAGTATTGTATGCGGCTACTTTATGTTGATAGGGGTGAGTCGAAGTACTATGTATTTTAAAATATGTATAAGAAGGTTTGTGGAAAATAAAAAAATCATGCTTGTTGTTTATTTACCTTATGTTAAAATCTAAGAAGTTCGTCGAATCATTCATTTCAATTTCTTTTGTGAATTTGTTTGAGCGGTGAATGCCATCAATGAAGTCAAAAAATGGATTTAATTGTCTATCAGTTCCTACAAAGCAACATTAGATATCGTCCACATATCCAGTATAAGAAGTTTTTTATCAACGGGTTGTAATAAATTTTACTTTCGAGATTATCCATGAAAATTTTCGCTAGTAATAGACTGAGAGGATTACCCATTATTAATCCTTCACTAGAAGAATAAAAGTTATTATTGAATTGAGAATAATTTTGTGTTGAACAAACTGTAAGTAAATCCAATATCTCATCTTGGGTCATAATAATAATAATAATAATAATGTTTCTTCATGTAGTTAACATTATTAGGGTTACACTTCTATATATAATGTTACAAATCAACATACAGAAACTGTAATTAAAATTGTGTTTTTTTTTTCTATCCCCCTTCTTATCATACTCCTTTCTCTCCCACATTTACGTTCGTTTGCTCTGATTTATATTTACACGTTCGGAGAGAATGATGAAGAAAGCAAATTGCTGATGGTCATGAGTTTGGTGGTGAAAATGAATTTCTTGAAAAAAAAATTGAGTCAGTTTTTTGAATGAATTTTATAAACATGTTTTTTTTTGGTTTTCAGGAAAATAATTGAACCCTTTCAGAGCAAGATAGCTGAAGCTTCTTTGTTCAATTTTTTTTGTTAACAGGGGTATTTTGCGAAGTTTCTGGTTTTTAACCGACGAAACCAAAGAGGAGGACGTTCTCTATTCGACCCGTATATTTTATGTTTTTCCATCATATTTTTGTATGTATGATCACGCATAACTTTTTACTGAGGCGTCCGATTTCGATAATTCTTTCTTCAGTGGATAGGGTGTACTTCGACTTTGGTCTCATTTGAAAGATGGAATCTACCCCTAAGGGTAGCGAAATGAAAGATATTGATCACTCACCCTCTGAATTCTGGTCCGTTAACCGATTCTATCAGGCATAACTTTGTACTGGGTTCTTCGATTTGGATGATTCTTTCTTTAATATATAGGGTATACCTCATATCTGGATTTCGAAAGGAATCAGCCACCCTTACGTGTAGCAAAATAGGAGATAATTGATTTTTCACTAGTGAACATTAGCACACACATACGTAGTTGACAATGACAGATCGCTACTAACATTATTCTTATTCCGTCAAAATCAGTATATTTTATGAGAGGATGGAATGATATACGAAGTAATGAATTGAACTAACCAGAACAACGAAAATGATTTATATAACAACAAATGGTAAAAGTAGATAATCATATTATTTAACTGGTAATAGTTGAAGTAAGGTGGGTAAGTAAGTATTTTGGAAGTAATCAAAAAACAAGTAGGTAGTAATTGGTAGATTTTAGCCACAGAAAATTGAAAAATCAAAACTTCTTAACAAAAAATTAAACCGACGAAATACGGAACTGAAAAGTAAAAAATAAAAACTTTTTAACAAAAAATTAAACCGACGAAAAAATCAACGGAAAAGCAAAAAATAAAATAAACCTTCTTAGTCTAAATGATAATTGTGCTCCTAAACTAATGTAGGTAACTGATTTTGAGTCGGCGCCAAACAAACTAGCAATTGAATTAGGTGAAGCGTAAAATTATGGCAGCGAGATGCACGGCTGCGTTTTGTTGACTTCTTTCATAGATAATGATCTTCGATAATTGTTTGTTTGGCGTCGACTCAAAATCAGTTACTTACATTAGTTTAGGAGCTCAATTATCATTTAGACTAAGAAGGTTTATTTTATTTTTTGCTTTTCAGTTGATTTTTTCGTCGGTTTAATTTTTTGTTAAAAAGTTTTTTGTCTGGTAGAGTATGAATGATCGATGTTTTTCAAGAGAATTTTGTGTGTGTGTGTGAAGACGCATGATGAGATTCGAAAATGAAATTTGTCAAATGCTTAGTAGGTTCCTTGTTGAGCACTATTTTCGGGAAACGTTTTTGTAGAATTTTAGGTTACTGCAGGTGAACATTTGCAACTCCACCACATGCCAATATCCCATACTGAATTCTTGATAGAACAAGTGACGAGAATATTATTATTTTATGGTGAATATCAAATATTTTACAGAAATATTTTAGTTTGTACAATAGACTACGTAGGGTTTAGGTAACGTTAATAATATGTTTATCCCATCTGAGAGGCCTTTTGCTTGTTTTTTCAGGTCGTCCCAATTATCTTATGAAATATGGCAGTTTCATCTGCATAGCTGATTATATCTCCCAAAGTTCTGATGGTATTATTGATATAGGGTGTAAATAGTATGGGTCCGAGCACTGTTCCCTGTGGGACTCCAAATTCAACTTCTTTTTCAGCGCTCAATATTGTTATTATTTCCACTTGTTGCTTTCTCCTTTGAAGGTAGCTTTTCATTAGTTTAAAAGGAATAGGTACTTCGAATTTCCTTTTTTTCCAATGCTTCTTCCAGTGCTCACAGTGACGAAAGCCTTGGATATGTCAAGAGAAATGCACAATGAAGGTTTGCATCCACCCATTGCTCCGTAAATATTCGAGGATAGATGTAATATAGAGTCCTGTGTTGATTTTCCTTTCCTGAATCCGAACTGACGTTCAGAGAGCAGTTTTCATATTTCCAGGAATTTCTCCAGTCGAGTTTTCACAACTTTCTCAAATATTTTGGCGAATGCCGAGATAAGTGAGATTGGTCTATGGTTTTGTACGTCTTGTTTACTGCCTTCATTATAAATAGGTTTAATAATCGCAATCTCAAATTCATTTGGACATTTGCCAATCTTAAATATTTAATTTAGAAGGTGTGTTAGTCGTTCCTTTATTTCTTGAACTATATTTTTTAATGTTTCAGCTCTTATCGAATCGTTTCCTGGTGACTTATTATTTTTAAGATCATTAATAATTGTCACGATTTCTTCACTCGATACTGGGTGATCGGATTAACATGGTTTCAATCCAATAGTTTACCTACTAGTAAGATTGTTTCATCTGGTGGTATACCCGAAAAAAGATTTTGGACATCGAAAGAAATGAGTTTGGAATTTTTGGGAAGATGCATGTTCCTAATTTCATTAATTTATTCATATGAATTCTGCAAGCTTACAAATTTACAATTACTCTTCATGGGATCCATTTATTCCTCAGAGATTCTCACTGATGGTGTTGTTATGAAAGATACTACTGGCCGAATAGGGTAATTTTCTTTATGAAGTTTTGTAAGTGAATAGAGTTTTGGAATTTGAGGGTTTATTATAGTGCCCCTTTTTTTATCAAAGTCGTTAAGAATATATTGAATTGATTTTGGGATTTCTTCAACTTATTTTTGGAATAAAAATGTGTTTTTTTTCAATGAACATGTGTAATTATTTTCTGATACATGAGTAATTAGATGGATTGTTGGGATGCAATTTCATAATCAATAAATGAATTCTGAAATCTATCGCACCATAGATTTTTTTTCAACACAATGCTACGCGCTGGGAAATACGTTTATTCTGGCTTACTCAATAGCCAGAGGCACAAACGCTAGGATGACAGCACACTGCGAATATACAGGGCTTTTCACGCTGAGCGTTAATTAGACGTTTTTGGCAAACCAGACAACGGATCAACATGAAAATTTCACAGTATGCATAAATTAATATGATCTACACGCCTAAGGATTTCAGATGATGCGGCGTTGCCGCTTCTACTATAAATTAATATTTCTTGATAATGTGCTTTGGAAAAATGAATGATCCAATTTTGAAACGTCAAACTTTCGTTGGTGGTTTTGCCTGATTGTGATACCAATTATAATAGAAAAATGTCAAGATTAGGTTACAGTAATGAAGATTTCTTGAATTCATTAATAATTTATGGTGAGTGCAATAGAATTGCAAGTAGAACATGCCGAGTATTTCATGAAAGATATCCACAACTTCCGAAGCCGAATAATGATGTGATAAATCGACTACTAAAAATCTGTAGGTTGAATGGAACCTTCCATCCAAAAATCATTCCTAGATAGCCTGAAGTGGATGATGATGACAATGGCATAACAGTTTTGAGATTTTTTCATGCATTTCCAAATGCTTCTCTACACGAGGCTGAAAGGGAGATAGGTATGCCCTACGTGACAATTTATCGCATTCTCAATAAGCTCAAATGGCATCCCTATAAATTCTACTGTGTCCAACATCTGAAAGAGGCTGATTTGCCTCGTAGAGTGGAATTCTTTGAATGTTTACTTGTCAAGACTCAGGAGGATGAACATTTCGTTGACAATATCATATGGACAGATGGGGCCAAGTTTACAAAAAATGGAGTTTTCAATAGACACAACAGTCATTATTGGGTGCCAGAAAATCCTCATGTCGTTCGGCAGAGGGGTTTCCGAAAAAGATGGCAATTTGATGTATTTTGTGATGATAATTCTTATGCAACAAAATATGAAGATTTACTACGAAATGGACTTTAAATGATTTTAAATAATAGGCTAGGAAGAGAACGTGTATGGTACCAAATGGATGGTGCGCCACCCCATAATTCTCGTTCAGTAAGCGAAGCTTTAACTGAAATCTTCGAAGACAGATGGATTGGTCATAATGGACCTTTTCGTTGGCCTCCTAGAACACCAGATGGCAATCCATCAGATTATTTTGTGTGGGGTTTCATTGGCAATATGGTTTACTCCAACCCAGTAACAACAATGGAAGATATGAAATCGAGAGTTAGAACTGCTTTCAATAGTTTAACTCCAGACTCAATCAGAAGCGCTACACATGAAAATCTTTTGAAGAGATTACATGTTTGTTTAAGTAGAGGTGGAGATGTGTTCGAACATATTCTGAAATACACTGACAGTTGGATTAACTTACTAATTCATGAAATTATTTTCAGTTCGTGTGTCAGCGTAAATAAAATTATTGTTTGAAGAGAAGTTTCAGTTGATGGTTGAAGAGTATTTTAATAATTATTTATTCATTGTATTATCTGTGATTGATGAAAAAACATCGAACGGAATCTGTCAAATTTCAAAAATAGGTGATGAATACAAGGAAACCACGTCAGTTTCTGTTTGAAACAGTTTATCTCGAAAACACTTCGAAATCGAAATAGGATTATCTGAACAAAGTCAATCTAAAATTGGATATAGAGGTCAAAAATGTAAAAATATACAGGGTGTTCCATTTGAAAAAATTGACTTTCACTCATTTTTTCATGTGAACAAAGAATCTACATTTTTAAAGACCCTGTATGAGGCCAATTGAAATATGACTCGAAGTGAAGATCTTCATGGTATCACTCCACTCCATTTCGAATTTGATCATCTCAGTACCAGAGAGTTCAAGATAATCAGCGTTCATAAAAGTACATGTTTGGTGAAAAAAAAATCTAAATTAACTTATATCTTCTTAACGGTAACAGATAGGTATGAGGAAATAGTACATGAAGTTGACAAAGGGATGAGAAATCATAATTTGATATTATATACAGGGTGTTATATTTGAAAAATCAAAGTAGGCGCTACTTTATAGTAGAAGCGGCAACGCTGCATCGTTTAAAAATTTCAGGCATGTAGATCATATTAATTCATGCAGACTGTGAAATTTTCAGGTTGATCCGTTGTCTGGTTTGCCAGAAACGTCTAATTAACGCTCATCGTGAAAAGCCCTGAATATAGTTTTCTGGCGCAACATGTTCTGGATTCTCTGGCGCAACATGTTCTGGATTCTCTGGCGAAACGTTATGCTATACTAGAATCGCAATATATCAGTATTTTCCTCACCTATAGATACCTTAAGAATATGAAGAATCGATACAAGGCATAAATTGGAGCGAATCCGACATCTGGTAAATATTGCCATAACCATTATTATTTAATGAAATTATTACCAACACTCACTAGATGTATAATCAATTGCCTATTATTGGTATCAAGTACTTGTCAAAAATTAAATGTTGAAAAAACGTACACTATGAATGTACACCGAGGTAGAAATGTAACCAAAGCAATAACTTCCTGATAGGAACTGAAATTGAATAAAAATGAATCACTAACGCCACTGGAAAGTAACTGCGAGGCCTGCTACTATGATACCTGGTGATTAGTGCACGTGTTAATAATATGTCAAGGGGATAGTTAGGGTTCATTTGATTTGTATTATTTTCGAAATGACATTGGGTACCGAGTGAAGTACACATTTGATCTATTTATTAACGATTTTCAGTTGAGTAGTGGGCATTGCAGCAATATATGAGTTGCAGGAAATTACACATTTTATGCGTGTTATAATAAAATATGATTTTTTGTTGGGTTCAGAAATAATGTGATATCGTCGTTGCATTCAATGTCAGTCAGTACAGTTTGACGAAAACAATATTCTGAAATATAAACTCACTATCAAATCGGAAGGAAAGACGCTGCCAGTCGGAAAGTAAGATTTCAAAATATATTCCTTGATTCTGTTATTATTGATCCAGTTGACAAAAATAGGGTGACCAACCCAATATTTCTATGTAATCTTACCCGAATAAAAAAAACCAAAGTATAATAAAGATGATTTTCCTCACGCTTGATTTAACTTTAGAGTTCCATATAGATATTGAATAGATAAAAATACAGATCTACAACCCTTCTGAAATCAAAAGAATACCCTAATCTATCAAACAATGACCCACATTGATATACACAGTACTTGGGTTTCAATCTGTATATTAATACACTTCCATACCGGGTATCAACTAATATATTAGATAAGTCATAACTTCTAGAATATCAGGTGTAGCAAAATGATATTTGGTATAGATGAATGTTATGTAAAGGGGAGAGTTTTTGCATATTTTTCACTTTGCGGTTTCACTGGAAATGGCTCCGGTTCCGACGCAGTGCTCCAGCAGTTGAAGAACTGAACGTGTTCTGTGATTCTTCATCGGGCCAGAACAACAACTATACAGTGGTAACGCTATTTCACCATCTGGTAACAAGAGAATGCCTTTTGACATGATGCAGATCCACGTCCTCATCCACATCCACAGAGGGCACTCGTTTTTCGAGTGCGACAGGTACACGAGCTTGATTTACCAAAAATCATATACAGAAGTGTTTGAGGACTGGGAAAAAGCAATTTGCGAGAGGAGAGTGAAACCGTACCAATTACGAGTCATATACTGTAGGAAGGATGTTGAATTTTTGAATTGAACTCGTCTGGTTTTTATCCATATTGTCCATTTTTTACTCGGCTAATGAGAATACTCAAGATGAGTAATGATGAACCAAACGTTGTTTCCTTTAAGACGACTTTTTTCGGAGAGTTTAAATCTGTCAAATTCAGCACCAGCTTTAACGACGAACTAGAGAAACCTACCCAGGAGTCATCTTGGCCCAGCCAAGGACTCTACGAAGTGCTCCTGGAGAGGCAAAAGTTGTGAAAATATTCGAAAACCTCAAATTAAAATACTTGTGGGAACACTAAGACAAGTTATCCCTCAAAAAATATATTCCGCCAGTATCACCATAAACGCAGCCAAGTATGGAGTCTACAGGTGTTGAAACACCTTTGAAGAGACAAAAACACAAGAGGATGCCAAGCTGAACAAAAAAGAACAAGGAGAAGAGGAAGACGGGGACGTCAGTGCTGGGGTACTCGTTGGTGATGGCCAAGGACTCTAACCAAGGGCGCCCAACAAAGGGCTCCTGGAGAGACAGAAGTTTTAAATATGCTCGAAAACCTTGAATTCAAATACTTGTGGAAACACCAAGACAAATCAGCCCTAAAAAACTATAATCCGCAGGAATCACCTTAAACGCAGCCAAGCATGGAGATCTACAGGTGTTGAAACACCTTTGAAGAGACAAAAAACACAAGAGGATGCCAAGCTGAACAAAAAAGAACAAGGAGAATAGGAAGATGGAGACGTCAGTGCTGAAGTAATCTTGAGGGAAAAACAATATATATATCCAAGCATTCCTTCACATTTTAATCTTTCTTTATGAGAAAAATTGGGAATTCTGAACTTGTTGAAATATTTAATTTCTATGATTCAATCATACCCTTATTCCTATACGTTTTCTAACTTTGAGAACGATTTTTCTCAAAATCAATTTCGTTTGAATCAAACCATTTGCCCCCTTGGTGTCCAATTGCTGAAAAAAAAAGATACGAGAGAAAACACAAACTAATAACATCCATTCAAAATGATGAAATAATTTGATATAAATGAGGTAGGGTTACCAATTTTCTGCTGCATGTAGCATGATAAGTACAACTGACAGTTCAGATAATTCTCATAACCTATCATAAACGTTATTTGATTATTGCCATATTTGTCGCTAAGTTCAGTGGTAGGTACTCACTGTTAATGTTACCCAACTGTTTTTCGAAGGTTTAAGGTAGAATCAAATTTGTTATATTGGTTGCATCGACATTGGTATATATATGTCCGGAAACGCTTCGTTTTCAAGATACAGGGTGTTGAAATTTTATTTTTATTTTCGTTTTTTTCAAATAACTTTCGAAATACTGACCTTGATTGAACGAAAATTGGTATTGAGAGACTTTTTGAGGTGCAAATTCGAGCCTGGTGTTATTGTTGCTATTACTCGTAGGTGGCGCCACCTAGACGTGTTTCTCTTTTTTGAAAATTTATAATTTTTTTTAGCGAACTTCTAGCACATTTTTCAGTAGAAGAATTTATTTCACTTTCATATCTACGTAAAAAAGCTACCCCTGGTACAAGTCGCTATAAGCAACCATTTTCAAGATATTTGGACTTGAAAATTTCAAGTCGATTATTTGATAATCGATACGTGTTGAAGTTATTACCATTTTTTTGCATTTTTCATAAGAATGTTTAGGAAATGAATTTGACGTTTAAGTAAGTATTTTTTTTTTGTAGGGGGCGCCACCTATTCTATTTATTTTTACTCGTTTAAAATAGTTATTTTTGTATCAAGGGTGCAAAATCTGTATTTGTTCAAAGTGTCCACCTTCAGCGAAGATACAGGCATTCAGACTTCTAGTCATTGGATCTCGTACCCGCTCAGAAATTATTGGTGTGTATCTTATTGTTTCACAGGCGTCTACTATTCGGTTTATTAGATCTTCCCCGTTCGCTATTGAAGTTTTATACTAGTGTTTTCAAAAGTCGCCAACAATAAAAATCTAGCGGGTTTAGATCTAGAGACCTTGGTTCCCACGCCTGGTTGGGTTCTTCTACACCCCTACCGACCCATCGATTTGGATTGACAGTGTTAAGGAATTCCCTGGCTACAACGATTAGATGGGCCGGAGCCCCATCATGCATAAACCACATGCGGATACGATTATCCAATGGTACATTCTGAAGTAGTCCCGGCAATCCATTCTCTAAAAAGTCTCCGTGAGTTGCGCCATTCAGTCGAAAAGGAAGGAAGAAAGGACCTATCAAGTAATCATCAATTATTGCCGCCCATACATTTACAGAAAATTGATACTGATAATGTCTTTCACTAACTGCGTGCATATTTTTCAGAACCCAAACATGGTCATTATGAAAGTTTGTGATAGCATTTTGGAAGAAGTTTGCCATATCTTCGAAATTGAGGATTTCCAGCAACTTTTCTCAAAAACCACTGACACATAGTTATGCGTTGGGGAAAGTCTCGTGGCGAAAGAGCTTGTACCCTTTGAATATGGTATGGATAAAATTGTTGATCGCGAATAATTTTCCAAACTGTGGACTTGAGAGCTTCAGCAATTATTCTTGTACTTGTTTCTGGATTCTCCTCGAGAGCGTTCCAAACAGCTTCTTCGAATTCTGGGGTTCGTATTGCCCGTGGTCTCCCAATGATATCAGCTGCTCTCTTAAAGCTACCTATTTCTGCCAAACGATGGTGGGGACTGGTAACTGTTGGAGCTGAAGGCAGGAAATCGCTCCTGGTAAATACGTCTTGCTTCTCGCGCATTGCCATCCGCAAGGCCATAAACGAAATGCATATCGGCTGAATGAGCATGATTGTTTGAATGATCCATTTTTTCAGAATTAGTGTTTTAAAACTTACAGAAATTTCAACAAAACAACAAAACGTTTAACTGTCACATAATATGTAATTTCCAAAACTACTCACTTAAACATCGAATTCATTTCCTAAGCATTCTCGTGAAAAATGCAAAATAATGGTAATAACTCCAACACGCATCGATTATCAAATGATCGACTTGGAATTTTCATGTCCAAATATCTAGAAAACGGTTGCTTAAAGCGACTTGTAACAGGAATAACTTTTTAACTAGATATGATAAAGTAATCGATTTTTTTACTAAAAATATGCTAGCGGTACGCTCAAAAAAGTTATGAATCTTCAAAAAAGAAAAAAAAAACGTGTAGGTGGCGCGCCCAACGAGTAAGAGCAATAATAACATCAGGTTCGAATTCGACACCTCAAAAAACCTCTCAATACCAATTTCCGTTTAATTAAGGTCAGTATTTCGAAAGTTATTTAAAAAAAAACAAAATAAAAATAAAATTTCAACACCCTGTATCTTGGAAAGGAAGCGTTACCGGACATATATTTATTTGAACAATTCATATTGAAATATTGT
Source organism: Gonioctena quinquepunctata (assembly GCA_018342105.1). Taxonomy (NCBI): domain Eukaryota; kingdom Metazoa; phylum Arthropoda; class Insecta; order Coleoptera; family Chrysomelidae; genus Gonioctena; species Gonioctena quinquepunctata. The sequence goes on along the minus strand of JAFIRS010000892.1, from coordinate 316,601 downwards.
GAGGAATCACCTCCTGAAGTTTGTCAAAGTACTTTTGGATCACCCTGTATATTTCTTTTGTGTCATATCAATTAGATCACTATCAACCTAACTTCACTTGTTACATAATTTTGGTTATATCATTGCATCTCCACGATGTCATTGCCCCAAACTTAGTACTGGAATGAATGTTAGTGTAACTCAAATCTGTCAAAACATTTGAATTCTGAGAGAAAATTAACAAACTATTCACTCATATGAAGGTTGAAAACCAATCATACGATGAGAAACAATCAAACCAGGCCACGATATCGATATAGTTCAGTCTGAACATTCTAGCACATCTTTCACAACCTTCTCTTTCGAGAGAAATATTTCATTTCAAAACTATCGAACAAATTTCTGCACCCAGAGTTTGCAATGAAATCATTCGTGTCACACCTCACATAAAATCTTGGGTAACAAAAAAGTAAAAGAAGATTATATAAGACATCAATCATTTTTGCTGTGACAAAAAAACAATGAACGCGAACATTTCACATTAACCACGGTAATTTCTGTTTATCTTGTTGAACGTGAATAGACCGCCCGGAAAATATTGAATAATCATGAAAGGCGACTTAGAAAGCACAGCGATTTAAAAATCTGTCCGGTTATGTCTAGATAAAAACCACAAAACAAATAACGCTGGCGATAAAATAACTGCAATCGTTTTTACAATCTCGAAAATTACTCTGCTGAACAAGAGCATTGTAATCTACAGTTCATTTTATATAGCATTGTAGTCTACTGTTTTATAGTGATCTGAGATGATTATCCAATTACGCTAGGGAAGTGTCACTCTTAATTGGATTCTCTGCATCGTTGAATGCGATTTCTTCAGTTTGATCATCAATCAAGCTGTTTTTATGATAAAAATAACATCAAATGACGAATTGTACAGACTAGTTTATAATATATATGAAGTAGTAGTGTTATTACTGTTATGAACAAATGCTTTCTATCAAGGTGCAAGTGAGGTTCAATGATTGGTAGAAAGAGCGCATAGTACATAAAGAATGGAGTTGTTCCACTCAAAGTTTCAATTTGGATGGATCAACAGCTACGAAAGATGAACCCAACATATTCTGTATACCAACCTCTGTATATAGAATTGCAGTGATGGAAACTTACCCAAACACAGAATGAAACAAAAGCATTCGAAATTGAATATTTGATGATTTGATTGTTATTACCAGTTATGAAACACCCTATAATATCAGTCAGTTTTCAGAAATAAACAATATATTATCCCATTCTTGATAATTATAAAAAAACTTGTTCTCGAATCTGATAGGATATTTTGTGAAGTTAAGATCATAAAATCCAAGTATGCTTATTTCAATCATGGAATGAATGCATTTAACCCTTCATGCCATGTTATCTCTCCCATTCTGGTGACAATAAAGAGCAGTTTACATTACATTTTCCACACAGCAACTTGACCATATTCATCCGACATGAAAGTATTGCTTCTCGATTCACCGAATATATATTATTTCCTACACTTTTGGAATCATCTGATCTCAGTCTGCTACGAATCTCCAAACCAACTGTGTGCACAATTTGCCCACATAGCAACTTCAAACAAAGTAGTCCTTGACAACCAATAAACTTCTTTTGGTTTGCCTCCATTCATACTAACATCCTGTGATAATGAGTTTCTTTCCTTATTGCCCTTTCAGTAAATATTTATCGTTTTAATTAAATTTCACTCAATTTTGAATTTGAGTTCAATATCAAGCTTTGAAAATGATAACGGAATATATGAGATCTACGCTTGTTACTGCATTGTTGGCAGAACCAGGAAAAATCGATCTGGGAAATAGAAGAAAAATATTAGCAATTCAATTCATAATAAAAATAAAATATAATAATTCTCCTATAATAAAGGTAGCAGGAAGTGTATTACACATTTTCTGGATGAATCAAAAAGGAGTCCCAGCACCAATGAATTTTCAAGTGGTTTTGTTAGATATCAATCCAAATATTATAAATTTGATTATGAATCTTCTGAAGTATGATAAGATAAAGATTCAATTAGAATAATTGAAAAAAAGATCAATATTTACACTAATATTAAAAAAGGGAATAATAATAAAAAGAAAAAAATTATACTTACCTAATCCCTTCTGTTGTACTATCCACCCTTCTGTTGTACTATCCAATCCTGGGTTCTCACTATACAAAACAGCCTGTCCTGAAGCGAGAAGAGTTTTACTTCTGAGGTAATCGTTTCTTCTAACAGGTTAGCACCAATATAAAGAGAAAAAAAAGTAAAGGCTATATAAGAAGATAGAGAGAAGAGAAATACAAGAAGTGTCCTGCTGGCTGAATACACCAAGAGGGAGCCAGACCCATGAAATCAGGAAAAAGAAGAATAATTTATTTTTATGAAAATTAATCATTTATATTCACCTCTTTGAAGAAATAAACACAATTTGTTATTTGGGATGGTTCACGAGAATAAAATTTCAACCACTCTTAGAGTTCTCTCTTTCCTCCTTATCAATGAAATATCAATTTAACGCCTTCAAATAAATATAAAATAAATTGTATCACTTCCTGTTTGAACTCAAAGTAGTGTTCGCAGATCTGGTATACAAAGAACCACTTTTCTAACCCATAGTTCAAAATTCTTTTGCTGTCTGTCTCTTCTTTCTCTCCGTCTCTTCCAAATTCAAGTGAAGTTTTTTTTCCATAGATTTTTCAGTTGCTGAAAAAGACTGCCATCTATCGGCTCAAAATTTAGTTATTCTCGTTTCACATGATTTCGAAGCGATGCGAAGGATGAATACTTCTGACTTGAACAAGATCCATTCCACAAAGGAATTCTCATAATAATTCATTCAAATTTTTCTTTGCTTTTTGTCAGACTTTATATTTCTTCAGTATATCATCTACAATAATCGAATTCCACCTATGGTGTCGATGTAAAAGTATTATTAATAGCTTTTTGCATGTCATAATCTAATCATCTACATTTAAAAGCTTGTATTTATTTCATATTATCGTGCTAGAGTAAAATTCAATTTTTTGAGAATTATTTACATTATATCATTACTTTTTTCGACTGTAACTATTCATGATCTTTGGGTAAGAAATTCGGCAAGGCTGATAACTCACAGACTGATGCAGTGGTTAAGCCAAAGACACGGATGAGACCATCAGAAGCTATAGAAACAATTGAAGGCATCTTGGAATAATTCCTAAATATATCTGTCACAAAAACTTCGAAACGGATATACCCACAGAAAAAGCTAATCCACCCGCGAAGACGAAACAGGCATGGTTCACCGACAGCTGAAACACGTACGGAGGTATACAGGAGCAAAAGGTAATCGAAATCCCAATAAGTCTAGGACATTTTGTAGCGGTGATCAACGGCAGATGTGCTTACGGTTGTGCAGTGCTTATGGAACCCTATGAAACGAAAGAGTCGGAGTTATCGCTGGAATTCCACCTATAGAACTATAAACTCAAGAGAGAAACGAAAAATACAACCCAGTACCCAGACACACGACGCTGGATCTAGAGCCTCATCCAGTCATACAAAGATGGCTTGAAAGACCATTTGGAGAAGTCGACTACTTGCGTACACAAACACTAGTAGGTCACGGGTGCTTTAGGAAATACCTTGTTGAACGAAGGAGGGCAGAGTCCAATGAATGTGTATACTGCCAAGTAGTCGACTATGCGGCACATTCCTTGTTCTTATGCCCCAGATGGGATGTCACAAGGAGACAGTACGAAGCTACGAACAATAGGATATTCGACGCCCGAAACACGATGGAGGGATTGATAAAAAAAATCAGTAATAGAAACCAAGGAAGGAAAAGCGGAGTTTCCTGAAATAATGCGAGAACGAATCCAAAGTGTGAGTGGTAGGACTAAAGGAGGATCGTTTTCAATCGGTAAGAATCCGGCACCTCGAAAAGACCGGATATAAGATTCTCTCTCCTCTGACAAGAATAAGATAGATAGATAGTCAAAGGAATTCAAAATTTGAAATAAAATATCGAAAGTTATATACACAACACATACAGAAAAAACATCAAAATGAATTCCAAAGAAGTCACATATTATCACTAAGAAATATTATTGAGACATACCGGCGGACCCAGGTATTCGTTGGTGGAATAGAAACAATGATTGATACTATGTCTTCTGAGTTTTAATTTGAAGCAGTTCAAATTCAGAATCCTGAACTCTTGAGGCAAGAAGTTGTGTGAAGTCCTGCATCGAGAGAAATCATCGGTGATTTATCCAATCTAATACAGAGGGACCTCAGTTGATTTGCTCCACGAGTTTGATATTCAATGAAAATAAGAGTTTACAGAGAATGCATTTTTGTTGTTGTGTATCTCCAACACTGTGGCATATATGAATGCATTTTGAAAACCCCGATGGCGTGACAAAAATAACTCTATATGCTGTTGTTTATATGAATATGAAAGAATGGAAAATAGCATGTTCGAAGTGTGTTGAAACATAGTTGTTTTTTCATGTTACGTAACAAATATATCGAACTTGATTATTTATGATATAGCTGATCTACATGAGACGACTCAGACAGTCTGTCATCAATAACCATGCCAGGAAGCTCAACACTTCTGCCATAACCTGCATTTTTTGTAGAAAAAAACGAGTTCTTGGCTTCTCTCGTCGTTCATTTTGAGGTTGTTGGCACTGAACCAATTCTCTGATTCAATGAGAGATTCCGACATATCAATGTTAGGACTTCCTGCATCCGAAGCAGCATTTTCGAACGCACGTCTAGCGGTCATTGAGTCTTTGTTTTGGTCAGTTCGCTGAAGTTTGTTCTCACCACTAAACACCAACTCTTCCTTGCGTGTTTCTCTGATTATTTGTGGAAATGACGTGAGAATGTTTGCTTACATGGCATACATTTGTTGGCACTAAACCAATTTTCTGATTCAATGAGACACTCCGCCATATCGATGTAGAGACCCTCTGCATCCGAAGCAGTATTCAAAAAAGTTGTGTTATCAGTACTCAAGTCACACATTTATTTGGGTACATATTATGAAATAGATCCTTTGCGTAAATAATAAATAAAGAAGGTCCTCAAAGGGAAATGTTTTGAAAACAGAACGTGATTCACTTGTGACTGCATTACTGCGGTAAGCAAATTATACAGAGTCACATTGGCCTCAGTTCCTGGTCACAAGGGCCCAGGAAGGCGCGACAAAAGCTCTATCGGGTACAAAACACAAACACCCACAGCAGATCTACTGATCCATCAATGCAAGGCCGTAAGAATAATAGTAGGTCTGCTGGCGGGTCATGGCTGGCTCAAGAAACACATGAGCTCACTAGGCCCTGCGAAGAATGTCCAGTGTAGGTTTTGACAGGAACACGAGGATACCGAACCACATGTACTGGGCTACTGCAAGTCACGTGAAATATTGAGAAAAACAAGCCGAAGACTACATGTTACATGAACGAGCTGCTGTCGAGGCTATGGAGACTCGTGAGGAGGACAAATAGGGATACAGGTAATTCCACAATGAATCTGCAATGGTCATGGTGGATTAGCCTAAGGAGCCAATTATCAATTTCAAATGTTATCCTACCACGGTGCATTATTTATATAACCTGAACATAACACAAAACAAATAACAAAATGAAATGTTTGATAAAAACCAAACTAAAAAAATTGAAAAAAAAAATGTATTAAAAAAATCGTGGGTTGCATGGTATCAATCACCTGTGATGTGAGATATTACCCACTTTACTGCAGTAGGTGTGTAATGTACTATGTAATTATTGATACCATGCACCACACGCTTTTTTTTCATAAAATATTTTTCCCTATTTTTAATTTTTTTAGTTTGGTTTTCTATGAAAGCGTGTTTTTTAGTTTTTTTAAATTATCATTTATATTTAACTTTTTAGTCCTTATTGCTATATAGGCGTGTTTTTCAGTTTGGTTTTCTATAGAAGCGTGTTTTTTTAGTTTTTTTGAACAATTATTTATTTTCAGTCCTGATTGCTGTATAAGCGTGTTTTTTTAGTTTTTTCAAACTATAATTTCATTTTTAAGATTTTAGTCCATATTGCGTGCAACGTGTGAAAATCTCCGACCCCAAAAACCCCCACATACTAATTTTGAATGGAATCGGACCATAATCACAAAACTCGTCCGCCATTTATGGGGCCGCCATCCTGAATTTTTCAATTTTGACAGAAGAATCATAATTTTCGACTACGGAAACCCTCAGATACCAATTTTGACGCAAATCGGACCATTATCACAAAATTCGTCCACCATTTTGGAGCCGCCATCCTGAATTTTCCAATTTTGACAAGAGAATCATAATCTCCGACCACGAAAACCCTCAGATATCAATTTTGAAGCGAATCGGACAATAATAACAAAACTCGTCCGCCATATTAGAGCCGCCATTTTCTTTTTTTTTACACAAAAATTTCTCAATGCATTGTCACCTGAATTATGTACACCTGCCACATTTCAAATCATTCGGACGTCTGGATGTGGGTGAAAATCAAGTCCAAAGGAGTCGGTTACAAACAAACATACAAGTGAAGCTAATAAAAAGCGAGTAATAAAAAAATGAATATTTATGATTTTGCATTTATATTCGAATGTATTCCATCAAATCACAGACAGTGTTGCGAGGTGTCCTGAATTAATGGCACATCGTTTTCCTACAAACGAAACTCACTCAGTACCGTGTAATTTTTTAGGCGGTCATTTAACCAGAAGGAATCATAACACTGAGAGTATTTTTATTGACAATCATCTTATTTTTTCCGCGCCTTCCGTGAAAGATATCATTATCGATAGAAAAACATAAAGATCGAACAAAAGATATCGAGTCGGCAACATTGACACCCAATTAGTGGATAATTGACTCGAGATGTGTCTTCCGAAGCACTTCCTGTTAGTGTTTGTTGAAGATATCGTCATTTGCCCCATGAATAAAACAAAACGCACTCAAGCACGCCGGCTCGTAAGAACACATTTTACACGATATCATGGACCGTGTGCTATATCTTCCCTGTCAATTATTTTAAGGTGCGCCATAAATCGCGTTCTAAGGTGACACTCTCATGAATTTTACATGGTATAACATTTCTGTCTTCTTCCAATTACCTCCTCCACTGAGAAAGCACCTATTCCCTGTTTTATTTTCCATCGGTTCTCCTTGCTTGATTTGCAATCGCGAAAATCTGTTATTCATGGAGTCCTTTGATTTGCTGGCGCTCACCAGCCGATATTGTAGAAGGAAAAAAAGCTTTCAGTCAGTGGGAAAGGCTCATGCTCATATAACCTACGTTTTTATGAAAAGCCAATAGGTCCAGGCATAGCAGACGGCAACTCTTCGTCGGTGAGCACTATGAGTTCGTTGGTTGAGTAACAGTAAATAAAAAATTGAAAAGCCCAAAGTTATTACATGTTTTAAAAATAATTCAAATTATATCAAACATATTTTTTTAATTTGTTTGCTCGAAATCAATTCAGAGTATGAATATTTGGCAGCTATGAAACCAAATACTAATTTCTAGGATATCAACTGGAATCATATGGAATTGTGAATGTGAAAAATCTTATTTTGATAAAAAAATATCACCTGACACTGACTGCAATAGGTGTGGGATGAAAATGGGAAATCAAACCATATATCACGTTTCTGTACCGTGTATTACTCTTAAATAAACAGACAATGTTCCATAATTCTTGGTAACCCTTTAAAATTCATGGTAAAAACGTATGATAAGGTTAGACAGTGTGTATGTTCGAATTACTCTCTCAGTGATATATGAATATCATGTGTTGGTGACCTTAATAAAATCATAAATGATTTTGAAATATAGTTACGCTTCACCATACTACTATGTGTCCGCCTCACATTCACTGATATCGTGGATAAAAACTTTTTAACAAAAAATTAAACCGACGAAAAAATCAACTGAAAAGCAGAAAACAAAATAAACCTTCCTAGTCTGAATGATAATTGAGCTCATGAACTTATGTGAGTAACTGATTTTGAGTGGGCGCCAAACAAACAATTACCGAAGATCATTATATTGAAAAGGGAAACATTCTCAGTTGAATATTGATAGAAAGATTTTTTCTTTTGAGTTAGGGCCTTTTCAGAATATCTATCAGATGTAGTTCAATGTCCAGCGTGGCTTTAGATGGGGAAGTAGTTGTTTTCTGTTAGACATTCACAAAAAATAACTTAATTTTAATCGTGGAATTTTCAATTCACAGAAAAATATTTCTATCAATATTCAACTGAGGATGTTTCCCTTTTCAACATGAATACCCCACAAGAGGTTATCTTGACGATGGAAGATAGTGACTAAGGTTTATCTTTCAGTCGCAGATGACTCCACATCTGATCACTCGATGCCATCACTTCACGCTTTACCTAATTCAATTGCTAGTTTGTTTGGCGCCGACTCAAAATCAGTTACTCACATTAGTTTAGGAGCTCAATTATCATTTAGACTAAGAAGGTTTATTTCATTTTTTGCTTTCCACTTGATTTTTTCGTCGGTTTAATTTTTTGTTAAAAAGTTTTTATTTTTCAATTTTGTGTGGCTGAAACCTACTGATTACTACCTACTTAATTTTTGATTACTTCCAAAATACTTTCTTACCTAGCTTACTTCAACTATTAACTATTAAATAATATGATTTTCTATTTTAACTATTTATTGTTATATAATGAATTAATTTTGAAAGTTCTGATTAGTTGATTCCATCGCTTTGTATATAATTCCATCCTTTCATAGAATGTAATCCTTTTGACGGATGTAGGAGGGTCTGTCAATGTCAACTACATATGTGTGCCAAAGTTCACAAGTGAAAAATCAATCATACCCTATTTTTCTACCCATAGGGGTTGATCATTTTATTCCAAATTAGAATATGATCAACTGTGAGATATACCCTTCCTAATTAAAAAAGAATCATCCAAATCGGGAAACCCAATACAAAGTTATGCCTGATAGAATCGGTAAACGGACCAAAATTCAGAGGGTGAACGATCAATATCCTTCATTTTGCTACCCTTAGGGATGGATTTTGTTGTTCAAATTGGAAGTACACCCTATCCAATGGAAAAAGGATCATCGAAATCGAACCGCTCTGTGGAAAGTTGTGCGTGATCATACATAAAAAAAATAAAAATATACGCGTTGAATAGAGAATAGAGAACCTCCTCCTTTTTGGTTTCGTGTGTTAAAAATGCCGATACCTATCCAATATAGTATAGAGGTTATAGTTGAATAAAATTCATGAAAACAATGAAAATGCAAGGATAAAATAAATGTTTAAAATATGAATTCGACTGTTTACTTATCTTGTGATCTTATACTGCGCAAGATGGCATGTAAGAAAATGGACGGCATTCAAATAACGGAACATGACTGTTAGCAAGGTAAATAATCATAGGTACATTGATAAAACACGACGACAATCCGATTCGATTCTGCTAAGCTGAGCCTTCCTTTTCAATCAGATGTGCAGAACCATTATAGCCCCAAACCAATATCGGAAACAAAAATATTCCAGACCGCACCAAATATATTCTCCGTCGAAAAATTCTCCAAAAGAAATGAGGTCCTCCTTGAAAGTAAGGTCCTCCATAAAATAATATCCTCCTTAAAACAAGGTCCTCCGTAAAAGTAGTTCCTCCTTAAAACAAGGTCCTCTCTAAAATAAGATCTCCCTTAAAACACACTGGCTTACAGGAATGCAGATATCACACTTCTCTTCACCTTCAAATCCGGAATCCTGTGGTAGAAATATAAATTGTGATTATCCCTGGGTTCCCAAATAACAGAACCTTTAGCCGTCACATCACCTTGGATTCCTTTTTTTTATTATTAATGTCATATGTCATTCTGTCGTTCTTTCTGGTTTAAAATTTGTAATGGCAGGTGTTCATAATTCCGGTGACATTGCATTATGGAATTTCTGTCAGAGAAAGAAACAAAATGGCGGCTCCAATATAGCGGACGAGTTTTGTGGTTATGGTACGATTTGAATCAAGATTGGTATGTGGGGGTTTTCGGGGACGGAGATTGCGAGTTTTTTGTCAAAATTCAAAAATGCAAGATGGCGGATAAGTTTTGTGATTATGGTCCGATTCGATTCAAAATTGGTATGTGGCGGTTTTCTTCAAAATTCATTAAATTAAAATGGCGGCTCCAAGATGGCCGGTGATCTCTGTGTTAGTGGTCCGATTCTATTCAAAATTGGTATGTGGGAGTTTCCGGGGTCGGAGATTATGATTTTTTTATCAAAATTCACAAATTCAAGATGGCGGACGGGTTTTGTAATTATGGCTCGATTCGATTCAACATTTGTCAGTGAATAAATGTCCTATTTTCTCTGACACATGATTGTTACCTTGATTGATGGCTCTTTCAAAATCGATAATTAAATTCTGAAATCTACTTCCACGACTGGCCGCGCCATTGGTTTATTTTCATTTATTTGCCATCATTTTGAGCATTTGAGACAATTGCAGTGAATTTCTTGTCGAATACTCCATCATTTCCAATGAATCATTTTCATTTATCACAGCCACAAAGTCAAATTCAAGATACCTTCATATATTTCAATAATGTTCGACCCTTTCTTTAATTTTGTCATAAAATCGTGATGTGTAACAAAAAAAACAGTAACCAATTTCATTAGATTTTGGGACCGCATTTATGGATTTTTTTATTTTAATCTGAAATTCATAACATTTTCCTTCGGAAATCCCCGGAGATCAATTTCCAATAAATTATCATTTCAAATCACAAAAATTGTTCACCATCTTTATATGAATAACGATGTATTCTGAGACCCCGAAAACACCTAGACAACGATTTGGAATGAATTTGAGGCATTATTCACTCAATATATGTCCACCATATTACAGATTTGTATTGCCACGAAAATAAGGTATACATCTAAATATCACGCCAATCTGATTTGAGGTGGGTATGCATGATAACACCTAAATACTTTGTTCCTCTTTCTCAGGAAGAATTATGTGCTGTCCCACGTCTAGATAAACAAAAAAGTTTGTTTTGGTAGGTAGAGCTGAATGGTAGGTGATGAGATTCTTCCAGATTCATAACTATATTTTTCATTGACCCAAAGTCTCATTCAAACTGTATGTGTTATTTCTTGTCGACTGTTTGCCTCATAAAATAAAACTGTGTCATTCTAAAATCATACCTTTGCTTCCAAGAAAATTCTGAATATCATACCTTTGCTTCCAAGAAAGAATAATCCATAGTGTATAATTTCAATAAAATCAATTCAAGGACCGTACCTTGTGGAACACTTTGAAGTCTGGTGGTGATAAAACTCATAAATGAATACAAGCGCACACTCCTTACACCGTTATCTTCCATTGTTTACCGTCGACTGTGCCAAACGTTTCTGATAGGTCTATATAACCGCAGACACTTTGGATGCAATAGCTATTATTGTATCTGGGCTAGATATTTTTCGCGGAATCGGTAATGTTCATCAGATATTGAAATTAATTCTGAAACACATGTTGTTTGTTAGTCTTCTCTTGAGAATTTTTCAAAATATTTTAGTTACGTATAATCAGGGATAGGTATAGGGCGGTAGTTTGTGACAATTTGCTTTGTAGAAAGCGGTACCAAGATCGTTTCTTTTAGAAGTTTTGGCCAACTTTTTGTCTGCATACATATATTTTGCTCGAATAATCTACTTTTCTTCCACATGGATCTGTGGAAGAGCACGTGGAAATACTACTGGCAGAAATATACTCCAATATCAATTTTCAACCTTATCTGTCAGTCTCAGAGAAAAATGACTGTGACGGTCACAAAGAAGAACATATGAGTGATTTCAGAAGTCTTTCTCCTGAAGTATGGAACCATGAAAACAATTGATTCGGTATAATTCAGATAGAAAATACCATTGATTCGTTTGAAAATAGTAACGTGTTCATGATATCAGATGTGGAATCATCTGCGAATCAAAGATGTAGTTCAAAGACTAGCCGGGGAAGTAGTTGTTTCCTGTTGGATATTTACAAAAATAGCTTCATTGTTATCGTGGATTTAAAATTCACAGACAAAGATGTCTATTCAATTGAGAATGTCTTCCTTTTCGGAAATAGGTATTGTTTGGATATGGCAATAACACTATCATTGTGTACGGGTAGGAGATATATAATAAAATAATTGATAATAAAACTTTTTGAAGACGAGCTCCAATTCAAATGCACTAAAAAGTTAAAAATAATGGCTTTGGATGTGTGACGTTTCGTGAGTTACAGATTAAAAAGCTTGCCGCCCAAAGTTTTCAGTTTGAATACAAAAACGACAAACTTTTGAATCTATAACTCACGGAATAACCTACGTCACAGATTCAAAACAATTATTTTCCACTTTTTGGTGCATTTGAATAAAAGTTTGTCCTTAAAAAGTTTTTTATTAATTATTTTATTTTGTGCTTTTTAGTTCTTCTTTTAGTAGGTCTTATGCACTTTTGTTGAAGGATCGTTATTATGAGGCCTTGTTTTCCTGTAAGTTCCGAGGTCTATAGTCCTTCAATGAGGAAATCATCTTGATATTATTTCATCCGCCATCTCGCAGTTGCCATCGTCAATTTATGAATGAACTAAAATCAATAATATTCGACTAAATTCGTAATCTTCGACCCCAAAAACCCCCACATACCAATTTTGAATCGATTCGTATCATAACCACAAAACTTCTCCGCCATCTTGGAGCCGCCATCTTGACTTGAATTAAATTTACGCATGAGACCTTCAGGAGTATTTTCATCCCATAGCAATATTATTTTGTCGTCAGATGAATTTAACGAAACTGAACTGGACTTACGTTTACATGGATCTGCTTGTAGTTTCTTCCTGATTGCATCGCGGGCATCTCATTTAAGTACTTTTCTTGCAAAAGTTTGCACGAAACGTTCCACATTGTCTTCACCGTTGCTTCTTCAAATTCGGTCCCGTCTTTCTTTCTCATATTGACCGCCCAATCTTTTAGTATCAACGCCAATTCTCCTAAGCTTCTATACTCATTTAATCCATATTCTCGTTCGCAGCAGAATTCCATAAATATTCCCCAAATATATTTTTGTCTGTAGGTTGTATTTCTGGGATTTTTTTATCAGATACATTTTTATATAGAATTGATTGTTTTCGTACAATTTTCTTACTGGGTTTCAGGGAAATGTCAATATTGATTAAATATGAAAGTGGATGTTCGTATTGCGGAATATTTTTTTTATTTTTTCCGTGCCCTAGTAAAATAAAATTTATAATATCAGATACATTTTGAAAAAGTAAATATTCCTAATTGAATATTGATAGAAAGATTTTTCTATGAATTGGGAATGTTTCCCTTTTCAACAGGAATACCCCATCTTGACGATGGAAGATAGTGACTGAAGTTTATCTTTCGGTCGCAGATGATTCCACATCTGATTTTATGAACATCCTGTTCATATTTTCAACGAATCAATCAGATACATTATTATATAAAAATAATTGATTTCATATAATTTCCTTACTAGGTTTCATGGAAATGTCAAATCGACTACAAACAAAGATGATATACAGATGATATACATATATACTTAAATATTTTTCATATTGTTTTAGGTTTAATTCGAAGAAAAATTAATATTAGCGGTAATAAATTGTTTTTTAAATAATTCAGGAAATCGAGATATTTTATTCTTCATTGTAAATAAAATGTTGTTGGCGTATGTTGCCGTTAAAAAAAATATTTTGTAAAGTCATGGATTTGACATTCACTACTCCTGTCAATCAATATTTTATTTGTGGCATTATAAGTTCCTCATAACATTGTATACAATCATAAGTTAGTAAAAAAGTGATAACAAAATGAACTTTCAATCGTATGAATTGTGTTCCTTTCACAAAGAATCACAGCAAATTAAAATGTACAATAAAAATGTGAAATATCTAACATACCTAGTGGAAGAATCTGGATTGAATCCTGAGCAAGAAAACTTATTTAAGGAGATTGGCAACATCCTGCGTGATATTGTGCCTTATTTTGGACACAAATCTAATACTCAAAGAAATAAACTGGTGTATCAGTATTATTTTTATTTTATGAAACACAGGCAAATTGTTGAAAAAAATACCGGTTCTCTGTTTCATCCACCATCTAGGAAAGAGGAGGTATAAGTGGAATTTTTGAAGAATTTAAAATAAATTTTTGTATATCTATATGATAGCTGTCATATGCCGGAAAATTTCCACTTTTCAGAAAATTTGCTGGTTACCATAGTAACAATGTCGAAATAAAGCATCCGATTGGTTGAAAATAACTGGTATAAAATGTTCAGTGTAATGTTGACATGATTGGGTGAAATTGTTCCATATGACACAAAATAACAAAATTTTAATGGTTGTTAGAACTGTCAAAAGATTTTCAATAGAAGAAACCTAGACCTATATATCACATTTTTCCAATTAGGGTGATAATCATATTTTTTATCGCAAACTTTTGTCACCTAAGGTAGGAATCCTTTTGGTCACATAACAAAGATATACTTTCCAACCCTATACTGCGGCTTTAGAGCCTAGTAGATCCATGTTTGTCATGAAGCTTAGTTATCTGTTGCAACGACTTTTTATTCCATTCAGATACGCTTCATCGGTTGGGATATCAAAGAGGTTTTTCAGTCTTCGCCCGGTGGGAATTTATAATTAAATTCGTTTCATTTTTTCCGTGTTGTCATTTTTACGTAGTTATTCATTTTCCTGGCGAACATGGAGATTTAATTTCTAATTTCAGAGGACTATGTCATGCATCCGGGCGTAAAAGAAAAATATGGATAAATACATGCTGAATGATGTGAATAGTAGCTTTTCAAAGAGGATATGGAGCCACAATAATCTAATGAAATGGGGAGGATATGAATTGAAGGATAATTTTATGTATATACAGGGTGTTACCAAATAAGTTCGAAAGCTTTTAGAGAGTGATTTCTTGTCCTAAATCAAAGGGGATCTTTTATGTAAACAGAAGCTCTTAGGCCTTTCCTTGAAAAGTTACACGCTTCCAAAAATGATAAATAGTAAGTAAGTAAATTCATTCAATTCAGGTATAAAACAGATACAGATTCATTTCTAACAGAAAAAGAAAAAGAAAATATATATATATATATATTTATATATATATATTGTTATGTTATGAAAAACCAGTTATATATATTAAAAGGAAAAAACCCACAAAAAGAATAATTACTTAATATCTATTGGTTGGTTGGTTGGTTGGTTTGAGACTGACGAGCCAGAGACAGGGTTGGCACTTAGCTTCCCTTGACACTGCGACCAGCTAGGGTCTATTGTATCACTCTGTCGTCAGTGGTTCCTCATTCAAACAGGTTTGTGCCTTTAATTAGGTTAAGAAGCCTGTTGATAAGGTTCTTCGGATTCATGCCTGTTTCCGGGCTGATCTCTCCAAAGGTTCTGTGTCGCCTACTACTTAGGGCGTCACAGTCGAAGATGATATGAGAGGCTGTTTCCTCCTCTTCATCACACAGCCTACACTCCACGGTTTCCCTGCGTACTCCCATGGTGTTTAGGTGTTTTCTTAGGCCGCAGTGTCCAGTCAACAGACCTATTATTATACGAGCCTTCGTTCTGTTCAGGTTCAGAAGGTCAGCCGTCAGGGTCCGGTTTGGATGCCCTACCATGACTTTGCTGTGTATTTGCCCGACAGTTTGATCCCAATATTGTTGGTGTCTTCTTTTTATCCACTCGGCGATCAGGGTCCTGCATCGGTTTTTGCTAATCCCGTGTGCAGGTTCTGGCCCTGTGAATAGCGTTTCAGATGCTTGTCTAGCTAGCTGGTCCGCTTTGACGTTGCCTTCAATGCCTCTATGACCTGGCACCCACATCAAGGTGACCTTGTTGTGTTTTGCCAGCTCGATGAGGTTCTGGAGGCAGTCCCAGACCAGTTTGGACTTTATCTGTGTAGAGTTGAGTGCTTTGATAGCACTTTGACAGTCAGATAGAATGTAGATGTGTTTTTTCCTATAACCACTTTCTAGATTCTTCTGAATTTATACCATGATATCGTGGAGTATTTACCAAGTGGTATTATGTAATCCCTTCTTGGCCTTACCCCATGTATTCCTGCTCCCGTTCCTTCAACTGTCTTTGAACCGTCTGTATACCAGACTATGTCCGCAGTTGATTGTGATTCTATATTCGGGGCCCATCCAGATTCATCAATTCGTGTTTCGAATGGTTTTTCGAATGAGTATAGGGGTTGCATGTAATCTGAAATCATTTCGAGTTCTTCGATGTTGGTTACATGAGTGATTCTGGTATGTCCAGTTGTTCGGATTCTCCAGTTTTTCGTTTGTTTCAGTCTGTATGCACTCATCCTGGCCTCTCCAATGACATGTAAGTCAAGGGGTTCGAGGTTTAGGATGATTTCCATTGCAGCTGTTGGAGTGCTGTTCATTGCACCCGTGATGCAGAGACAGGCAAGCCTCTGGATTTTCCCAAGGTTGATTTTTGCCTGTCTTTGATTTGTTTTTGGCCACCATAAGAGTGAGCCATAAGTTATTCTTGGTCTTATTACCGCTGTGTAAAGCCAGTGCATGGCTTTCGGCTTAAGCCCCCAGGTTTTTCCAAAAGCTCTCCTGCACATCATGAAGGTTATCTTGCTTTTGTTGGTTACATGTTGAAGATGCGGGTTCCAGGTTAGTTTCTTGTCAAGAATCAGCCCTAGATATTTCACCTGCTCTACTACTTGTAATGTTTCACCGAATAGTCTAGGAGGTATGAGATCTCCCATGTTTCTTCTCCGGGTGAAGGGAATTAGTGTTGTTTTGTTCGGATTTGCCCTTAGGCTCTCTCTGTTACACCATTCCTCTACTGTCCTCAGTGCATTTTGCATTAGCTCTGAGGTTGTTCGAGTATTCTTTCCCTTGATGAGGATGACTAGGTCATCTACATACCCTTGAGAGTAATACCCTTCGTTATTCAGAGAAATTAGCAGTTCGTCTACAACCATGTCCCACAGAAGGGGGGAGAGTATGCCCCCCTGTGGGGTACCTCTGGAAATTTCAACCTGCTCTGTTTCCTCAAACATGTTGGCTTGGACCAGTCTATTATGAAGTAATGAGTGTATCCACCTGCAGGTGGTTTCGTCAATGCCTCTTCGAGTGGCCGCAGAGACCATACTTTCAAAGGAGGTGTTTTCGAAGGCTCCTTCGATGTCTAGAAAAGTGCATAGTGCAATTTCTTTGTTTGCTAGAGACTCTTCAAGCCTTGAAACAAGCTGATGAAGTGCTGTCTCGCATGATTTTCCTGTTAGATAGGCATGTTGGTTTTGATGTAAAGGCCGTTCTACAAGAGCGGTTTCCCTTATGTCTCTATCTATCAGTTTTTCTAAGCCTTTCAGAAGAAACGACGATAGGCTTATTGGTCTGTATGCCTTTGCCTGGTCATATGAGTCTCGTCCAGGTTTCGGAATAAAGACCACATTTACAGTTTTCCAGGTTTGAGGTAGCCATCCCAATGCTAGGCTCAGCCTGTACAGTCTCACAGTTCTGGTGCTAGATATTCAACTCCGCTCTGAAGTAGTATGGGAAATACTCCATCTGGGCCCGGAGACTTGTAAGGCTTGAAGGAGTTTATTGCCCACACTACTTTTGAATGAGTTACCGTTCGTTTAGCCACTTCCCAGTCTGCCCTTTTGGCCCTCAAATGAAGGTTTGCAGGGATTTCATATCTGGGGTTTTGATTTGTGGTGACAGTGGATCCTGGGAAGTGTGTATGGAGCAAGAGTTCCATAGTTTCCTTCCCAGTGTTGGTGTAATTGCCGTTGGGTTTTTTGAGAGTCCCCAACGGATTGATGGGGTCTTTGGAAAGGATGCGGTGGAGTCTTGCTCTTTCTGAGGTTTGTTCTATGTCCTCACAGAACTTCCTCCATGACTTTCTTTGTTCCCCTCTGATTTTTTTGTTGTATTCTGTGAGAGTTTTGGAATAATCCTCCCAGTCACCAGTTTTTTCGCAAGATTGAATAGTTTGCGCGTTTTGTTTCTAAGATATGTGAGTTCGGTGTTCCACCAGCTCACTGTACCTTTAGTGGTGCTGCGCTTCAAAGGGCAGTTATTATGATATGAAGTTATTATGGCCTCCTGTAACATTAGGGAGGTTTGCTCTATTTCATGAATTGTATTTGAGTTAGGTTTGACATTTTTGAAATTTGTGAGATTTGCCCTGAGCTCCTCCCGGTACCCCGGCCTGGGATCCCGACACATAACTGCAGGTTCATTGGCATAGCCAATCTCCACATGTATGTGTCGGTGATCTGAGTTTGAAGGTTCCTCAGATACTGCCCATTTGCCGACGTGCCGAACCACCAAAGAAGAGCCCAAAGTGATGTCAATGATTTCCCGTCTATTACGGGTTACGAAGGTTGGCTCATTGCCTCTATTAAGTACTTCCAGGTTACTGGAGACAATAAATTCAAGCAATGACTCACCTCTTGTGTTCGTGTCGGTGCTCCCCCACACTGTGTTATGGGCGTTTGCATCGGCTCCGATGATAAGCTGGAGTTTGTGGTCCTCACAGTGTTTAACCAAGGCCCTCACTTGTTCTGATGGTGGAGGGCTTGTTGAGCATAAGGCATGTAGCGGAGGCTAGTACTATTATCCTCTCTACTCCATCCTTGATGTAGGTCGTCTTGATTGCTGTTATGTCCCTGTAACAGAATTCTATCAGATTCAAGACTTTCAGATCATTCCTGGCAATAATGCAGGATCTGGCGTTTCCACAGTTTAGATTATAAATAAGCTTACCCTTGGATGTTCCGAGGCCTGATACTCGCCCTTTGACCAGCCATGGTTCTTGTATTAGGGCCACGTCGGTGTTGCCCTGTGCAAATATTCTGCACAGGGTTGCAGTAGCAGCCTTACTATGCTGCAGGTTGGCTTGAACTGCCCGCAGCATCAGGAATGTTCCTGTTCCGGCTAACTAGCTTGAAGTTTACCTGCGTTAGCCCCAGGAATGCTTTCATTCCCCTGGCTTGCAGGTTCTTCAAGGAGGTCTCGTCGATTTGAAAGACAAGAGTTAGACCCGAGGCCTCCTCTTGTCTCTTGATGACAAGCCATTCTTCAGTATCTATCCCCATGTTCTGGGTTTTGATAAGCTGGAGAATCTTTTTGGTTTCCATTTTACCAAATGGCTTTGGAATCCATACCACTACCTTGGAGGTATTCAGGATGTCCTTGGCTAGCCCTACTTTTAGGACAGCCCCCTCCCAAGGTATCAGTCCGGGGATACTCTCAAGTAGCCAGGATTTAGCGGTTTCATCCGAGCATGTCAGGACCAGCACGCCCTTGTGGACGTAGCTGTTCCTGAAGTTCGGACCCTTACCCGGCTCTAATATCTATTAGTTTCAAGAGATTGTTTTTACATATTTTGAAATTCTATTTCCTTTATGAAGCCTCTGTATAATATTAATAGATAAAAATATTCAAATACTATAATACAATCAATTTCATACACTGTCATGATGATTACAACCCATAATTATTCAAAAGACAACAAGAAAGGTCTAGATTTACAAAATCATCCTGAATAAAATGTGATAAACAAAATTATAAGCTTGAAACATACAGTATATGAAATTGTAAGTAACTCAAAATAGCCAATGGGAGAACAACAAACTTCTCGATGACAATAGCCAATCAGGGAACAGTATGGTCAAATGTAAGATTTGAAATTGTGAGAAAATAAGAACGGAAAAGTGTCAGAGACAATTATGATTGTATATTGTAAATAGTCTGTAAGAAAGGAAAAATAGTTTTATTTATAAGTTCTGACAAATGACCCCAAACAGTGAAAATGTGAGAACATAGTGCGCGAATTCAAAAATTCAAATCAAAAGGAATGAGGAAAAATGGTATCCAAGTGACGGAAAAAACAAAGCCAAAGGAGATCGAAAATAATTTGAAAAAGAATGCCACGTTTTGTTAGGAGAATAAGAAAAATTCAATAATTTCAATAATTATAAGCAGCAAACTACATTACCTTGTATGTACTCCATATACAAGTATTCCAAAGCAGATTTCTGGATTTGTATGGTTCCTTCTTTGGTATTGGAGTTCCTGAGAGCATTGGATTGAAAGGGGATCCAAATTCAGGGTGTGTATTGAACAGCGACAGTTCCAGCGTCAAGTATAAACTTTCCTAGTGCACATCACGAACTGAACAATTTCACTAATAACTCATATTCCATCAGAAGAACTTTATTTCATTTGATTTTGAACTATTAAAGACATTTTCACTCTCAAGGTAAAAGTGAGGTTGTGTCTATTTATCTATGACCTGTTTCTCATGATTATCCATAAAAATTTGTAGATTGACCAAAGAATAAGTTTTCTATCGTAGGCCAGGTTAATTTAAGTTTTCCTGAATAAAAAAAATAATTGCTTTTTGATACTTTGTCGTTTGTTTTTCCACAATTATCAGCAATCATACTCATAAACATTGAAAAGATTGAGATTTGACATCAAGCAGTGATTAGTGGCTCAATTGCCTGAACCGGCTATCTGAGACAAGAGGCATACCAACTGAGTTTAGTCGTGGTAAAAAAAGTGATTACAATTGGCAGCAACGTGACGAGAGAACTGTGACGTTAGCTATGCAATTATTATTACATTGCAAAATATATTATACAGGGCGAAAAAAATTTTCTATCACGTATCTACAATAAGTATTTCAAAGTGAAACGCAAAAATATTACCATTGTACTTTTACAATTCTCATTATATAACAATAAAGGAAATAATTTTTAAATAAAAAGAAATAATTTATCATAAACCACAAAAAGAATGAATATTCAATAGTTAGTAATTCATGAAAAATTGTTTTACATTTTTTTTGAGATTTTATTTCGTTTATGAAGCCTCTGTATAATATTGATAGGTAAAAACTCTTTAACAAAAAATTTAACCGACGAAAATATCAACTGAAAAGCAAAGAATAAAATAAACATTCTTAGTCTAAATGATAATTGAGCTCCTAAACTAATGTAAGTAACTGATTTTGAGTCGGCGCCAAACAAACAATTATCGAAGATCATTATCTATGAAAGAAGTCATCAAAACGCAGCCGTGCATCTCGCTGCCATCATTTTACGCTTCACCTAATTCAAATGCTAGTTTGTTTGGCGCCGACTCAAAATCAGTTACTCACATTAGTGTAGGAGCTCAATTATCATTTAGACTGAGAAGGTTTATTTTATTTTCTGCTTTTCAGTTGAATTTTTCGTCGGTTTAATTTTTTCTTTAAATGTTTTAATTTTTAACTTTTCAGTTCCGTATTTCGTCGGTTTAATTTTTTGTTAAAAAGTTTTCATTTTTCAATTTTTTGTGGCTGAAATCTACCAATCACTACCTACTTGTTTTCTGATTACTTCCAAATTACTTACTTATCCACCTTACTTCAACTATTACCAGTCAAATAATATGATTATCTACTTTCACTATTTGTTGTAATATAAATTATTTTCGTAGTTCTTGTTAGTTTATTTCATTACTTCGTATATCATTCCATCCTTTCATGAAATATACTGATTTTGACGGATGTGAAACAAGAATAATGTCAGTAGCGATCTGTCATTGTCAACTACGTTTGTGTATGCCAATGTTCACTAGTGGAAAATCAATTATCCCCTATTTTTCCACCCGTGAGGGTGGCTTATCCCTTTCGAAATCCAAATATAAGGTATACCCTATCTATTGAGAAAAGAATCATCCAAGTACAACCCAGTACAAAGTTATGCCTGATAGAATCGGTTAACGGACCAGAATTCAGAGGGTGAGTGATCAATATTCTTCATTTCGCTACCCTCACGGGTGGATTTCATCTTTCAAATTCAAATGGGACCAAATTGGAAGTACACCCTATCCACTGAGAAAAGAATTATCGGAATCGGACGCCTCAGTAAAAAGTTATGCGGGATCATACATAAAAAAATATGATGGAAAAAAAATATACGGGTCGAATAGAGAACCTCCTCCTTTTTGGTTTCGTCGGTTAAAAAAATATGCAAATACTATAATGCAATCATTTTCATACATTGTGAAAATGATTACAACCTATAATTGTACAACAAAAAAGTCTAGATTTACAAAATCATTCTGAATTAAATGTGATCAACAAAATTATAAGCTTGAAACATACATTATATGAAATTGTATCTAACTAAAAATAGCCAATGGGAGAACAACAAACTTCTTGATGACAATAGCCAATCAGGGAACAGGATGGTCAGATAAAAGATTTGAAATAAAAAGTAAGAACTGAGAAATGTCAGAAATAATTATCATCAAATATTGTATTCAGTTTAGAAGAAATGTAAAATATATTAGTTTATGAGTTTTCTCATATAACACCAAATTAATGGAAGTGCGACAAGGAAGTGCGCAAGTTTGAAAATTCAAATAAAATGGACAAAACAGAAATGGTATCCAAGGGATGAAAAAACAAAGCTGAAGGAGATTGAAAAAAAATTTGAAGAGAAGCCAGGTACAAAATTTGAATGAAAGAAATGTAGAACTTTCATTAATGAGAAGATAGTTTTTCAACAATCAAAAACCAATACAACTTCTGAATAATCTCTACACAAAATGAACAAGGATAGAAGAAAATTACCTTCTTTGGTTATCCACATGAAACTCGTCCAAGCTGATTTCGTGGATTTTGGATGGTTCCTTTTGAAATGGTTAGTTCCTGAGAGGAGTGGATGAAGTTAGAATTCAGATTATGCCAGGTATTGCATCAGCGACAGTTCCAGCTCCAGATATAAACTTTTAGTGCACATCACAAACTGAATCACTTTACAACGTAACTCGTATATCTGAAGAACTCTATTTTATTTTGGTATTGAACTATAAAATAATTCTTCCAACCCGAAAGAAGAAGTGAGAATATGTCTACAGTATCCATCATGTTTCTCATTATTTTCTATGAAAATTTGTCAATTGATCATAGTATAAGTTATCTATCGTAGGCCAGGTTAATATAAGTTTTCCTGAATAAAGGGAATAATTGTTTTTGATAATTTTTTGGTTTATTTTCCATAATGATATGCTAATAGTTTACTTATAAACAGTGAACTGAGAATATTTCGATTGACATCAAAACAGGCAGTGGCTCTATTGCCAGTACCGGCTCCTGAGGCGAAGGCGCACCAACTGGGATTAGTCGTGGTAAGAAAAGTAATAATAATTGGCAACAACGTGGCGAGAAAACAGTAACGTTAGCTGGCAATTATTATTCCATATACAGGGAGAAAATATTTGTGGGGCAATAACAATAACGTGGGGAAAAATTAACAACAATTATTATTTAAAAGCTATTAGTATTTCATAGCAATATATATATATATATATATATATATATATATATAGCAAGCTTGTATTGTAGCCAGCAAACAAAATAGTGATTCTAATCCTATATAACCAGATATATTAATATTGCAGGGTGGAGAAGGGGAGAGATAGAGAGAAGAAGAGAGAGGACGAGAGAGATAGAGAGATATGTTTGTGATGCGCTCTGGAAGGCACCTCTAATAATGATTATTCCTTATTCGAGTATCAGTAGAAGCATATCATAATTATTGTCAACAAATTTTTTCAACTCCCTTTTGAATTTGAGTTTGTTCCTCATACCTTTCAATGATTCAGGTGGAGTATTGTAAAATTTTGGTCCAAGATACGATATAATTTTTTGTTTATGCGTGAGTCTGCAGCGTGGAACATTCATGGTCTTAACTGAACTGGTCCGACTGTTGAATGCATGCTGTACAAATGTAATTGAAGAATTAGCAGTCCATAGTAAACTCTGAAAAATGTAAAGTTTCCTAACTTCGAATAATTCAGTTCCATCATACAACGACTTAGTACAATACCTCCGATCTCTTTTCATCATAATTCTTATTAATGGATTTTGAATCACTTTTAAGTTAACTAGCGATGTCTTGAAGGTACCGCCCCATACCATTATACAGTAACGTATTATGGAGTTAGCCAAGGCATCATACACCAGCAGTATCATTTTTCTGTTCATTATATTCTTGAACTGATGGAATTTATAAATTAATTTACGTAGTCTAGTTACTGTATAATCAATCTGTTCCTATCACCGAAGAAAATGGTCCAGTATTACTCCTAGGTATTTTATTGTGCCGGTTTTATTTATAGGAGTACAGCTATAATTGTGAACATTCGCACAAGATGTTTTGTGGATTTTTATAATGTTTCTAGTCGGTTGGTCCCTAGTTGTTGGAGTAAATGCAATGAATTTGTTTTTTTTTGGCATTGACACTCAGTAAATTAGTACTCAACCAGTGGAAAATCATTTTGATGCCTATTTTAGCCTGAGTGTATACTCCTTCCCACGTTTTTTCAACAAGAGTGATAGCTGTGTCATCAGCAAATGGAGTTATTTTACCTTTGAGGTTAGAAATTTCGAAGATGTTTTTCACATATGGAAGAAATAAGATAGGACCAATACAGCTCCCTGAGGTACGCCCCGGGTAACTAGTAGTGGGTCGCTGAAAAATGCGTTTACCTTGACAATTTGTGTTCTATTTGTCAAATTGTCCTCAAATATTCCCAAAGCAACACCCCTCACACCTATGTCAGTTAGACGTTGAAGGAGTATTGTGATCGACAGTATCAAATGCCTTGGCCAAATCCAAAAACACCGTTATGCATTTTTCTTGATTTTGGAAATAGTTGTTGATTTGGTTAACAATCTCAAAAACTGCATTTCGGTTGACCTGAAAACCATATTGTGATTTTGAAAAAATATCGTTATTGTTGCAGAATTTTGTAACTCTATTTTTGAGATATTTTTCGAATATTTTTGAGAAATTATTAATCTGAGTTATGGGTCGAAAGTTTGTTACTAATTTTTTATTGCCTGACTTGAAAATCGGTGTTGTGATTGAGTCTTTGAAAGATTTAGGTATTTTTGCAACAGCAAATATTAAATTCAAAATGTGACATATGGGTTCTATGAAGTACGGTGTGGAGATTTTTGATAAGGAACACAGAGATCATGTCGGGACCAGGAGAAGTATTTTTTTGTAATCCAGAAATGATATTGATCAATTCGTTTCTTGTTACTGGATGTAGGAATATTGAGTTGATGATATTTTTGCGGCTTTCTTTAACGGAGAATGTGGGCTTTTCTATTTTACTTGCCATATCTCCACCAATCTCAACGAAAACATTATTAAATAAGTTCGCCTTTTCTTTATCTAACAAAATGTTATGTTAGTTTCTTTCTTCAATATCATAATTAGTAGATTTATTTTTTGCACTGTTCGTTATTTCGTTCGTTATTTCGTTCACATTCTGCCAATTTTTTTTAATTCATTTTTAGCATCTAATATTTGATTTGTATAGAATTTGTTTTTGATTTCTCGGATAAGTATTGTCAAGAAGTTTCTATAAAGTTTATATTCGTTTTTTTTTTTCTACTGAGAATTCAACAAAAAGATTTCGTTTCAATTTGTCTCTATGGTGTATAGAAATTAGAAGGCCATGTGTCATTCATGATTTCAATTTTGTCTGTTTTTTTTTTTTTTTTCTGTTTTCTCAAATGTTTTTTAGTTCATCAAAAAAATTATTGTTTGCAGATTCTGGGTCTCTGGATTGCATAATTGACTCCCAAGTTCCTTTCTTGAGTGCTTTCATAAGCTCATTATTATTAATGACGGTGTATGATTTTTTCGTTGGTTGTTTACAAATTTTCATCAAGTTTTATCGATAACAGTAACATGTAGTGATCGGTTGTATCACATTTAAATATATAAGGATTGATTAGATTGTTGTATTTCTTCAAAATTTCCACATAACCGTGATCAATTAAGCTTGTAGAGTTAGTCGTTTCTCTGGTTGGTTTATCAATGAATGATAATAATCCCATTTCAGCCATCATGCATATATAATTATTAACTAGTGTATATGATGTATTTAATATATTTATATTTATGTCTCCAATGAATATTTTCATATCTGCCTCTGGTTGATTTGAAAAGTATCGCAAAATCTGATAAATCCGTTGCCAGGTTAGACGATGGTGGACGATATGATGGAGTTAAGAGAAATGATCGACTACCTATCAGAAACGATATCTCTAATAAGTTTATTTCACTTGGGTGTTTTATAGCAGAAGAGAAGTTGATATCTTCCCTAATGTAAACTATCAATCCATCGTTTTGTTTGAATTGAGATTCATTATATAATATATCAAAATTTGGAATGTAAAAAATTTGGATATCATCAATTAGCCATGATTCAGATAATATTATGATATCAACATTACTTATATTGGCTGACTGAATATACAAGAGAAATTCATCAATGTTTTCCCGCATACTCCTAATATTGAGATGGAATATACGTTCCACATTGTCTTCCAAATTCTCACAAACAATCGTTTCTCTCTCCTCATAATTTTCCATGTGGTTTAGAAAATCCAGTCGTGTCGAGAATGGGAATGTGTGTAATTTATTGATTAATTTAGAGTGAAAACTAAGGAAAAATATGTTTATTTTAATATAAAGGTTAAGAAAAGAGTAAAAGAAGGATAGAGTTATTAAATGTATGATGGTAGAATTGAAACTTTCCTATTCGCAGTAAAATAGATAATCTAGCTAGATTCAAGTATAATTGCTCTGGCCTGTATATATTAGTTTAATACAATCAGAACGCTAGAGCTTCTGATACATTCAAACAGTTTTCATTTATAAATTGATCACTGATAAAATAAAAGAGAATGAGACATGTTCCATGATTTATATTAATTATTATTGATATATTCATTAACATCTTTCTTGCAGGTGCGCCTAGTTTTCTTTCCGTTTATTGTGGCATAAATTGGAGCATCGAATGACCATGCATTTGTCACCCCAAAAACGGATTTCGCTTCCATTAACAAAAATCTTCTGCACTTCGTTAAGTCTTCGTTGAAATATATGTTTGTACCTCTGAATGTTCCTCCACGTTTGAAAATTTCTGACTTCACCTGTGGTTTCGACAATATTATTATTGAAGGTCTTGGTTTGTTTGGATTTTCATGACGTGTTCCAACTCTGAATGCAACTTGAATATCGTTAGTATCTAGTTTCTTACTTGATTTGGAATTTATTATGCCCGGGATCTTATTCAGCAAATTCTCGTTATGTTCTTCAGCCACCCCGTATACACATATATTATTTACTTCAGCTCGTTGATGAATATTATCGATTTCTTGTTGAAAGCTATCTACTTTTTGTTCTAATTTGTTAATCAATGCTCTATGAGTTTTTACCTCTTCTTCAAGGTTTCTAATTTTTTGTTCTATTCTCTCAGCTATCTTCTCTGTTAGTTGACCGATGAATTCTTTGTCAAGCAAAAATTCATTGATGGATTCCGTGACTATGGCGGTTATTCCTTCTTTGTTTCTAGTACTCATTTCATCGGATACAGATTAGGTATCGTTTTCCACTTGCAACTTGATTTTTCTAGTACTACACCACGTCTTTGCTGCTTATTCACACTATAAAGCAGAGCAATTAATTTACGTCTATACTGTCTTAGACATCGAACTGAAAGTGCTGAGAAATTAAAGAAATTGCACTCCGTGGGCATGTTCTACCAATGAACAGGCTACCTATGAATTTTTTTTTAATTTTGTTGTGATCTATCAAAGGTGTGAAACATACAACCCCTATTCCATTTTTCACCAGAACTTTTTAACGAAACAAAATTTCTCAATTCAAATATGTGTTGAAAAGAACGATTCATTGCAAAACTTTTTTATTTCCTGTGTTGTGTCCGTAAAAGCAATAGTTTTCTAATAAACTAGGCATGTAACAGAACCATGTTTTGTTTCAACAGACTATCGGAACGGAGTTATAAAAACTGCTCGAAATGACCACCTCCAAATTCCTATTAAAATATAAATCAATTAAAAATATAACAATAAAATTTATAATTTCAAATAGTTCTGGTGGAAAATGGAATAGGGGTTGCATGTTCCACCCCTTTGAAAGATCACAACAAAATAAAAAAAAATCATAGGAAGCACATGCCCACAAAATTCTATTTTTTCAACTCTCCATCAATTTCAAGGAGAAAAACAATTTTTTCCCATTTTTATAAGCGTGTAACTTTTCAACGAAAGGCCTCATAGTTTCTGTTTACATGGAAGACACCCTTTAATTTTCGATAAGGAATCACCCCCTAAAAACTTTCGCACTCATTTGGTTACACCCTGTATACATGCTATTTTTCCATCAATTTCTTTTTATGAGAAATCTAAATTCTAGACGTGTCCCAGAGTGTTCTCCCTGAACTAGAATTCACTTTGCATGGAGAAAACAAAAGATATTTTGATTTTCCAGATAAAAATATAATAGAAACTCCAAACAACGACCTGAAAGTGGATTGTATTCACAAACCAATTTACGCTCTATCCAAGATTCAACAAAATTACGAGTATAGAAACTTTCCGACAATATGAATAAAAATACAAGAAAAAACTTCATGTGAGGAACGTTTCTGAAAAACTGGCCATTTTTTTAACGAAGATCAATCCATTCCATCAATCAATTGCATTTACCACAACAAAAAAAGATCAGCCCATGAATAACATACTCACTATTCATAAACATCTCTGCCGATCGCCAACGCAGTGTTATGTCCAAAAATTAAAAAAGTTGACAACATAAAGTATTTGGGTATTTATGTGGACCAACACCTGCGATGGGAAGAACACGCAGATAATACAGTTAAAAGACTTAATAAGTTAGTCTATAAATTCTATCAACTCAGGAATCTTAATAATAAAAAACTCCTACTTATGATTTACAACTCACTTGCTGAATCCATATTGAGATATTGCATCATTATATGGGGTGGTCTTAGTAAAACATTATTACACGTTCTTGAAGTTATGCAAAATACTATATTAAAAATAATTTTTAAGGAAAATGGAAGATACTAAACTGCAGACCTTTACAAAGAATCTGGCTTATTTGAAGTAGGAAAATTTTACACCCACCATTGCCTAGTATGGATGCAAAACAATCCCATCTCTCATATAAGCCATATACACAACACACGTGCTAAATCTGAACAGAAAACAAATGCTTCTCTCTGTAGACTAACCCACACGCAGAAATTTATATCATACTTTGGGCCAAAACTGTTGAACCTAGTCCCTATAGATATCAGAATCATCCCTAATAAATTCAAAATGAAATCTAAACTCAAAGAATTAGTAAACCTAAATCATAACAAACTAAAAACCGTGTATGAACTTGACTGAAAAAAAATACCCTACTCTCTCTCTCTCTCTCATCACAACAAATTTGATCTTCACATTGTATATCACTATTTTTTTTGTCCTCAATTTTCATTCTTCAAAATATAGGTATAAACAACTTCAGACTGATGACTACAACACTAGCTTTGCTCACGTAGATCAGCCTGGAACATAATCTGTAATTCATAATGTTTCTTTCTAGTTTTAGTTATGAATTGATATTGTAGATGAAACTTATACTAACCTGAATGAATTTACTTACTTCACTTACTCACAACTGCATTCTCTAATGACAACACCGCTGGAAGAAAAAATATGTTGAGAAACCATAAACTCCTACTATTTCACAATCAAACGTCTATAAAATGAATTGAAATAATTTCATGAAATGTTATATTGGTGGAAGAGGGCAGTAATAAAAATAAGTGATCTAACAAAAATATAAAAAATTTGTGGATGTTACCTTTACGAGCAGTTGGAATAAAACTTCTTTGATGTTGTGGCAGATATTACGATTAAACTAAAAATAAATAAGTCATTTACAATTCAATAGTATATATTGATAATAAAATTAACAGTTAATAACAGAAAGTCAAACATTCATAATATCGAGCATAACATATAAACTCTATGAATTATTATTTGAATCTGAATATGAAATTAAAGGTTCATGATAACAGGAATGAAAAGAAATAAACTTTGCTTCGCAAATTTCTTGAGTAAATTGCATCAATTATTGTTCCATGTCTCATTGTTGATTGAAGTGTAGATTTTTTTAAATTAATTAAATTTTTAAGGTTAATTAAATCTCTTGCAAGAATATACTTTAACTCATGGAAATTGCTAATGAAGAATAGAATGAGAATATGTGGACGGACAGAACCATTACCATGTTGACCTCTCTATCTGGCCCATTATACACTCACCGCTGCTGGGAATGATGTTGAGGTGCTTGTTCAGATGGCTTGTTCAGTGGCAGGGACCTCTTTCCATGCCTCCTGGAATTTTACTTCCAGGATATTCTTCATGGTTGAGACTCTCCATGATCTAAAAACTCCTAAAAATGGTTCTGGTCCAATCGTCGAACTTTTTGCACATTGTCTGG
Source organism: Gonioctena quinquepunctata (assembly GCA_018342105.1). NCBI lineage: Eukaryota > Metazoa > Arthropoda > Insecta > Coleoptera > Chrysomelidae > Gonioctena > Gonioctena quinquepunctata. The sequence goes on along the minus strand of JAFIRS010000892.1, from coordinate 286,088 downwards.
CCAAATGGTTGGACGTTCGTTTCCGGGCACACCGGTATGACCGTGGACCCACAGTAGCTTTAACTTATTGACGAAGGATAGCCTTTGCAGATCATCAACGCATTCCGACACTAGCATGGAAATTGCTATTGAAAAGACATGAACCTTCAATAATAGTGAAGTGTAGTTATTTCCGATGAATAAATTCTACAATTTGATACAGTTCAATTTGGAGGAATGTGAAGAACAACGATAATTAAAGGTTGATCATGTATGTTGCCAGAGTAAACAGCAGCATTGTCATACTTTTTATTATAAATATTTTAAAAATATATTTTTATAGCGCTTTCAAAACGTTGGTTAATATACACCATATCTCACGTTTTAATAAACTATTTACTAAATACATCTAACGTTATTTTATTAATTGGGAGAAATTACTCAAGGAGATGTGAGATTCGAGATATTTTATACTGACTTCATATATGCGAAATTTTTTAATATTAATCAAATGAATAGAAATATTTTTGGGAGCCAAGACATCATTAGTTGTTTGATTTTTTCGTTTATTATTATTTAAAGATGAAATTGTTATTCAGCCCTTTCAACTAAATCCAGCACTATTCTTTGATGTTTTCATGATATCCGTTTTTATCACTTTCACTTTCGGAAAATGTTCACTCAAATTATATGTCCGAATAAACACCCAGAATTATTCGTTGAGTTTTATATATGATTCGAAATGTTATGGGCCTAGTTATATTGTCGGTATCGTTTCTTTCCTTGACATTTTCACGCATGTCCTACTGATTTGAAGTTATGAATCCCACTTCTTGGATAGTCAATTATTTTGGGATCTTCTTGTCCACATCCAGAACACTTAAACTGGGAATTCGCTTCGAAGGGAAACCGCCAATTCCGAATGCCTTGGAGCCATTGCAATATCAAAGGTACTCATTGAAAGAAACAGCAGAATATTTCAACTCAAAATGACATATAGAAGCAACCATCTTAGCTGACAACGAAAGTGCTATTTATTCAATATCATTGCTGAAAGAATAATTCAATTAGAATTCACATCAACCCCAGAAAACATAGCCCATAAAACACAGGAATATTTAAAAAAAACTAATTGAATTTCCATTTTTTGTTATTCCATTTGTAGATTTTTATATTTTTCAATGTGAAAATCAAAGATCGTTAAAAAATTTATTTTCTTGTTAATATTTACCATACTATGTTCTCACTTCACAATTTATATATATATATATATATATATATATAATACAGGGTGGGGCACCCCATACGACACGGTTCCTGTATAATTTTTTCGGGAATTTCTCCATTTTATTACATGTATATTGATTAAGGCTGCAACAGGAAATCATTTTGGAGTCTACAGGGTGGCTCAAAAAAGAGTGACATATCAAAGTTGTGTTTTTTTCATTGGAACACCCTGTATTTCGTTACACTATTGAATAGGTCATGAAAAAAATAATATGATTTCATATGAGGTACTATGTACCTAACTATAACCGTTCTCGAGTAATTGATTTTTTCATGAAAATGCTAGGTACAATTGGAAACTAAATAACATCGAAATGAGGTTTTGGGCTATCGATTTCGATAAAACCTGTTTCTCAATATTATACAAAATGTTCAAAAATCATTATCACTTTTTTATAATTTCGGACAAAGATAACTTTGTTATTTCGAAAAGATCACCCTGTATTTTTTTGGTCTGAATAATATAAAATTCAATTATCTTTCATTTCATATTGGGGTTCCCTATACCTAACCTAAATTGTTTTTCAGATATTGGCTTTTTCAAATAGTAGTTCTTATTTCAATGCATTATTTGAATCAAGATAGCTTTGAAACGACATTTATTTGATTTGCTCACAGAATTCTCATTGACAGTTATACTTCACTTCATCGAAAATATTTACTGTTCACTAGAATGAAGTTATCATTTACATTCATATTCTGACAGTAGATCATTAAACAGACTATACAAAAACAAATATTATTCAACTGAAACAACAACAAAATGTATTTAATTCAAAGTAGGTGCTCGAAATGACGACCATTCTGTTGAATACGAAGAGCCACTCTCTCTATGAGAGACTTCTCAACATTTAATAACATTTGAGACATCACTCTTCGAAAAGCAGCCCTTATTCTCTCCTCCATATTTTCCAGTGTGGTTCGAGGAGTGTCGTAAACCTCATTATTCAAGTATCCCCATAGGAAAAAATCGAGGCAAGTCAAATCTTGTGATCTCGCTGGCCAATTTTGTGGTCCTCCCCTACAAATCCATTTATTCGGAAAGCACATATTTAAAAACTGTCTGACACTGAATTTGAAATGTGCCGAAGCTCCATCCAATCGTAACCACATCCGTTGTCTGATATTCACCGGCACATTTTCCAGAAGCTCAGGCAGATTATCTCGTAAGAATTGTACAAATTTTTGACCATTCGGATTTCCATAAAAAAAGTATGGTCCTATACCTATAATTCCTCCCCACACGTTAACAGACCATCTATTCTGGTGATCCAGAGTGCGGAAAAAATGAGGATTCACCTCACTATAATAATGGAAGTTGTGTCTGTTCAATAAGCCATTGTTATGAAGAGTAGATTCATCAAAAAATAAAATGGAATCCAAAAAATTTTCATCTTCACTAAACTTATCCAGAACCCATAGACAAAACTCGATTCGTCGATGGAAGTCTATTTCATATTATTCCTGGTGCATCTGAATTCGGTACGGGTGAAATTTGTATTTTTTCATTACCCTAGAAATGCTCCGTCTGCTTACCCCTGTATCTTTCTCGATCTTATGTTGACTCATATGAGGGTTTTCTATGATTGATCCCATAATGAGATATTCATTTTCCTCATTTCCAATTATAGGTTTTGGTCTATTTGCCTTTTCATAAGCTACACTTCCAGTCCTACGAAATTGTTGTAGCAATCGTTTGAAAACCAACTTGTTTGGATGATTCCGGTCTGGATATTTTTGGAAATACACCCTCGACGCCAAAAGGCAATTATCTAAACACTCACCAACCGCTAAAATCATATCTATCCGCTCTTGAATGGGATAAGTTTTTATTTTCGACGCTAATAATTCAGTGAATGTTTTGAATAACGTAAAACACAATAACTGTCAATAAGAATTCTTTCAACAAGTGGAATAAATGTCGTTTCAGAGCTATCTTGATTCAAAGAATGCATTGAAATGAGAACTACTATTTGAAAAAACCAATATCTGAAAAACTACTTAGGTTAGGTATAGGGATCCCCAAATATGAAATGAAAGATAATTGAATTTTATATTGACCAAAAAAATACAAGGTGATCTATTTAAAATAACAAAGTTATCTTTGTCCGAAATTATAAAAAAGTGACAATGATTTTTGAACATTATGTATAATATTGAAAGACGGGTTTTATCGAAACCTCTTTTATGCTTGGTCAGAATTCGAAGGGATGATTTCTATACATTTCGATGTTATTTAGTTTCCAATTGTACCTAGCATTTTCATAAAAAAATCTATAACTCGAGAACGGTTACAGTTAGGTACATAGCACCTTTTATGAAATAATTTTTTTTCCTGACCTTTTCAAAGTGTAACGAAATACAGGGTGTTCCATCTGAAAAAACACAACTTCGATATGTCACACTTTTTTGAGCCACCCTGTAGACTCCAAAATGATTTCCTTTTGCAGCCTTAATTCCCGAAAAAATTAATGGTTTGGTTTATAGGGACCGTGTCGTATGGGGTGCCCCACCCTACATATATATATATATATATATATATATATATATATATATATATATATATATATATATATATATATATATATATAAAAATATATATATATATAAATATATATATATATATATATATATATATATATATATATATATATCTTTATATATATATATATAATTCTACTGTACTCCTCCTCCTAAACGGCTGGACCGATTTGAATTAATTTTTGTGTATGCGTTTGGGTGGTACCCTGTGGTTTAGATTCACAAATCATCCTCGTTAATGTTGAGGGTGGTCCACCCCCTAATTTTATTTTTTATTTTTCATACAAAATTTCTAGTTTTTATTTTTTTATGATACAGCATTCGAAAATGCATACAACCCTGAATTTTCACCCTCCTACGATCAACCCCTATTTTCTTGGCAATATTTTTATTTTCATGTTGTCATGACTTCGAATAAAAAAAATCATATTGCTCTTAATTTTCACCCTTCTACGATCAACCCCTATTTTTTATTTTTTTTCATAACAGGAAAACGGGATAATGGGAATGACGGGATAACGAAAAAACGGGAAAACGGGATAACGGGGTGACAGGATAGGTGGTAAGGGGAAAACGAGATAACGGGATGGAGAAAAACTGGGATTACAGGAAAACGGGATAACGGGAATGACGGGATAACGAAAAAACGGGATAACGGGATGACAGGATAAGGGGATAACGGGAAAACGGGATGACGGGGTAAAGACAAAAAGGGGTAACACGAAAATGGGATAACGGGAAAATTTTCGGGAAAAACATTTCAGAGAACATAGAAATTCGGACAGGACAACGTCTGTCGGGTCCGCTAGTATATATATATATATATATATATATATATATATATATATATATATATATATATATATATATCGAAAATTACCATGTCTTCATGACGAGTTTTTGCTTATACTGTGACAGCTGTCACATATATGAATTGCTGTTGAAATTATCAAAGATTCATAGGATCATCATCGTACACATTGAATAGTATATGCCTAAGTATGGAGCCTTGAGGAATACCCAGTTCGATAGTTGTTTATCGACTTATAAATCCTGCTTCCCAAGTATGGCTGTGTCAGTTTCAAAGCGATGCCTATCACACTACTTCACTTCAATTCTAAGATAAGGAGTTGATTGTTAACAAAATCCGAGTTAGTAAAATACACACGAGAGCTTGGAAATAATTGGGAGAATACTGATGACTCTGTAGTTCCCATAAATAATGAAATAACTTCTTCCAAAAATCACGTAATGAGTGCAGTTTTCAATTTATCCTTCACACAATTGAAGAGCACTTTTCAAAGTTTATTTGAAATTTCATCATAGTCAATTGCGGTGTTTTTTTTTACTATTTCCAGAGTTCAAAAACGCCATGCTCATCAACTGGCTATAAGATCATCTCATAGTTTCAATTCAGAAAGAGTATAGAAATCAATTATAGTATATATTTGCTTATCAAGTGCTCATTAGATTTGACTGAAGCATTGGAATTGAATGAAATTGAAATGGAAAATTGCTTTTTTTCTGTTTCATACCAATTTGAATACACACAAATCAGTTGAATGTATCCCCCAAGAGAGGACCCTAGTGCAATGTTACTCCGTATCCTATCTAGGGGCAATCATTCGAGTATTCGATAAAACCTCATATTTTCTCCAACAATCAGATAACAGTGGGTACACCAGTTTCACAATATTAGAAATATTGTCAGGTACCAACCACTTCGTTACTATGAATTATCGAATGGATATTTCAAATCACCTATAAAATTTATATAATGATTAAATTATTGACATAATGTTTATAGGAATCCCGCCTACTTATTGCATCAAAGAATTCTAATCGACTTCTCGATAATTAGATATTCGTTGGTGCAACACCGCAAAGAATCCGATTTTGTAATGAGGAAAAATGAAAACAGCAATAACTCAATATTCACACTTGGTCAGTAATACGAAAGTGTAACATTTTTGCGTAATGGATACTTTTACTTCGAACAGTTATTTCATTAGTATATGTATATTAGAAAAACTAGCGCGTCACTATTGATGCACACCGCTTGTTCCATTTGAATTAATTATATGGAATTAAATGTTACAATCTTGCCTATCCAACCCATCCAACAGTTTTTCATAATGTTCTGAGGAATAACTGCTATTATAGCGAACATTCCAGAGATCTGGGGGATCAGGCAAAAGTTTTGGAAAGATTTGACTGATGCCTTTTGCGATTAATCTCAAGACATTCGAAGGATGACTGCCGCCACATTCCGAAAAAAAACTGAAAAAATCAGTAGTAGACGTTAAAACTCATCTTCCAAATCAAGCTCCATGAACATCGTTAAAAAATAGTATAATGCCAATTTAAGGTGATTAGTGAATTTTACTGTGAAATTAAGATGAACTTTTATTAGCCAGTTCATCAGGGTTTAGAGATATATCAGATGGATATTGCGATGAGTAACACTGATTACGGTCAATAGAGAAAAATTCATTACTTAAATGATTTTTCATTTTTAAATTCGTTTCAAAGCTTAATTAGGTAGAAATTTTGAATCCAAACAGTAATCCAATTTTTTTAATTGATGCGGCCGATAATTGAGGGAAATCAAAATTGAAGTACACAAAACACACTGAATTCACTTAATGATTTTCACTAAACTGGGTTTACAAAACCACGACACGTGTTTCACTATACAATAATACACAATTCATTTATTTTGAATGGCCATAATAATAAAGGGTATCATTTATCGGATTTAGTGAACTGAAATTTTTTTGACAGTTCATATTTTGTCATTTTGAGTCATATGAAATAATTTCACCCAATCATGTCAACTGAAGAATGTGGTTGGTTGATGATAAATACAACTTCCAATTTTACGAAATTGTATAATAAATATACTTGATACAAATATGCACCAGCCTGATGACTTTTTGGAAAATGTCAATAATTTTATTTTCAGTTCTGTCTATATGACTTTTCTCCCGGCAACTGTCACTGCTGGTTTCTTATACGACACTCGAAACAACTTGGCGAGCTGTTGCCAAAAGTACAATACCGAACATACCGGCGGCCTTGAAAGTATCTACTTCCAAAGAAATATAGAATAAATTGCATCAGGTCTAGAGAACAAGTTTTACAATAACTATACTTAATACTAATAAGTGTGTAGTATATGGACATTTGAAAATGAACAAAGAAGTGAGTTAGAAAAAAAAACGCAACTAAACGAAGGTAAAGTGTCAGTTCACTGGCAAAATGCTAATCTTAGTGATAGCTCGTTTTACGATACCGTTTTTGGTGAGAATATTCACAACACGCACAATATTGTCTGATCCTTGATGTACAGAAGTAATTCTTCCCAAGGTCCATTGCTGGGGTAACGTTTTGTCATCTCGAAGGAGTACTAGTCTTCCTGTTAGCTCCTGGATCTCCTTCTTGAATTGCTATTTGCTTCTTTGATGTAGATTGTGGAGATAATCATTTTTCCATGTAGTCCAGAAACTTTGAAATAATTTTTGTAAATGTTGAAATCGGGTTAGGTGGTTAAAAGGGGTATCATCGATGCTGAGTTAAGGAGCGGCGTTCAATGGCTGTCCGATGATGAAATGTCCTGGAGTGATCGCCTCGAGGTCATTGGGATCAGAGGATAAGGGAACGAGGGGACGCGAGTTTAGAGTAGCCTCGACCTGAGTTAATATTGTCATAAATTCCTCAAAGGTATAAGGATCGGTAGGAAAAATACGTTTCAGATGATATTTTAGAGATTTTACGGCGGCTTCCCATAACCCCCCAAAATGGGGTGAACGAGCCGGTATAAAGTGCCATTGCATTTGGCTATTACTGAAATAATCTTGTAATGGCTTGCTAGACAAAATGTCGTAAATTTCCTTGAAATGATTGTGGGCTCCAATGAAATTGGATCCATTATCTGAATAGAGATTAGTACACATTCCTCGCCTAGACACAAATCCCTAATGCTGCCACAAACGCTTCTGTGGTTAATTCACTTGCAAGTTCAATGAACCGCCTTTGTAGATAGGCAAACGAAAATACATGCGTAGATTTTAGAATTTTCGGTTCCTATATTTCCCGTCCTTTAGGAAAAATGGTCCAGCATAGTCAAGACCGCAATTGGAAAAAACGCGAGAAGGGTTTACTCGCGGGACAGGAAGATTGCCCATTTGATTAAATATTTTTGGTGGATCAGCTCTTAAGCAGGGTATGCATTGTCGGAGTATATTAGGTACCGCTTCGCGACCGTTCAATGGCCAGAACCTTCTCCCGATAAAAGAAAGGGTTGCTTGACAGCCAGAATGAAAATTGAGCTCATGCATATGACGTACTAATAAAATCGTGAAGGGATGTTTTTTGGGAATAAGGATAGGATGCTTGGTATCTTGGTTAATGTTTGCATGTTCTAATCTGCCGCCTACTCGGATTATGCCATCGGCGTCAAGATAAGGATTTAGGAACTTCAAATAACTACTGAATTTAACTGACCTTTTGGAGGCCAAACTCTTTAAATCATCGGCAAAGCACTGAGTTCGAACAAGTTTGACCAAAACATTTTCCGTGTTTTGCCACTCAGAAAGAGTGATATCTAAGGAAGTCATGTCGAAATTTTGTTTAAGTCTGGGCCTTTTAGTAAACCTCAAACAATAAGCCATGACTCGTATTAGTTTGGAGTAACTAGAAAATTTTTCAAAGATGTTATCATTATCTGATATAAGCAAACAAGTATGATTTTGATTGAATTCATCAAGGTCTGAAGGTGCTCGTGAGTAATTAGAAATGTGGCAGTTTTGAGGCCATTTGTCTTGAGTTTCAGATAAAAACTGTGGTCCGTGCCACCACATGGAAGCACTTTCAAGATCAGTGGGATTAATTCCTCTGGAGATTATGTCAGCAGGATTATTTTTTGAAGATACATGATACCAAGTGTTTGTGTCAGAGATAGTTTGAATTTCTGAAATCCTATTACAAACGAAAGTTTTCCATGTCCGTGGTTCAGCACTTAGCCATGATAATACAATACTTGAATCAGTCCAGTAATGAACTGCTTCGAAATTGAGGTTCAAGGACTCGATTACCTTTTGTACAAGTTTGGATAAGAGAAGGGCACCTGACAATTCCAATCTGGGAGGGGATATAGCCTTGAGAGGGGCAACGCGTGATTTCGCGCATAAGAGACTGATTTGAACATCACCATTATGATTTTGCGATCTTAGGTATACACATGCTCCATACGCTTGAATTGAGGAATCACAAAATCCGTGTATTTGTAAATTCTTAGGATTTCTTTAAATGACATGTCGAGGGATTTTCAAAATGTTGGAATTTTGGAGTTGGTTACAAAAATGAATCCAGGATTTGTAAAGTTTTGTTGGAATAGGGTCATCCCAATTGAGGTTGGCTAGCCACAGCTGCTGGATGATAATTTTCGCCTGAATTATTATAGGACCAAGGAGGCCTAGAAGGTCAAAAATTTGGCAAATGGTCGAGAGAATGTTTCTCTTAGTGACAGGTGTGGGAGCACTGAGGGACACTTGTGAATTATAGATAAAACAGTCAGATTTGGAATCCCAAGAAATCCCCAATGTCTTTGTACTTTGAGAGCTGTTCACAAGATGTTTGATGGAATTATCATTAGTACTGCAAATATCGGCTAGGACAGTAGGTTCGTTGGAACAGAACTTTCGCAATTGAAATCCTGAGGCTTTAAGCAGAGTGACTAAATTTTTTCTCATCAAAATTAGGTTTTCTACAGTGTCTGCGCCTGTGATGATATCATCGACATAAAAATCATTGCAGATAATGTTAGATTCGAGAGGAAAAGTGAGTTGATTATCTAAAGCGATTTGTTTCAGACAACGTGTGGACAGACAACTTGCAGAAGCAGTTCCATAAGTGATTGTGTTCAATTCAAAATGGGAGAGCTCTTGATTGGGATATTCTCGCCATACGATACGTTGAAGACTACGTTGCGTATGCTGAATGTTAACCTGGCGATATATCATAGCAATGTCACCAGTTAAGACGAAGTTATGTTGTCTGAAACGTAATATTATGGTGAACAGATCATTTTGAATGGTCGGTCCAACCTTGAGGACATCGTTTAAGGAGAGGCCTGAAGAGGTTTTAGCGGAACCATCAAAGACTACTCGCAGTTTGGTTGTAGTACTATCATGTTTTTCTACGGAATGATGTGGTAAATAATAAATGGGATATTGACTTTGATGATAGCGATCAATTTCAGTCATATGATCGAGACTTTCATATTGTGACATAAAATCAGAATATTGGGTTTTAAGTTGAGGGTTTTTATTCAGCTTTCTTTCAATCGCGTGAAATCGGCAAATGGCTGTTTCTTCGGAGTCACCCAGTTTGACATAACTGTCTTTCAAAGGTAAACTCACTATGAATCTACCAGTGTTGTCTCTACTGCATGTTTCAGAGAAGTGAGATTCGCACTCAACTTCTTCCTTAGTAAGATATTTTTTATTTTCATAGTTTTCTTCAATCTGCCAAAAGTCTTGTAACTGGATTTGTATTGAATTAGTTGTGGATAACAAACAAGAATTCGTTGATATATGGAAGATCAGATAAAGATCCGGATATTATCCAGCCTAGCTTGGTTTTGTGAAGTATTGGTTGATTTTTGCCCAATTCAATTCGTCCATTTGCCAGAAGTTCGAAGAATATACCCGCACCCAAGAGCATGTCAATTTCAGAGGGAATATTGAAGTTTGGGTCGGCAAGCGAAATACTGTCTGGAATCTTGAGATTGGTTGAATGTATTTTTTGTTGCGGCGTTAACCCGGTAATCTTGTCAATTATTAGATATGACAATTCAAACATGTAATTATTACATAAAGATTGGGCTTTAATGGAAGTACGTTCTGAAATATTGATGAGATTTTGATTTAATTCGGAAATTGGCATATTGATAGGGATGGAGTTCAATTTCAATTTATTGAATAGTTTTCTAGTAATGAAATTGGACTGAGAGCCGCTGTCCAACAATGCTCTGCATTTTATAGGTTTACCATTCCTGTCGAAAACATTAACAATTGCGGTGGAGAGGATTATATAGGTGTGGTAACTGATTTGAGATGCCATTGCATGAGTACACAAATTTTCAAATTATCAGGTGGGTGAGAGCTAGATGATTCGACATTTGATTCTTGATGAGTTTGAGAATCTTGTGGATTTTACAGGTTGCTTGGCTGTGTTTCGAATTTTGTTTGTATCATTTGTGTTCAAGTGCAGCAAACTATGATGTCTCTTTTGGCAAGAGCGACAAGAATACTGGGATCTACAATCATGATTTGAATGCCCAGGTCTTAGACAGTTAGACCATAGTCTGAAGCGCCTAATTTCAGCAAGTCTTTTTTCTATGGGAATGTTTAGAAATGATTTGCACGAGTAGATAAAATGGGATTGATCACATAATGGACATATATTATTGTTAGTTGATAAATGAGCGTAAGAGATTATCAAAGATTTCTTATTGAGTTGCATATTTTGGTTGGAAGTATTAGCTTTGGTGCTAACGATTCCAAGAGACGACAACGTTGGCTTAGAAATGTTATGTAGTCACCTATTTTTGGATTGTTGTTTGTTTTAGTGAATATTTCTCCTCCTTCCGAGTTGAAAGAGTCCAATTTAGAATTGAGTAGGAAGATTAGAATAGTATCCCATTCATCAACCTTCTCACCTAAGCTTCTTAACGATCTGAAATGTTTCTGAAATTCATCCAGAAATTTTCTCGAAAGTATATGCGATTCTTAGAATAACTGATAAATCAAAGATAGCTTTCATATGAGAGTGAATTATAGCCTTTTGTTTGATAACGCTCCCTCAGTAGGTCCCAAGCAATCTTATAATTGGCATCAGAAGCATTTAATGGGAAATTGTTTGAGATGCTTCGTCCTTGAGGGCACCTTTAAATAGAAGAATTTTTGTACATTGGTCAGCATTGTATTTTGATTAATCAGAGAATCAAAAGTTTCTTGGAATTGCGTCCATTTGTCATAGCTACCATTAAATTCAGGTAATTTTATATCAGGTAACTTTACATTCATAAGAGGGAATGAATTTGATACTCCACTGGTTGTGGATTGCAAACTGAACGTGGCAGCTTGTCGGCCGGCGCTAATTTCGTTTTTCTAGAGCTACCATAGAAAAATATTTACTTTCGAACTAATCTCGCTCAGCCTGGTGCCTATCAACATTGTCAGGTTCCAGGTTTTCAATTTCAGTTTGCACTATATTATATTCCGAAAGAAGTGATGTAATAGCATTCAAGCGGGTGTCTAGTTCGATCAAAATTTCTTGAGTTAATGGAGAACTGGCGATTTTTTCAAATGTGTTTCAAATCTAGTCACTGAACCTTTTATACTGGCTCTACGAGTCACAAGCATCTTTTGTCTACGGTTTCTGTCATTCTGTGATGTAATTTCAATCAGAAGAATGAAAGAAAAAAAACAAAAGAAAATATTTGATATGGTGTCAGATTTGTTTTGCTTACTAGAAATACACTATATATTTCTATTTCATTTGAAAAATTAGTATCTAGCAAAATGCAAATTTCATTTTATGGCTGAACTCAATATCAAGTGGTATAATATAAATATTATTGTTGTTAAGTGAAATCGTAAAATATCTACGATATTAAAATTCCTTTGTTTTTATAATAACGAAACAAGTCCAAACAACTCTAAACTTGTGAAACAAAGGTTAGGTTAGGATAGTTGGTTTATTTGGAAATAGGGAATTGAAAAAAGGAAAGGACTGACCTTTTACCCCTTTGAACTGCAACCTGCGTTGGCGGCTTCAAAACGTATATATTCTGAACGGGATGATACAGTTGCTGTTCACAATATCGTAGCGTCGTCGATCGGGTTGAAAAAGCAATTATATGCGGCTGCGAAGGACCATGAAGAATGTGGTTGGTTGATGATAAATACAACTTCCAATTTTACGAAATTGTATAATAAATATACTTGATACAAATATGCACCAGCCTGATGACTTTTTGGAAAATTTTATTTTCAGTTCTGTCTATATGACTTTTCTCCCGGCAACTGTCATTGCTGGTTTCTTATACGACACTCGAAACAACTTGGCGAGCTGTTGCCAAAAGTACAATACCGAACATCAACATTTCACGGATAATTGTATCCAGTGCAATCATCAATCACTATGACAACACGATTGGGTTTGACAACTTCATTCCAAATCAATTTCAAAATGCCACGTTTTGGCAATGCAAATGTTCAAAGTATAAATGCGCTAATCAAAGAAAACATTCCCAGAAATACAACCTACAGTCACAAATACATTTGGGGAATATTTATGGACTTTTGCTGCGAACAAGAATATGTATCAAATGAACATAGGCATAGAAAATTTTACCATATTGCTGCTGTAGAATTAGCGTGGTGAAGAGAAGAGGCAGTTGCTTGTCTGGTGGATTTTTTTCAAATCGAGAAAAATAACGATAACTCTCAAACAAATCGCATTGAATACAATCCGGTGTCGAGTAAAACATGCCGAAGTGGTTCTAAAATATGTACAAGTAGTAAATGGTTGGTTTCCAATAGTGAAAGACAAAGCTGCCCTGTACGTCTTTTTCATAAACTGATATCAAAACGAGGCGACAATATTGCCCCACCACGACTGTTCTCAAAACCATATCGACACTGGGAAACTGACAAATGGTACAATAATGTACCTGTTGGAAGAAATACAATGAAGGGATGGACTGAATCTGCTGCTGAGGCAATTGGTTCGAATGTAAAATACAAAAAGATAACAAATCACTCGAATAGATCAACTGCTGTTAGCGAATTGGCAAAAAGTGGTGTAGAAGAACAACAATTGCTGAAAATTACTGGTCATAGCAATCAAAATTCTATAAAACCATATTCGAATCTTGATCAAGAACACCACAACAAGATCATAAATATTATGCGTGGCAATAGATCTTCTATAGTAGAGAACAGCAACGAATCTAATGTTAAGTTAAATTTAAATAATTGTATACTCACGTTTCGGACGTCCATCGTCTCAATGGATTTAAAAGGTTTTCACGATGTTTCGAATGCTTGTATCTGCAATCGTCTTCAGGTGAATACTGACAAGTTCAGGTGCTATTTACCAATTTATATGACTGCCGGTGCAATGATGCGTGTAATTCCGCCAGGTGCAGTGGTGCGTGTAATTTCGCGCGGTGTGGTGGTGCGTGAAGTTTGGCGTCTCTGCAGTCCGCCAGAAAGAGCAATCAGTGGTTTCCATACGTTCTTGATCTCAACGTTTGGTTGACTAAAGGAGTTATTGGCTTCGATGTAGGCGGCCTCTTTGAACTTTCATTTGAACCAATGCTCCTCTCTATGTAGAACACTTGCGTCGTCCCATATAACTCGATGGTGCTCAGTCCAGACGTGGTCAGCAATTCCCGATTTTGACGTTTCTCCACGTTGATTCCATCTATTGTGCTCATCCAATCTTACCGATAACGGTCTCTTTGTCTCTCCGATGTAGGTATCTCCGCATTCACATGGAACTTCATAAATGCAATTCTTACTGATTTCATTTTTGTTGTCAGGTTTGGTCTTGGTCAGGAAACTCCGTAAAGTACTGCCGGATTGAAAGCAGCTCTTTATGTTGAATTTGTTTCCGATCCTTCTGATCTTCTCGGAGACACCTCTGATGTACGGAAGGCAGATCACTGTGCTTTGTTGTTGCTCTTCAGATATCTTCGTTCCCTGGAGTTGTTTAAAAACTTCTTCTAGGAGTTTCTTGGGATATCAATTTCGGTGAAGGTCCTCTCTGATGTGGTCTAATTCGGCATCTAGGGACTCCTCGTCGTTGCATATGTGCGTCGCTCTCTCTACCAATGTTCTCACGATCCCTCTTTTTTAAATCCATCGAGATCCCTCCGTTTTAAATCCATTAAGACGATGGAAGTCCGAAACGAGAGTATTCAAGTTACCACATCGTCCACAACCTTCAAACAAACGTTAATAATTGTACTTTCACTAACTGTACTTTTAATTAATGAATAAATGTTTGATTGTGTTGAGTTATGAATTTTTCCAAAAAAAATCCGTTGAATATTTCTCGGACATTGCCAAATGCCTCATAATTTTATGACAAATTTCTCAAGCTCGTTAACAGCCCTCAGCCTTCGGCTTTCGATTGTCATAAAATTATCTCGTCTATTATCAATGTCCTAGGGATATTACTACTGATAATCAAGCAGTAACCTAGAAATGCCCATTACGAAATTGGATTATTTTGTCGATGTTTAAGAATTTCTAATGTATTAATGATTATATCAATACTTACCTGCTCTTTATATTATGGCATTTGTATTCAAAGAAGAGTTTCATTCTACTTCTAGGAGTATTATATTGAATTTGAAACATTATCATGGTTCGTGTATGTCCTATCGAGGAGAAAACCGAAGCACTCTTTATTTTTGGTGAGGCCCGTGGGCACTACCATGCAGCAGAGTGAATTCCTAATTAGAAATTCCCTGATCATTCCTAAAGTATTTGAGGGAACTGGTTGGGAAATTCAACAGAACTGGCACTGTTCATAGGGCCAGTGGAGCTGGCCGAAAATCAATTCAGGAGGAGACGGAAGTTTCGGTAATTGCCAAATGCATATTGTGAAGAAACGTATGAACGAAAAAAACAGGTGGTTGGAAAGGAAAATGAATTGTCTTTTCAACGATGAGCCACATAACACCCCATGCTTTTCGAAATTTTCAAGTTCGGACAATCACGATGTCTTTCATTTCAAGAAGAAGCATTGGTGATATCATTCAATACCTTTTTTCTTCATTGTTCTACGTCGAACCATTCAAAGGTTAACATGGTGGGGGGGACTATAAAAAGCCGCACTTATTTTGACATTTCAAATGCACATTGTGAAATAACAAATCAACGAAATAATAAAAACAATTAGATGATTGGAAAGAGAATTGAACTATCTTTTCAACGATGTGTCATATGACCCCCCATGCTGTTTGAAGTTGATGTGCCCCCCCCGCGTCATCTATCGGACAATTACAATGTCTTCTATTTCAGAAAGTAGTATGGGTGATATCATACAATACTTTTTTTTTCATTGTTCTACGTCAAACCGTTCAAATGCCGCACTGTATATTGAACGATGTGCAGCGGATGTTGCGGGAGAAATCATGCATCCAAATAAAAAACTCGCCACTAGATGGCGCTGCAGCGTAAACCAATTACCATGATAATTGGTATACACAGAAATTTGGAAACAGAGAATTTTAACCCCAGACTAAACCAGATTCGGACGTTATTATCCTGTTAGAGTTTTCAGAAAAAAAAAACGGAACAATTACAAAGGGAAATTGAAAAATTCGGACAAAACAAAAATCATAATTTTTTAATGCACTTTCGATCATAACTACCATAGAAAAGACATATTAGGTTGATTCTTTATATGTGTTTTTCCATGGAGGTTTGATGCTATCCAT
The DNA here is from genome assembly GCA_018342105.1 of Gonioctena quinquepunctata. Taxonomy (NCBI): domain Eukaryota; kingdom Metazoa; phylum Arthropoda; class Insecta; order Coleoptera; family Chrysomelidae; genus Gonioctena; species Gonioctena quinquepunctata. The sequence goes on along the minus strand of JAFIRS010000892.1, from coordinate 269,758 downwards.
TTTACTTCAACTCGCCACTAGATGGCGCTGCAGCGTAAACCAATTGCCATGATAATTGGTATACACAGAAATTTGAAAACAGAGAATATTTTAACCCAAGACTATAACTCACGATTTGAACGTTATAATCCTGTTAGAGTTTAAAAAAAAAACGGAATAATTACAAAGGGAAATTGAAAAATTCGGACAAACTACAAAAATCATAATTTTTTAATGCACTCTCGATCACAACTGACCATAGAAAAGACATATTAGGTTGATTCTTTATATGTGTTTTTCCATGGAGGTTTTATGCTATCCATTTTACTTCAACTCGCCACTAGATGGCGCTGCAGCGTGAACCAATTACCATGATAATTGGTATACACAGAAATTTGAAAACAGAGAATATTTTAACCCAAGACTATAACTCACGATTCTAACGTTATTATCCTGTTAGAGTTTTTAGAAAAAAAAACAACAATTACAAAGGGAAATTGAAAAATTTGGACAAACTACAAAAATCATAATTTTTTGATGCACTTTCGATCATAACTGACCATAGAAAAGACATATTAGGTTGATTCTTTATATGTGTTTTTCCATGGAGGTTTAATGCTATCCATTTTACTTCAACTCGCCACTAGATGGCGCTGCAGCGTAAACCAATTGCCATGATAATTGGTATACACAGAAATTTGAAAACGGAGAATATTTTAACCCAAGACTATAATTGACGATTCGAACGTTATTATCCTGTTAGAGTTTTTAGAAAAAAAAACAGAACAATTACAAAGGGAAATTGAAAAATTCGGACAAACTACAAAAATCATAATTTTTTAATGCACTCTCGATCATAACTGACCATAGAAAAGACATATTAGGTTGATTCTTCGAATGTGTTTTTCCATGGAGGTTTTATGCTATCCATTTTACTTCAACTCGCCACTAGATGACGCTGCAGCGTAAACCAATTGTCATGATAATTGGTATACACAGAAATATGAAAACAGAGAATATTTTAAGGTTATCAATAACGGGATAACGAGATAACGATAAATAGAATAGCGAAATATCGGGACAACGGGATAGAGGGTAAAGGGGATAACGGGATAACGGGATAAAGGGATAACGGGATGACGGGATAGCAGGATAATAGCATAACGGAATAGTGGCATAGTAAGGTTACTGGATAACGAGATAACGTGATTACGGGATGCGGAATGGTGGGATGGCGAAATAGCGGGATAATGGGATAACTGTATAAAGGGAAAGCGGCATAACTGGTTAACGGGATAAAAGGAAGCGGGCAGAGTCACAGGCATAAACTAAAGGAAAAAAAAAAAAAAAAAAAAAAAAAAGTAAGGATATAAAAATTTGGATAGGACAGCGTCTGTCGGGGCAGCTGGTTAGACCATAAATATACAAGACTAGATTTCGGAAATAACATTCTGAGCTGAATTACACCTGGACCACCAGTTATAAAAAAATATACCAGGCATTGTTCCAGACGTTCACTCGCTACTTTGGTTGCCAATGTTGAAGGAAATTTCACTGACATTTCATGTCATGATGGCTGGAAATCAACTAGTGTGGCTGGAAGCTATTCCGGATGACATAGGATATCGGGCCACCCCTATAACTTCTGCATTCGTGAACGGATATTTCTGAAATTCGGTACAGTTATATAAGCAACCATTTCGGATTTGATCACATTACAATCCAATGTGGCGGACTTCCAGTTTTTTCTGGAAATGCCAGCAAATTTGTATTTTCAAATGGAACACCCTGTATATTTTTACATATTTAAGTTCAACAGGTCAAAACAAGTCCAAACCTAATGTCGAATATGATTTTTTTGAAACAATCGAAATTAAAATTGTTTTTTATTTGACTTCGTGGATAAATGAGATTTGGTCAAGGCTATTCGAAAGGAGTCGCACATAACAAAGAAATATAATTTTTCTGAAAAATTATTTTTTGTGTTACTTATTGATGAATCAATTAATTCACATCAGATTTTGATCAAAAATAATTTTTTTTCAAATGGAACCCCTATGGGCCATCTACATGTCTCTCTAGAACATACATTCAGGAAAAAAATTACATATCATTTTTGTATTTCGGTGCAGTAACAAATTGTATACATTCAGAAATCTATTACTAGTTCATGAGTTTCCATGCAGTTCGAATAATTTTTCAACTTAGTAACATGTGGAAAACAACATTTCTGAATCTTGTCAAGTAATTGTGTTTCGCTGTCATCTTTTATCTCAACAATTATTTAACTTCCGTGAATTAGAATAAATGAAAAATCAAAATTATAGGTTTTCGAGAGTTGAGATGAAAGATGACAGCGAAACACAATTTATAATAACAATAATAATAATAATAATAAGTTATTCACTCATGTTTATAATTTATAATTTTACAGTGTAATTGCATTCTTGGATGGCGAATGGTGAATAAATTGAAGAAAATACTTACGAAGCAGGGTATGCCTGCTTGTGTGTAAGAATACAGAAGTTTAACAATATAGTGAGATTGTGCAATAATACACATTCATTAGAGATATAAATAATTAACTATGGAAGGTATACAATATTAAAAGATTGGTTATACAAACAACAAGAAAATGGTGTCAAAATCAGGGTATATAACTGTCACAAGATAAAACTAAGGTATTAAAGGATTCTGAAGTAAAACGAATAGTTATAATAAATCTATAAAATGATATAAATAAGTGTCTGACAATCGTATATGAGAAAGAGTCAAGTCTTGCATTTAGTTTTCGATTTTCTCGTGTATTTCTGCACGGGGAGTATGCTGAACGAGAAGTTCAAGTTTGTTTTAGAATTTTCTAGGATTTGGCTCGTATTTTAGTGTTTCAGGTAGACAGCTGAAAAGTTTAGGGCCCAAGTAACAATAGTTCCATTGACCGACTGACTTGTGCATGACTGGTATTACGATACTTTTTTTTTGTGGCGAGTGGTATAGTTATGACTGTAGGTGATCAATTTGTTTTTGTGTTTATATTGGACTATGGTTATGTTTATGAAGAATGGTTGCCTTGGGTCAAATATTTCAGTTTCCGAGTAGAGGAGGTTGCTAGGATAGTTGTATCCTTTTTGCAGAATACATCTCAAGAAACGTCTTTGAATGACTGCAAGTGAATGTAGATGTGTTTTAGAGACTCCTTCCCAACCAATTATGCCGTAGTTCAAGTGAGATTCTACCAAACTTTTGTACAAAATTATTTTTTGTTTATGGTCGAGTATGCTAATTATTTTTCTAAATTTGTACAGAATGCAACGTAGTTTTTTTACAAGATGTAATACTTGTTGGTCCCATCTTAGATGTGTATCTAGGAATATGCCGAGGTATTTGATTTTTTTGACAGGTTTGATGACGGCTGTGTCGGATATTGCTATGTCATATTCTGGCATTGATATAATATAGCTACTGAATGGTAAGTAGTGCGTTTTGTCGAAATTTATTGATAGTGATCTATAGTCAAACCAATTAGTTGACAAGATTCAGAAATTTCGTTTTCCACAGCCTACTAAGTTGGAAAATTATTCGAACTGCAAGGAAACTCACTAACTAGTTGTAGATTTTTTAATGTATATAATTTGTTACTGCACCGAAATACAAAAATGATATGTAAGTTATTTCCTGAATGTATGTTCTAGAGAGACATGTAGGTGGCCCATAGGGGTTCTAAAAAAAAAAAAAATTTATGTGACTGAATTGATTCATCAATAAGTGACACATAAAATAATTTTTCAGAAAAAATGATCCTTCTCTGTTATGCGCGAATCATTTTGAATAGCCCTGACCCAATCTCATTCATCTACGAAGTAAAATAAAAAAACAATTCAAGTTTTAATTGTTTCAAAAATATTATATTTCACATAAGGTTTGAACTTGTTCTGATGTGTTGAACTTGAATATGTGAAAAAACAAAGTTGCTGGTATTTCCAGAAAAACCGGAAGTCCGCCATATTGGATTGTAATGTGATCAAATCCAAAATGGATGCTTATATAACTGTACCAATTCTCAGAAAAATCCGTTAACGAATGCAGAAGTTACAGGGGTGGCCTGGTATTGGTGACTTCTTGACTGATAAAATGAAAATTGCGAAATTTATTAATGGAAATGTCATGCCCTCTACGAGTGATAGACAAAAAAGTTCCTCCCAGGCACAGTGTTGCACAAAAAATTATTTGAGAAATAAATCTCACGAAATTGTCGAGAATTGACCTTATAAACATCATACCAGCATTACATTATATCATTGTTCCAATTATATATCTACTGTTGAAATGAAATTCTTATAATGAGACTTCATTAGATATTTGTTGCAATATAAGGATATAATTGTTGAATGGAACTTGGGTTAGTGAAGACATGAACAATCAAGAGTAGAATTAATTTCCCAAAATGCACAACGTTTAGACGTTCATTTGACGTCTTTCCCAGGATAGATTCACAGTATATTCCAGACTAAAATATGTTTTTAAAACTGCGAAAAAAATTAAAACCTGCATTTTACAATGCCAGTATGGCTACAAGGACAAATGGAATAAGACAGCATCAGCATAATATCACAGAAAGACACGAGTTCAATTCAAAAAGAGCTCATATTTTCAACAGGGGAGGAAGGTACATAAGCAAAATTATTCATACAATGCGGCTTTTTATAGTCCCCTTCCCCCCACCTTATAACTTTTGAACGGTTCGACGCAGAACGCTGAACAATAAAAATAGGTATTGTATGATATCATCGATACTTCTTTTTGAAATAAGAGACATTGTGATTGCCCGATAGATGGCGCGGGGGGCACATCAACATCCAAATTTCAAATAGCATGGGGGTCATGTGGCACATCGTTAAAAATATAGTTCAATTCTCTTTCCAACCCTTCAACTGCTTTTATCATTCCATCGATTCGTTTTTTCACAATGTGGATTTGAAATGTCAAGCATAAGTGCGGCTTTCCATACTCCCCTCCTGTTGATCTTCGAATGGTTCGACGTAGAACAATGACAAAAAAAAGGTATTGAATGATATCACCGATGCTACTTTTTGGAATCAAAGGCATCGTGATTGACCGATGGATGGCGCGGGGGGCATCAACCTGGAAATTTCAAATAGCATGGGGGGTTATGTGGCACATAGTGGAAAAAACTATCGAATTTCCTTTCCAACCACCTTTTTTTTTTAGTTCGTTCATACGTTTTCACACAATATGCATTTGGCAATTACCGAAACTTCCGTCCCCTCTGAAATTGATTTTCGGCCAGCTCCACTGGCCCTATGAACCAATTTTTCAACCAGTTCCCTCAAATACTTTCGAATTATCGGATGATCAGGGAATTTTCCATTAAAAATTCTCTCTGCTGCATGGTACTTCCCACGGGCCTCACCAAAAATGTAGATTGCTTCAGTTTTCTTTTTGATAGGACGTACACGAACCATGATAATATTTCAAATTCAATATAATACTAGTAGAAGTAGAATGAAATATAAATGCGATAATATGACGAGCAGGTAAGTAATGATATAATTATTGTTTCATTAGAAATTCTTAAACATCGACAAAATAATCCAAATTCATAATGGGCATAAGTTACTGCTTGATTATCAGTTTACTAAATCCGATAAACGATACCCTTCAAAATTATGGTCTTTAAAAATAAATGAGTTGGGTATTATTTGGGTTTAATCTCTTGAAGAGGCTATAAAAGGCTATTGTATAACGAAACACGTATCGTGGTTTTGTAAACCTAGTTAAGTGAAAATAATTAAGTGAATTGAGTGTCTTCTGTTTAGTTCAATATGGATTTCCCTCAACTATCGACCGCATCAATTCAAAAAATTTGATTACAGTATAACTACCTAATTAAGCTTCGAAAGGGATTCGAAAATGGAAAATCATTCGAGTTATGAATTGACAGTGTTAATCATCGCAATTTTGATTCCGTAGAACAACCATAGTTGAAACTATGATTAAATTGCATTTTCAACGGTGTGCAACTCGACCATTATGCCTTTCAAAATTTTCAATTTGTCATGTCCCCAGCAATAAAACTGAAAATGTGGGGAGAACTGACAATGTGTAGGCTATTATCATATTCTGAGAAAATATAAAGAATTCCAGAACAAACCGTAAATATTTGTTTCTTTTTTCACTAATCCAGTTCAGCATAGTATCTATTATTTATTGTTTCCAAAGTTGTTTCTTTTCAACTCCCATTTTTATTTCGATGGTGCATGCAACAAATCTCAATGTATATCCATGTTCTCTCCAATAAAATAACTTCTTCACTATATCAATCTGAGTTTAATCTACCAGAAACCCTTCTAAATGAAACGATGCGTATTTTCTATGATATATCCCATAATTCCATGAATATGTTATATCCCAATAACTGAAAAAGGTAGGTCCCCACTCGTATATCATTTGAACATCCCACTCTTTGTGTAATATTAGTCTGTAATATTATTATTATTTTTTTTCTATTTTTATGTATATGTTTTGATACAGTACGTGTACTGTAAATCTATCCTGTATTCTCTTAGGTAGATTTCATAAAATTACTGCCTATTGAAAACGTCACCTCTTCATGGCTGTCAGAAAATTTTGGTAATGCCATTTTGAAAGTCCTTATATATATATATATATATATATATATATATAGTGTTGAGTTTCTTGAACCAGGAATATACAATGGAGTTTGAGTTCCTTGGGGTTTCGGTTCTTTTTGTGAATGGCAGTTTAGGCGTTAAACATTCAGATTGTCGACGTTTCGACCGTGTCCACGGTCTTCTTCAGGGCCTACAAATATATTTTTCGTTGACATAATGTACAATATTGATGATGAAATGGACTTGTCTAAGAATAATTAGCTGGACCATTATTTTGAATAAGAGCCAAATTTAAATGCCGCAGATGATTTATTTTTCATAATTATATTACTTTTTTCCTCTTTTTCATTGTGTTGTCGGTACAATGCGATACTTTGTTGATCTTTTTCTTACTTATTAAAAACACGTGCGCAATCCGATAAGGAGGCTGGTTGATATGGAAGTGAAATATCGTTGGGATGGTGCGGTGAAGCGACTTGGGTTGTCGGTGGACGGAAGTTTATATGGGATTATACTTCGGTTGTTTAAATTGATGATTTCTTGCTTTTCTGGAGATTTGATGTTTTGTCGATTCTGTTATAGATGGCGTGATGGATGGTGTATGTAGGTATTAGTATTTTTTAAAGTAGATTGTGGTATATTTTGTTTAAGTTGGTGATGTCGGTTATATTATTTATGCTGTCTGCATTTTTCTTTATATGAATCATTTCGAGGAATTCACGTTTTTTGGTGTTATATTTGCTGTACTGCCTTTCAGCTTTTTTGATAGCTTTCGGTCTAAAAATTGGATCACTCAAAATGATGGCACGATCTGCAAGCCCATTGATAACAGATTTTTTTGGGAGATGGGGTGACGACATTTATAATTCAGTTATCTGCCGGACCAGGTTGATTTTGTGTACCACTCCGTTTTAATATGGTTGTCGATGTCATGTACATATAAAAAGGAAATGTGTAGGCCACATTCTCATCCGGAATGGAATGAAATTTTAATCAATATTTCTGTTGATTTCCATGAAGCGACTTCAGGATTTCTTTCTAGTTTCTATCTAATAATAAATTCAGAATATATTCTACGAATGTTTGAAAAACTATGGTTGTTCTCTTCATATTTATCGCTGATGGGTTCTAAAGATTTAGACCAATGATAATTCCATATTTATTTCACCTCCATTGCAGAATTTCGAGGCGAAAACAAGGATCAGTATATCGTCGGGTCATTGTTTTCAGTTATGTTTCAATGATTATTTTTTTTCTACTCATGAATAGGATTCGCATTTCCCGAAAGTCGCATTTTCATCATCAATAGAAGAGAGAAGTAGGCAAATAATCAATCAATTCAGGTGAATATTCATCACATATTTTTCTGAGACTGACCCCATATGGTTTCAACAAAATATCTGTCCTCATAACTAAACTATTCGAACTCCTATTTCATGCCGACCTCACACGAACCATCCAACACGTTGATAAGAATTATCCACTAGACTTTCCAATAGCAATTTCACTCCTGCAATTTGCAAACTTTCTCATAGAGAAACCCTATTTCAGGAATGAATAATGAATATTGGTCGCCCAGTTATTAATCTCTGACGTTTTGATGTCTTTATCTGATGTTCAATGATTCATTGCAGGAGCAATTTGCGGCGAGTTTATCTGCTGAAACATCATTCTGGTATTAGGGTAATTTGTGGATGTCGGAGACATAAAAATTGGAATACTAAGTAGAACTGAATTCTGGGGCGGAATTTGTGATGGAATGTTTGAGGTTTCCGTTGAAAGAATTAATCACTAATAGTAATCATGTTTCCATAATAGGTTGTCTTATTCATCGGAATTTCTTGCTCTGGGCATGAGCCACTGAACATAATATTGTTGATATGCTTTCCCGATTTCTGAAATGTATTATTGGATGAACTGAATGGTAGGGAAATGCACATCTTTGTAGAGTACCAGTGGAGTTCGAGAACCGTAATATATTATACCAGTAAATATTCATAATAGTACTATTTCAAACTCTCCTCTCATCCTGAGAGATCGATATTCATTAGAAATCGTAAAATTTCAGATTGTCAGAATAGCAGCACCCTATCTTGTGAGATGAGTGTTACAAAGTATCACAATGCAAATGTAGGAGTTGAGACATATACAATAAGTGAGCCATATGAAATAGGTAGCCAACAATAGTTGTGTGACAAAAGTGTGGTGTGGATATTCTAGGCTCAACTAGTACAGGTGTTTCCAATGATACATCAATATTCAATTGAAATGTCAAAATATAAACAAATCAATGTGCAGGCCCAAGCTACGAGCCCAACTATCTTGAATTTATAATAAATAATCCAAACTCACAGCCTTTTTTAATTTTAAAAATAATTCCACCAAAAACCCCCACATACCAATTTTGAATCGAATTGAACTCTAATAACAAAACGCGACCTCCATCTTGGGGTTGCCATCTTGAATTTATAAATTTTGACAGAAATTTCCGACCCCGAACCCACCCACATACCAATTTTGAATCTAATCGGACCCTAATCAGAAAACTCGTACGCCATCTTGGAGCCGCCATCCTGAATTGACGAATATATATATATATATATATATATATATATAGTGAAAGATAGTCGTTGCTGACTAGTTAGGTGTAAACAAATTGATTATTTGGGTATGCAGCAAAAGAAAAAGTGTACTCTTTAAAGTTGAGTTGAGATTGAGAATGTATTGGAAGGTATTCAAGGAGACGAAATAAGCAAATGTATAAGAAGTATGGGTTCCAGAACCGCAAAGTGCATTTTACAAAATGATGGACATTTCGAACACTTACTTCATTAATGTTCATCATTTACTTTCGAATGATCATTTGATTTTCCTTTCATTAAATGATAGTTTCGTTTAATTATTATGAATTAGGTTTTTCACATCTTGAAATTTGTAAATAATTATTACTTGTTTCTTGCTTTGATTCTGTTACGTTCCATTCAGTTGAAGATGAGTAAGTTGTTTTTGTTATCGAAATGTATTGCATGTTGTTAATTAAACTAAAGGTACCTAAATGTAATACAGATCCGACCCAAAGAAATTTGGATAAGGGTCAAAATCACCTGAAAATAAACTTTGAATGACATTGTTAGATATATCGTTGAATTTAGCGTTAAAAGTTATTTCGAAAAGTGTCATAAAATATGCAGGTCCGTATTGAAAAAAATGAGGTTGAGGGTGGCCCAGAGCGTACGAAACGTTGGATACAAAATCTGATTATGTCAAAATGAGGATAATTCACTGTCGAATAAAAAACTCCCGTGACATTTTTCGATAATATTCGAAATAAAGTGGGAAAAAAAGAAAAATCAAAATGACAGAATTTACTTTTCTTATGATATCTCAATAACCGGCCCTGATAATCTCGATTTGTTTGAATTGCTTGACAATGCTTCTATGAATGCAACTTTTTCTCCTGTTGACCGACCTTCTAACTCTTATGGTTTAAAAGTTACCAATACAATCCCATTAAAAAAGTGGCCACTCTGTATATATATATATATATATATATATATATATATATATATATATATATATATATATATATATATATATATATATATATATATATATATATATATATATATATATATATATATATATATATATATATATATATATATATATATATATATATAAACTGAAAAAGCACATACATGAAACAATGTTCATATTTAGTAATTTATGCTATGTTATTTTACAGTTTTTCTGAAGATTCTACCGTTTTTCTCAAGCCTTAGTCGATACCTATGTTTGAAATAAACATGTTTTCAACATAACAAGTAATTGGAATAATTTATAAAATTATAGAAATCAAAATTTAGTAATATATTTTTGAGTACAAGCAGACAACAAAATGTGAAATGTATATGAAATTAGATCCCATCTTGATGCAAAATCATGAATATTGAAAATATGAGAAGCAGAAAACGTCAAAAATTATTTTTGATATATCATGTATATAGTATGTGAGGTATTTAGAAACGATTCGTGAATAAAAACTGTCAAATAAACGAAAATAATGGAAAGTGCTACAAAAAGTGCGTCTAAATAAAAAATTTGAGGAGAAAACAAAGGATGTGTGGTATCGAGAGAACAGAATCAGCAAGCGAGGAGATTTGAGAAAAACTAATTTTGAAAGAACCAACTCAAGAAATTCGAATTTGAAAAATCAAGCATATTTTCGTTACAAAAACAGTTATTTGCCACTACCACACAAGGAAATACTAGAAAGAACTGTAGCTGATAAAAAACCCAGATGCAGAACAAATCTTACCTTCTCATTTGAGACACATACCAGTACGAGGGCGAATTCACAGTCAATAAGGGGACTGCAGACTGGAACGGCAGTTTCCAGGAACGGGAGAGCGATTCGAGACACTGAACATTTTCGTTCCATAGGTACTTTTGAACCATGGAAAGTTACTAAACTCAGTGCATTTCAACAATAAACCTTTTTAAAGAACCCTTTCGATAGAACACTTTCATAAATCAGTATATAGACTACATAACCTACAAAATAGGTAACATTTCACTTTTGATTATCATATAACTTCACTTTTCATGTATATTTTGCTATGAAGCACTAATTTGAGTTAATTATCGCAGAATAGGTAACAGTAAGTCTTCCTGAATAAAGAAAATTATCATTTTGATGAATTTCTGACTCATCTTCAAAAATTGATAAAAACAGTGTGCCATTTTCTGAAACTGACATCAAGAACTACCAGAGGACTCCATAGTAGAACTGACTCCTGAGATTCCATAGGCGTACCGATTGAGTTAGGCTGAGGTAAAGAAAATGAGGTGAAGGAGTCAATGGGAAAGAGGTAAAATACATAGCCGGACATTTGAAATATTCATATGGGTATTTATTTATGAACATATTGAATAAAATTCAAAGGGCCACTAGCTGAATAAAATTTAAAAATTGATAATAGTAAAAAAAATTGTAAACAAGAAATGTTTTTTTGTTATGATGTCTGATTGTGAAAATAAATAGATAAATAATGAAATAAAACAAACCGCAATTACCTCATCATAACAATATATATAATCTAGAATTTGCTTATTTTAAATGTATATGTATATAATTGTATTTGGACTGAATTTTGTCTATATGCTTAACCATTACCACCTTTACTTGGATTTTGTGTTTGATTTTTTTCTTAAATCTAAAATGTATATATTAAACGAATTAAAATGGATATTCAGGCTATTATATTAACTTATATATGCAAATTCATCTTCACCATTCTTTATTTTTATTTTTTTATCTATAATCAAATTCAATATTTATGTCAACTTTATACAATATTTTCATCCAGCTTTGAATATATTTTCTCCACATACAAGCAACATGTGATGCTTCTGTGGTTTCTACCATGTTTATTCAGCTTATGTATTACCTTCTTGTTACTTTTTGTGATCTGAACCTGAATGAACATTATTCAATATTATTTATCATTATACATATATATATATATATATATATATATATATATATATAATTTCCAACCAGGTATCAATCTGCCTATTCCTAGGTTGTAGTAACTGAGATAGAAATGTGATTTCCCCTGAGGTCTCAATCTGCCTACATCATTTGCTCCCCAGTTCCTTCGAAGGAGTAGGCAGGTTGAGACCTTGGAAAAAGCTTGTGGCGAAACCTGGGGAGTGGGCAGATTGAGACCCTGGTGTCGAGTACAAAATCCTGAACCCCACCTTAGTGACTACAACCTAGGAGTTGGCAGATTGAGACCTCGGTTGAGAATCAATTTCTTTCCTAAGTGACAACACCTTGGGAGTGGGCAGATTGAGACCTCCGGGAAAATCACATTCCCACCTCAGTGACTACAACCTAGGAGTAGGCAGATTGAGACCTCGGTTGGAAATCACTTCCCTTTTTTACTCTTATCAATAAATGATATCCAAATATTTTTTCCACTTGAGAATGGCTCTAAAATAGGAGACGAAACGTCGAAATTACCAAACTTTCAATATTCATAATATATATAGTCATTTGTAACTTCTATACAGTGTTATATACCCTTTGAGATTATGTTCCATTTAGTCAGTTTTTAAAGCTAATAACGCTGTTGTTGAGGTAGCTTTCGCATTTACAGAGATACTTGTTAACTTATATTAATGGTAATGTTATTATTCTCTCCCGGAATTTGCACTCAGTTATACATGGCAGCGAGTTTCATGTCGCATTCAGCTTTCGTATGCAAGTCCGGCGGCTTGAATAGGATTTACATTCCATATATCGCCAAAGAGAAGAGAGAAATGTTTTGGGATTGTATGCAACTATGGGTCATTTTGCTCTGACGAAATATTCTATATCTTTTCATGAATGATATATACAACAGCCGAAACTTGTACAACATCAGTGCCATATTAATTAGAAACATTCATTGATGCTCCACTGAAAATTATGAATTTGTATCCGGACCAATGGATGGTTAGAATTGAAAATATACTTCCACCATTGAGTAGGCCCCCAATGCAAAAAAAATTTTCCTAAATATCGGGATCTTATTGAGAAATTGATTTTGTTTTAATTTCTTCGTGGCCTCGGGAATTTGAATTCTCATTTCCAGAAGAAACATACAAAAGAAATTGTTTTTTTTGTCGGTAACCATTAGAGTAAAAATTCAATTGGAGAAATTAAAATTGTATTGTATGGATCGACGAAGGATTCTTTCTATCAACGAAATTGGAAGGAGCTCAAATCAAAATTCGTATCCGAAGTTGTTTGAAATTCGCTTATCACATAATAAAAAAAAACATATTGGGCTACTGAAGAACTCGCAAATTCAATAGATATCTCAAAGAATTCTAGATCGATGTTAATTCGAAGCGGAAGAGGAAGTATTTGACGAAGAAAAAAGTGCTCTTCCTCCAGGAGACGGCACGGTCTCACAAGCCATCAGTCGCTATGGCAAAATTATATGAATTGCGCCAAGAATTATTTCCATATCAATAATATTCTCTATATTAACCTCCTGCTAATGATGTATATCCCCAAACCTGAAAAAATAGTCCGATGGTGAGAAATTTTGGTCGAATGAGGATGTCAATACTGAAAAAGACGCCTATTATGAGGGCTTCTGGGAATCGTATTATTTGGGATAATGGGATTATGAATGGATTCTATAAAAAATATATATTAATCTAAAAGAAGACTTTGTATGGAAAATAAATTGAATTTTGCCAAAGCCGATTAATTTTTAGCCAGCTCTCATAACGGCTCTTTCATAATATGTATTCGTGCAATTACGACTTCCAAAACTAGTTTTTTACTCAAATTAAACATATAAATTTTGGCGGGGAAGGGAGCAGGTTGCATCCTATCGCTAGACCTGAGCGTTCTTGGTAGAATTTTTCATTGAAAAGATCTAGAAAATGATTTGTGTGTGTGAATTGCAGTCAAACACAAATTTCTGACTTGTAGCACATCACTTTTCCATATTCGCACCTGGAGTTTCGCTACTACAAAACTCGTTGTTCACCGGTAGTTCACACACACATCAAGTCCTATATCTTCGCAATCTGATTGATGTTGTTTTGAAACAATATTTTCTGGCGATAAACCTGCCTTCATTCCCGAAATTCCAAAGGAAAAAAATTTTAAATGGAGATTTTATAAACAATATCAAATTTTGGTACTGTTGAATGATTGAAGGAAATATCTTGATCCCCCAACTATTTTATGGTTTATCGTCTCTCTTTATAGTTTTTCAGGAGAATTTTATTACAGCCATAATAAGATTTCTTGATATTGTTTCTGGGATGCGACTTTCGTGGTTGTTATTATTTTTATTCTTTGAATTTGAATTGCATTTCAACGAATGGAAATTATAAATGCAGATGTGCTAAAAAAGGGTAGTTTCATATCTCATTCATTCTCCAATCGGATTCCTACAAAGACGAAATAGTAAATATGCGTAACTTCGGATTGAGTTGAGCCCGGAAATTTTGATAATTTGGTGATGAACGGTTATTTTCACTTATAATACCAATAGAGCTTCAATTATTACAGGAATTTTTTTTCGAGAACACGAATATTTGTGAAAATTCTCGAGTCGAAGACGAGGGAGAATTTCCTAAAAAATATTCGTGTACGAGAAAAAATTATCTGTTTTTAATTGAAGCTAGAGTGGTATTCGGTAAGAAAATTTCAGACTGAAATATTATTAAAAAGATACTGGGATAATGACGGTTTTTGATGGTTTTGAAATTAAAATAGTAGGCTTTGTATGTTAATTCAAAATGATAATATTTTTTTATATATGCCATTTTTCTTGTGCGTGGTGTCAAGAGTTAGAAGTATATTATAGTGTTTTTATGAAAATGTCTCGTTTTGGGAGAGAAAACCAGGACGTAATTAGAAAAGAAGTTTAATATCTGATCCCAGATAATACCAAGAAATCAAAGACAAGCATTTGAAAGCAGTTTCTGGAATTTTTCGATGAGAAGTCCTATATACACGAAAAGTTACCTGTTGAACAACTGGCGGTATTCTAGGAGATTATTCATTTAATATGAGAAAAGCACATTCGGAAGAGTAAACGAAAGTGTTGTAAGAGTAATGTGGCATTCAACTGCAAAACAACTTCAGGAAATGTATTATGAAAATTATTGAGTTAAAGTTCATCTGTTTTCTGACATAACGTTTAAAAACGCAAGAGCAGCACGTGATGCCAAACGTAGGGAACTACAAAAAAGATTCAACAAAACGAAAGCTTAGTACTTCGGCGTTAAGTGACGCAGAATACATGAAGATTGTAGAACTGTGGAATGAAGATTGTGCAGAAGGCCTTCAACGTGAGTTTTTTCACATCGTTCCGCAAGAATTAGCTTGTAGGGGTGGAGAAGGTGCAGCAGCAAGTATTGAATACTTTGTGGAAGAGACCGATAACTCTGGCAACATTACTGGTCGCATAGAGTATAATCCCATTGTTTCGAAGACAACACAAGGCGGCTCAAAAAAGTCAGCAAGTGGCTAATTACAAATATAAATAATTCAAGCATATGTCCTCTTCGTTTTTTCAGGAAGATGATGGAAAAAAGAGGTGATTCTATAGAGACCAATCGTTTGTTCGTAACTCCCAATCTATTTTGGGATCAAAGAAATTCAAAGGGGTGGTATAAGAATTGTCCATTGGGGAAGAACACGATTTCAACATAGTTTACGAAAGTGAAAATCACGAATCATTCGGCGAGAGCAACTGTTGTGTCCAATTTTGCAAAAAAGGGAATTAGGAAGCAGTAATTGAATAAAATTACAGGCCATATAGTAGCAGTCAATCCATAAAACCCTATTTATAGATGGATATAGGACATCATGAAGAAATTGTTGAAGCGATGCAGTGTGATCTGAATGGTAGCTGCGCCAATGGTTCAGTGTCAAAAATGGTGCAATCGGATGCGAATCAACCATCAGTTATAACTTATAATAATTGTACATTTAATGTTACAAATAATAATAATTATACCAATAGTAGTGGTCAATATAACAGTAATAATAATTAATGATGTTCTTTGTTGCGTAATATATCGAATTTGCTTATAATACGGGTGATACGATTATTTTTCTTTAGTTAATATTTAAGCAGCTATAGGTATTCAGATATAAATATCGGTGGTTTTATTTCTAAATCTGTTCTGAATTTATATTCTCAATATTCTGAATTTATATTGTTTGAAATTAATGAAATGTGGCTTGTTATCTGAGAGATAATTTTGGACCAAGACTCCAGTGAAGATTACGCTAAATAAAATACAAAATACCGACTTTATTCACGCAAAATAATAACAAGGTAGTAGTTCAAACTAATATTATTGACTGACTTCATTCCACTTAAGTTGGTGGGAATATATTTTGTTACAAGGAACTCGAGGCAGTATTTTAATAAAATTCACATGCATAACATTGTTAGGTTAAATAAAACACAATTAATCTACTTTAGTTACACAAAATAATGAGAAATAAGTCTATAGTAGCTCAATTCCTCAGTTTTTTTTAAATTCATTTCATTAAATTTGGTAGAAATATATTTTCTTACAAGGATCTCGAAGTGGTACTTAGTATCAATGATTTTCACGCGTAATATTAGGTTAATAAAATACAATTAATCTACTTCAGTCATACAAAATAACAAAAAATAAGTCGATAGAAACTCAATCTCTTAGTTTTTCACAAATTCATTTTACTAAAGTTGGTAAAAAATATTGGAATAGGTATTTAACAAAATAAAAATATAAATTGGTTAAGCACGTAAACCAAATAATATGTAATAGTATAATAATAGTTCTCTATTATTTCGAGGAGACATAATTTCTTAGTTACCCACTTTAATTAAATAAAACTTTCACAGAAAAGTTAATAATGGTTTAATTCTTCTTTTTTGAATAAATCTAATCTACTATATAGACGTCAAAATATAGGTTTTTTCCAAAACGGGCAGAGTATACAGATAATCAATTAGTTCATTGTAGTCAAACGTATAGAAGTCCATGGAATTCATGTCAAACCTAGTCATTCTAACTTTTGACGTTACCTGAGTATAAATTATCTGAATAAATTCGTTGTGCTGTAGAGTTTATAAGAGTGGAGCGATTTGCGAAATATGTTTCATGCAAGTTTCCTAAAGAAGTTGGTGAAATTAAAATGTATAATCGAAACCTAAAATGTTTAACGTATTTATTAGAAGAATGCGGGTCAGAAATTTATTGTTTATTTATCAAACATAATTTGCTTCTGGTGTGTAAAAACTATAGAGCTCTTCGTGGATTACAGCAGAATAAGATTGTTTTAAAGTACTACATATATTTTATGAAACATAGACAATTCATACATTTTAGTGAATGTTCGCTTTTATATTCTCCATTAAAGAAAGAAGACGTAGCTAAGGAATTTCAACAACATTTAGATGCTTTAGTTAAAAATGGTTGTTTGTATATAAGAACTAACGTAGTAACATGTGTTTTTATAAATTTTGAATTTTCAAGTACATATCATATGATTTATACTTATTGAATTATAGAATAAATTCGACATAATCTGAAGTTAAATGTAAATGTCATTTTACTCATAAACGTCAAAAAATTTCCAGTGTAATTTCATGCTCCTTACCCCAAGTAGGGGAAAATTTTTCGTAACTATGGTAACGATACAAAATACAGGCTTTCAATTGGTCGAAAATATTAGGTGTGGAATTTTCCCATTAAAGCTCTTGTAAGGTAAAATACACTCTGTCTTAATTTTCAATGAATGATAACGACGCTCTAGAAGGGAATTGTGCATCATAGATGAATAGAATCTAGAGTTCAGTAATGCTTTCAAGATTCCCTGCAGTGACACACAAAATCTTCTTCATATGGAATATTTTTTGAATGATTGATTCAGCGTACACAATCAAAATTGTATGCTGTAAATTTCTTGCATTTAAACGACGTGGTAAAGCCGCGAGCATGAGCTAATCAGATAACATAATACCTCATCCACCCCTCCACCCACCCATTTATCTTCACTTTATTTACATCTCTATCCAAAATGTTCATGAGGTTTGGATCTTGCATCATAACACTATGTCCCGAACATTAGTTGAATTAATTGAGATATATACTGATTTTTTTTTCTTCATTATGTATCGAGAGAGAGACAGAGAGAGAGAGAGAAAGAGAGAGAGAGAGAGAGTGATGTTGATTCGAGCTAATGTTAAATTATTCGATAGACTTTATTGATCCAAATGATACAATTTCGATTGTTGCAACTGAATTTTTAAAATAATGGTTATTAAAAAAACGAAAAAACTTTCATGAGAATCCCTCATCCAGAATTGTGAAGATCACCCCACTATATTTCGAAATTCACATTTTTTCCGTCCAATTGGTATGTGTATGTTTTTCCTGTAATAACTCATCCTTGTAAATTTGCAATATTTCAGTTTCTCATGATACTACTGCAAAGGAATTAAATTCACATTCCTAAAATGCAGGTTGTTTAAAAAAAAATTAATTTATGGAGTGACTAAGAGTAACTACTTCCATCAAGAAATCTGAAAACTTAGTACATATTTCTGAACTGGTCCTTTGAGTATGCGGAAAGAGGTGATTTGCAGTTGTAGTAAAAAATTATGAGAAAACAAATGTATATGAAATATCAAAATTTGAATTTATTTCCGTCATCTCTTGGAATGGAAATTGTAATTCACTGGAACAATAATAAAGAACACCTATCCAGCTATAAAGAAATAATTATTTGGATATTTTTTTTTAATATATTACGTTCATGAAACGGACTGAAAAGTACGAAATAATTCCTCCTAGTCCCATACAGATTTAAAACAAATAAACAGATTATACGGAAAATTTGAGATTGTGAATTCTTTATAGCGATGAAAATAGTTGTAATATTCAATACGAAAAACGTGGGGCTCATGCAATAGATAATTGATTCATGGATGGTTCACCCAAGTTACTAACAATTTTATTGCTCTGTTGTTATGAAGTGTTGTGTAAGTTTTCTCAACAACAGCTACTCCCCACACTCCTTTGTCTAATGCGCACCACATTATTTTATATTTCCATAGCTATTGAAAGTTCAGTCTTAAATTTTCAGGACAATATGTATGGGGTAAGGAATCTGTATGGGGCTAGGAAATAGTATATTGTTTTACGAGTGACGAAAGTAACATTTTTTTACGCGAGAGAATAATTTTCCAGCCGAGGCTGGTAATGTTCACGAGCTTCCAAAAATATTTTCGACGAGTGAAACACTATACTTTTTCTACATAATAAGATTCTAAAAAAGAACGATGAACAAATATTTTATTTTAAATTAAAAATAACAGAATTTCTCTAAACATTACTTATGATTTAAATATTGGTTAATTGTTACATTCGAGCAATTATACAAAATTATAGGAGTATTACAATCAAGATTTTTATGTATTGAGGTAGACGATGCCACATCTGTAATGTTGTTAACTGATGTCACTCCAGATGAAGATGCGCCGTAATCGGATAGCGTTGTATTTTGTATGGATTATAAAGTTTTTGTTTGTATTTGATTTTTGCTGCTAACTGATTGATCAACATATCCCTCCGCAACGTTACTAGATTTCCAGCCTCCATGCTTTTGTAATTGAAGTAAATCACCTCCTGCATCCACTAATAGTGTTGCGGAAGTTCTACGCAAACAATGCCCAGTATATTTTTGGGGATCAGCTGATCAGCAAATATTGAGCTATTTGCATAAGGAATTCACTGAATTTATTTATTTCCACAACCTGTCTAGTACAATTTCCGTTCTGTTAGTTAATAAAGAATTTTGAATTCATTTTGTCCATATCTAGTGGACGGAGGTTCATATATATTTCGGAAATCTTGTAAAAGAACCCAGAAATGTGAAAGGAACGGGGTTCTTTTGTTTTTGTATTACGTATTGTAACTAAGAGTATACTGCTGGTATCTTTTTACATCATTTACTGTCAAATCTTTTAAATCATGGAATCGACAGGCCCCAGAAATTCTAAAAACTAAGGCTATCTGCAAACGTTAATATCAATATCATTAAGAATTTGTTGCAATAAAGAAGTAATTAACTCACCTCAGTCTCAAATATTTGGAGTCTGGTGCATTCTTTGAGAAAGTGTGTATCTCATTGAAAGATTTTTTTTAACTTTTGACTTTAAAAACCATCAGATTTTCGTTTAAAAAAAGAACATAACTTGGGATATTCACTGATATTGATATTATTTTGAATCGATAAAGTGGTTCTCAACATCAAATACATAGACCATAGTGTCGATGACTTGAATGTTTTTGACTACCATACAAATTATGCAAGCAGCACAGTTTCCGAAAATGAATTTACGTGATTATCAACTCTCCAATCCATGAATTTTGCATAAATTTCTTCATATCTCTTTTTTTATTTTACTGGTTATGAATCCAAAGAGGTTTCCTCAGCTTGATTTGCTATTTCTGGTGGTGTATTTGGAAAATCTATTCCACTTTCCGAATCAGAAATCATGATAACTTGAAGAACTAACAATGCTTTCAGTGAACTGACAAGTCTGAACAATTAACGAGGAACGTCAAACTAATGAAACCAGGCAACTAGATATGAATTGTTTTTAAATCTCACGGTATTTTTACGATTCTATTTTGCTTTTCAATTGAACAAAAGTAAAAAAATGCATTCTAATTATAGAAATGATTCCTGTGTTTTTTCATTAATCATTCAAAGTCTTGATGACTTATATACGAGGGCGGGAAATGATTGAAAATATAAATTTAACTTTCGTCACTAGAAACGAAACGAATAGTTATTATCTGCCTCTTAGTCTTGTGTGTGTGAAATTTTGTAATCGATAATATTATGACAGGGACATGTCACATAATCCATGTTTATTCCAGTTAGTTTGAAATCGATTGTCCTTCATACTAATTATCATAACAGATAAACAAACAAACAGATAGACAGGAAAACTAGTTATTATTGCATTGCCATCCAGTTCTGAGCTATGACTGAAGTTTCAAGTCTCTAGCTTATCGAGAAGTTAGTTAGTACAGACGAACGGATGAACAGACAGACAATAGCGAGTTAATATCGCATCGTCATCCAGTTCTAAACTATATCTGATGTTACAAGTCTCTAACTCTGACGAGAAATTAGTTTAAAATCGATTGCTCCTCACTATTGTTATAACAGACAAACATCTGTACAGAACTGACAAACAGACAACGAAAGCGAGTTAATATACACATAGTAAAATAAATATAATGAACCCATTAATTTGCTTGTTTTCAATTTGACGCTACTGTATGTTTCATACTATCTCATGTATTTCAACGATTACTTGATGATGTTCAGTTGGTTATTTATCAATTTATTTGCAACTAATTTCGTTGTTATATCAATTGAATATTTGGAAAGGAGTTACATTTAGTAGACATTGACTCATCGATCATTGTATTGGTGCTATGGAGAGGTGTGTCATCCTAACCTCACTTTTTGTTCCGTAAACGTTCTACAAGCAAACGAACGAATAGACAGACAAGAAAGCTAGTCAATATTCATTGTCATCCAGTTCTGAGCGGTGTCTGAAGTTTCAAGACTCTAGCTCGTCTGGAAATTAGTTTAAAATCGATTTCAAGATTTTTTTCTGTCTGTTTGTAACGAACAAATAGACACGAAAGCGAGCTAATATGAACGTGAAAAGTGTACTTGATTCGATTACGGCAGATATTGCTCTCAAAGAATTCTAGAAATATTACTCCCAGCATTCATTCCAAAATCTTCATGTTTTATATATGAAAATCAATTGCCAAATATTTTGTGGCGTGAATGAATTTGTATGGGTTAAAGTAACCAAAGTATCTCATCCTCAACAACATCGGAAATATTCCAATATTCTTCAATGAAAAATGAAAAGCCTAATGGGGATTTGGCTGGATGTAGTGCAAATCTGTTTTAGACGTCTCATGAATTTCAAATGAGCGGCCACCCTGAGACCGATCCTTTTTCCCATTCATAATTTATGAGCAACGTAATGCAGGACTGAAAGATACATTTGGATATATTGATATGGACAAAATTCGAGAGTCGCTCCTTCGGCTTTCAACGTTACTTTTCTACTAGAATAATTTGTTCATGATATGATTGGAAAAGTTCCATATAAATTCAATATGAATCAAGTTTATGTGATTGTAAATGTAATGTTAATTGAACTCAACATTCAAACCATTTCATTGTCAGAATCTCACTCTCATTGATTTGTTCGAAATTATGAACAGAATGTTCATAAAATCAGATGTGGCTTCAGCCGGAGAAGTAGTTATTTCCTGTTAGATATTCACAAAAAATAACTTCATTTTTATCGTGGACTTTTCAATTTTCAGATGAATTCTTCTATTCAATTTTGAATTGGGAATGTTTTCCTTTTCATCCCTGTGATATTTCATTTTCAATGCCTTCATTTCTGATAATACACTTATTTCGATATTTCAGAATGATTTTATCGGCAAGAAGTGTTTTGTCAATGTTGTTCATTCATCATCGATAAACTGGGTGAAATTAATAAATATTTCGAAAGCACTGAATCGATTGAAGAAAGCTGGTATTCATAGTTCAGCTCTTTCTTATACAAAATCATTACTTATCTTGCATGATATTTGAGAGAATGTTGAATACGCCAGAAGCAATCAAGCGAAATTAATTTATCCAGTTCATGATCATCCTCATGATTATCTTCATCATCATTACCGATTGTATTGAAGTATTACCTGTATCTGTACCTATACCTGTACCTATTTGTATACAAAATTACAATAATTTTATGAAGAAGAAAAACTCGAAGTCGTCTCCACAATATAATATTAACAATCGATTAGATGAATACCATCGATTAGGTGAACATGTTTCGAACCTCTATAGGTTCATCATCAGCGGATAATAAAAGTTTTATGGAGATGAAAAAATATTTTGTAGGTTAATGATATAAAATTATTTTAATTCCAATGTTCATAACTTGGACCATATGGAAAGTTGGGATTTCCCTTTCCCAACTTTCCATATGGTCCAAGTTATGAACATCAGAATTAAAATAATTTTATATCATTAACCTACAAAATATTTTTTCATCTCCATAAAACTTTTATTATCCGCTGATGATGAACCTATAGAGGTTCGAAACATGTTCACCTAATCGATGGTATTTATCTAATCGATTGTTAATATTATATTGTGGAGACGACTTCGAGTTTTTCTTCTTCATAAAATTATACCATTCCACTTCGAGATACAATGGACTTCTACCACAGGTTTAAATTACAATAAGTTACAATATGAAATTTATGAGTTAAAATTAATAGACAAAAAAATTAGGTATGCAAATTTGATTTTACTCTCAATATTAGTGAACTTTCAACAATAATAGTTAACGTCAAAGCTAGGAAAGTCCATTCGGAACCACAAGGTACATGATGGTGCGTTTTCACAAACTTATTTTCCTCAATATTCTAAGTTATATTTGAAACTGAAATATGGTTTAACAAATTACTCTCCAATAGGCAGGGATTCAGGTAGAGTGTGATTCAAAACACAAACCACAATGGTCAACTTTAAAAAAGATAAACAGTAGAACCACAAGTTGTTACATTTTGACCCAAAAATAAAAATTTATTTTTTACTCGACAACAATAGCATATGGAGAACCACTCTGGCACTTACTTGCATTCTACTGAGTGAATATTGTCACGGTACAGTTCTGTTACGTAGAATTTTTTTTTACAGTTTTAATAACTGTTCAAATTTTGTCATTTTGTGTCATATGAAACAATTTCGCCCAATCAACATTACACTGATAATTGCATTCAGTGCAATTATCAATCACTATGACAACACGATTGAGTTTGACAACTTCATTCCAAATAAATTTCAAAATGTCACGTTTTGGCAATGCAAACGTTCAAAGTATAAATGCGCTAATCAAAGGAAACATTCCCAGAAATACAACCTACATTCACAAATATATTTGGAGAATATAAATGGAATTTTGCTGTGAACGAGAAAATGAATTAAATGAACATAGAAGCTTAGAAGAATTGGCGTTGATTCTAGAAGATTGGGCGGTCAATATGAGAAAGAAAGACGGGACCGAATTTAAAGAAGCAACGGTGGAGACAATGTGGAACGTTTCGTGCAAACTTTTGCAAGAAAAGTACTACTCATAATGACTAAAATATTATGATTGACCCGTTCAACAATACAGTATTTAAACCAGCCCGAGATGCCCGCGATGCAATCAGGAAGAAACTACAAGCAGATCCATGTAAACGTAAGTCCAGTTCAGTTTCGTTAAATTTGTCCGAAGTTAACAAAATAATATTCCTATGGGATAAAAATACTCCTGAAGGTCTTATGCGTGAATTTTACCATATTGCTGCTGTAAAATTAGCGTGGCGAGGAGGAGAGGCAGTTGCTTGTCTGGTACATTTTTTTCAAATCGAGAAAAATAACGATGACTCTCCAACAAATCGCATTGAATACAATGCGGTGTTCAGCAAAACGTGCCGAAGTGGTTCTAAAAGCTGTACAAGTAGTAAATGGTTGGTTTCCAATAGTGAAAGACAAATCTGCCCTGTACTTCGTTTTCATAAACTGATATCAAAACGAGGCGACAGTATTACCTCACCACGACTGTTCTTAAATCGACACTGGAAAAATGAAACTGGCAAATGGTACGATAATGTACCTGTTGGAAGAAATACAATAAATGGATGGACTAAATCTGCTGCTGAGGCAATTGGATTTAATGTAAAGATAACAAATCACTCGAATAGATCAACTGCTGTTAGCGAATTGGCAAAAAGTGGTATAGAAGAACAACAATTTCTGAAAATTACTGGTCATAGCAATCAAAATTCTATAAAACCATCAAGATCAAGAACACCACAACAAGATCATAAATATTATGCTTGGAAATATATCTTATATAGTAGAGAACAGCAACGAATCTAATGTTAAGTTAAATTTTAATACTTGTACTTTCACTAACTACTTTTAATAAATAAATAAATGTTTTATTGTGTTGAGTTATACATTTTTTTGTCAAAAAATTCAATGTCGAATATCCCTCGGACATTGACAAATGCCTCATAATTTTATGACAAATTTCTCAAGCTCGTTGCTTGGTAACAGCCCGAAGCCCGAAGGAACGATCTTTCGATTGTCATAAAATTATCTAGTCTATTTTCAATGTCTTAGGGATATTAGTACTGATAACAGCATTTGTCGAAAAACTGAAGGGTGAGCCAAGGTACACAATGATCAAGGTACAACAGTCTCCCCTACTATTTTTCGTTCACAAAGTATGTTAACGTTTGTATTCTGTTATTAATGGAATATAATTTCATTCATAATTTCTGATCTTTCTTTGACCCAAAACCAAGAATCTGTTCAATACTAAGTGATGCATCACTCAGATGCAGCGCGACTCTATTATTTAATTGGCGCGACTATCGGAGTGAACGATTAAATTCAAGGAATGGTCCTGTAATTTGGCCTGCCCGATCACCTGATCTCAATATTTTAGACTATTTTGTGTGTGTTGCGTGTGAGAACGAGTGTGTTTCATACACTGCCTTCAACACATGGAATTCAACAGAATCGCATTCGTGAAACACAATTGATAGAGCCAGAAAATGTCAGGAAGTTGGCGGAATGCAATTCGAACATTTAATTCCCTTCAACTTATCAAGGTATTATGGCTATTTTTTTTTGTTGGAATGGATTATGAACTTTTGTTATGTGAAAATGAATGTTTTTCAATTCAATTTCTTTAAATTTTTTATTCACAGCATGATGAGCGATATACCCCCATTTCCTCATAACTTTTTGACAAATAATTGGTATGTTAGTATTGTTATCCATCCGATTTTCGATTCGGAACCATCAATAGTGAAAATTAGAATCAAAGAAATGCGTGGTAAAAAAATGTTGTCATTTGAAAAAAATAACTTTTTTTATATTTAGTGGTTTTGAAAATATCAAACCACCATAGTAGAAACACTGTCATGTTACATTTTCTCCGAACGTATACATTTTCCCTATATATCGTGACTTTTTTAATGAAGCAACCAAATCTCTTGTTTCCATAGAACTTTTATCAAATTTTAATGCTCATGTATTTCATTAGTTTGTTCTCTTTGTTCTCATCTCCGTGGAAATATGTTATCCCATAACTTTCTAGCAGAAATGAGGTAGCAGGTAGTCTCAACAATATCCGATCTAATGAGGGAAAATGAAAAAATTGACAGGGGAAAACTGTATAATATATGGAAATTATCCACAAATATTCTATGAATGATGGTTGATCGTTAGCAGACTTTATTCATCACCTTCTGGAATAAATGTTTTTCACCAAGCTCGCTTTCGTGTCTGTTTGTCCAGTACAAATCTTGCAATCGATTTTAAACTAAGCTCCCGATGGGCTAGAGACTGAAACTTCGGAAGTAGCTCGGAACTGGATGACAATACAATAAATATTAACTCATTTTCTTGTCTTTCTCTTTGTTCGTTTTCTCACGGAGCAAAAAAGTGAGGTTAGGATCGCACAAACTCTCCATAGCACAATAATCGATGGGTGAATGTGCACTAAATTTAACTTCTTTCCAAATATTCACCCAACAAAACAACGAAATTATAGTAAAAATAAACCGTTTGCCTATACTTATACTAATGCTAATAATATTAAGAAGCAAGCGAATTAAAAAAAAATCCCGATGAGCTAGAGACTTGAAATTTTGAATAAAGCTCAGAACTGGACGACAATGCAATATTAACTCACTTTCTTGACTGTCTGTTTGCTGTTTGTTCGTTGTCTGTAGTAATAATTTTTCCAAATTTGATAATAGACATTGAAACTTCAGAACTGAAAGACAATGTAATATTAACTCGCTTTCCTGTCCGAACGTTTGTTGGTTTGTCTGTAATAATAGTATTAAGAAGCAATAGATTCTAAACTAACTTTCCGATAAGCTAGATACTTGTAGCTTCAAATATAGCTCAGAACTGGATGATAACGCAATATCAACTAGCTTTCTTGTCTGTCTTTTTGTTTGTTGTCTGGATAAAAATCTGTAATAGAACGGCAATCATTTCAAACTGACTTCCCGATGAACTAGAGACTTGAAATTCCATACAAAACTCAGAACTGGATGGCAATGTAATATTAACTCGCTTTGTTATCTGTCCGTGTTTTCGTTTGTCTGTGAAGATGATAATATTAAGGATCAATCGATTTCAAATTAACTTCCTGATGAGCACTAGATACTTGAAACTTCAAATATAGCTCAGAATTGAATAATAATGCCATATTAACTCGTTTTCTTGTCTGTCTGTTTGTTTGTCTGTGATAATAATGAACATAATAGGAGTAAAGAGCAATGCAATGCAATGATGTGGTCACTGACTGATAATCTGATATGAAGTTACATGACTCTGGAATCACGACTCAAGGTAACGCTGATGAGTAGCAAACAGGACGGGATAATATCCAATAGCTTGCAGACACCCTAAAATGTACTCAGAAGCTGGTGCGCAAATCGTAGCCAAACAGTGCTGGTTCCATTCACAAAGAGGCGAAACTACGAACTAAAAGCCCCTACTCTGAATGAAATTCAACTAACTTTCTTCAAGTGTGTCAAATACCTTGGCGTTATAATCGACCAAAAACTAACATGGAACAGTCACATCAATCTCATTATCTCCAAGGCAGCGTTTATCTGGCAAGACATGGACTTCGAAGCCAAAAATCATATATTGGTCATACTGAACAATCATCAAACCCATGGTCACCCACCATCATTAGCATGGTGGCAAAAAATCCAACAGTACTCTGCACAAACCAAGCTGCAAAAAGTGCAGGGGTTGGCCCATCTGGGAATCACGGGGGCAATATTCACGTGCCCCACTGCAGCACTAGAGGTAATGCTGAACCTTCCGTCACCCCACTTGTTTATAATGAAGGGAGCGGCAGTGGGTGCCTACCAGGCATCAAACTTGAAGGCTGGAAATCTGATTGGACATCTGAAGATTCTGGAAAATTATCGTAGTTTTTTTCCACGCGCAGTCGGACGATTTGAGAAAAACACCACTCTCAATCTACAATTTTATTGCCAACGTTTCGGCGAGGAATCTCGCCTCCTTCAAGGCTACAAATAATATAAATAACATAATTTAAAAAATTACACAATTAACACATTGAATGCCGCGGGCATTCGTTGAAGTATGGGTATTGTCGGTATTCGGAAACATTTGACCATGGCACAATGTATTATACCGTTTAAATTTTCACAATCTATTTTTAAATTCACGCAATTGTTATTATTGTTAATATGTGCCATTTCCAGGAACAAACGATTTGTTCAAAAATTTTCTCCATCTATGATGGTAGTGGCATTAAAGTAGAAAGAGTGACCACACGTAAAATGATGATAACTGAGCGCTGTTTTGCTGTTTTTATTTTTGTTCCTCTCCTCACAAGAAGTGATGTTGTTTTATTCTACATTTTGAGTTTTGTTTCGTTTGTCCTACGTATATTAGTCCACAGTCCGTGCATGGTATTCTATAAACTACATTTATATTGTCCATCAAAGGGTTTTATTTCTTTGTCCGACTGCTCGAGAAAAAAAAACTACGATAAAAAATCATCTGGACCTAACATATACAATTCTGGAAAATATTCCACCAGAATTCGGGTACAAGCCATCATATATTATGCCAGCTAAGCACGACTTCGAAGTGAATTATGAAATGGTTATCAACAACAACCATATATTCACAACTAACGGGCCACCACTGGAATGTATCAGTATGGTACACTGACGGTTCCAAGATGGATTAAAGAGCTGGAGAGGAAGTGATGGTTCCTAGTTTTAGGCTATTGAAACCTCTAGGCAAAGCCCCAACAATTTCTCAAGCAGACCATGATATAGAAATTTACGCCAAAGAATGCCTTGCGAGAGACTCCAGTGGGGCAAAGATCTATATTCTATCAGATAGCGAAACAGCATATAAAGCTCTGTAGTCACATACTTGTGAGTCTAGACTGACTTGTGACTGCAAACTCTCACCAAGACAACTGGCTACGAATAATCAGGTCACCCTGATGTGGGTGCCAGGTCACAACAGAATCAAAGGCAATGGAGAAGGAGACAGCCTTGCCATCGAAGGGGTGAACCCTCATTTTTCTGTCCCAGAACCTCTCCTGTGGTCTCTCTGAAGCCCACATTAAAAAAAAGTTTCAGCGCTGGGAAATTGACCAAATTTGAAAACACTGGAATGAGGTTTCAGGACAAAGTCAAGCGAAAAGGCTTCTGAGCCCATCACCAAGGAAAGCTAAATAGTTTCTCGAGTCGGATAAAAATGACTTGAAACTGGTAATGGGACATTGTTTTCTGAGGTATCATCTGAAAAGAATGGCCGATCAGACAGTGAACTTTGCCGTTACTGCGAGAACATACTGAAACTGCAGGACACCTGCTTTGCGACTGCCAAGCACTGTTTTGCAATCGGCTCAAATTCCTCAAAGGGGTTACGACAATGCCCTCAGACATCAGGAACCTAGCCCTCAGGAAACTGATAAACTTCGTAAGGAGTTTTGGAATCCTGGACCTCGAATAGATGAAGGGTAATGTACAAAAGATCTTATAGGTCGAGGTACAGAGAGGCTGAACAGCCATATCGACCCCCATACAATCTACACGGAGCAATCGATTTCAAACTAACTGAAATAAGCCTGAAATTTGTTACATTTCTCTATGATAACCTCATCGAAATGTTTGAGGTAGTACCGCCACGAGACAGTTGAATTAGGAAATTATAAAAATTTGGCATACGTATTGTTCAACATGTGAACAAGACCTCTATTTTAACAAGTTTCATCATACAGAACCCGAAATATATATAATTGAAGTTGACTCAATTAACACGTAACATATGGACCATGCATAGGCAAACAGCACATTATTATTTCTGCCATTAGTACTAAAATTAAGAAGTTTATGGAAAACGAGGAGGAGCTAGAGCAGGATATCACAGATATTGTGAAAAAATCAAAGTGATTGACCATCTAGTTTGACAGATATAATCAAAACTACTCTCGTTATTCAAAATAGTCCACGGTAACGCGAACAGCCTGGTGGGGGAGGTCGTAGAGAAATGCGGATTGTGCCAGGGGACTCTATAAAGAAGGACGGGACGGGGGACCATTTGAGGGTCTGAACGCGAAAAAAAAACTCCTTCTCCCAGTTGACCTTATCGATTAACACGTTACCCCCCCTCTTCCCCCCAGAAAAAAAAGTTCAAAAAGAGTACTACAAAAAAATCCATTGAAGTTTTATCGAAAAAAGATAATTTTTCCCATGACGTATAATTTCTAGTGGGGGGGGGGGAGCGGATCTGAAAATATTTTTTTTGCTGTGCTTTTTGGCGACATCAATCATTTGAGGCGCTGACTTCCTAAAACGAAGATTGGAGGGGCAAGTTCCAAATCGAAAAGTCTCTTGGAATTTTTCGATTCCGCCGAGAATAATATCTTTGTCTCGTGGCGGTACTACCTTAAAATCGATTGCAAAATTTCAGACACACACATATAAGACTGAAAAGTAGAAAATAATGATTTAGTTTTTTTTTTTGTAATATACCCCTTTTATAAAACGGAATAAAACGTATAAAATAATTTCTCCTATCCCCATACAGATTAATAACCCCATACAGATTCCTTACCCCACACAGATTGTCTTGAAAATTTGAGACTGTGAATTTTTTATAGCTATGAAAATATTCAAAATGGAAAACGTGGGGCGCATGCAATAGATAATTGATTGATTGATTTTACCATTCGAAGAAATCTGGTGCAAAGCACAATTGTCGTTGCATGAATCTCATAAGCATAAGCTTATGGACGCATATTGACGGAAGGTTCAATTGTAACTCAAATGGATGGAATTTTAGTTATACGTGCAATGCCCTTTTTTGATGGAACTAGGTCACAATGACCACTTATATTATTTTCACCAAAATAGTGTTTGTGTCTTTGTGCTCTTACAACTGATTTCTTAATAATTGTGATTACTTAAGTGCTTCAAAGTATGTCGATTTAATCTATCAGTTCTGATTGTATCAACCAGTTTGGATATAACTCATTACGATGAAGTTGAATACATATTCCCGAGAACCAACCCGCAATGAAGGCACAGACTCTTTTTGTATATTCACCAGGCATTCAATTCAACATTCCACATTTTTACAATATTTATTGCATCCGTGAACTGCCAGTGTTTTCCTTCGGCCGTGAGCATGTCGAAAAGTTTGTCAAATTTGATAAAGAAAAAACCACTTCAACTTGTTATGAAATTGCATTATATACCCGTCATTCATGGAAGTGCAAGAAGTAAGATAACACCCAGTATATGTATACTTCTGAACTGATGATATTCATGGATTCTGGAGAATAGGGAATTTTTTTTTTTCATGTCGGGAAATGGTGACGTCCTCCATTTGTAGTATTTTTGAGAAATATACCCAAAAATCAACAATATCACAAATAGCAACAATTGAACAAATGAAATGATATTTTCGCCACGGCGCACGTAGGAGTATTTTGTCGATCTATCTGGCCAAAATTATTTTTTCGGTTCTTATTCGGTTTGCTTGTGATTTAGTTTTCGTTCCATATAGAGGTAATCAATGTGCAATTTTGGAAGCGATATACATATACAGTGTCCTTCAAAAAGTTGCCATCATATGGCCATTATTTTTATTATTCAGTTTATGCAATTCTTGATTTCATGAAAAGCCTTTGCTTCGGAAATAATGCAAAATAACAGTGAACATTTTTTTATCGTTCGGCTTTACCTGTCGAATTTGACATATTTTCACAAAAATCGCAGAATGTCAGGTTTTGTCGCAAAATTTTGGAAAATGCTTAATGAATATTTATTGTTTTTTTCAATTTTCCAACCATTTGCCGAATTTCGCATTCTTAAGTAGTTTTCTGGCAGCGATATTGACTAGAGGGGAACTACTTTCCTTAGCCCATAAATAAATCTTCTCCTTCTATTAGTGAATGAACAGTTGAAAAACCTGATCGGAGAATAGATTCCACAAGGTGTGATACAATATAGCTGGTAGAAAGAAATGCTGGTAAGACTATAGAAGTAGTCATACGTATACCTTATTCTTCATGGTCGACTGGAAGAAATGCTTGTATATGGGTAGAAAACTAAAGAAAAACATTCAATATATTCCGAAATTTTGTCATGTAACAAATTAGCGCAATCATCACCAACTGTTTAGTTGTTAATCAAGGTAAGTGAATAAGTATTTATTGATTTTGAATAATATACTCAGCACAAAAGGCAACAGAACTCATATATCTGAAATACAAATAACAATAAACAGACCAAAATTATTAATAAATCAAAAGTTGATGGGATAAACGTTGAACATGGTTAGTCACAACTTGAGGGAAGAATATCCTCCCAGGATATAGATAGATAGATAGATAGATAGATAGATACTTTATTCGTTTACCATTTTACATATTCACAAGGAAATATAAATGGACAAACATGTCAAAAACACAGAATGCATATACCAAAATTATGAGATATAGCACAGTATGGAAATTGTTACATAGTAACGCAGAAAAAGGAAAACTAAAACCATGTAATGGAGTACACTTTGGACGAAACAGTTTGACTAGTACGTATTATGTCAGAGAAAACAAATAAATAATACAAAATACTATACTATAAATAAATAAGTACACATACACACACATGCATCCATAAAAATTATCAAAATTCATCTAGTGAGTAGCAGCACTTTTCAATTAAGAATTCTTTCAGTCTATTTTTGAATATTCTGACATTTGGTGCTGACTTTATATCCGGATTTAATTCATTGTATAATTTGCACCCCATAAAATAAAAACTTTTTTGATAAAGTGCGGAGCAGTGAGAATTGGGCTGTAACATATTGCGGTAACGAGTGTTATGATCATGTTTTGGCAAGCACATTGTAATGTTTTTATAATTATTATAGAAATATATACACACCTCCAGAATATATACGCTAAATAATGTCAGGATTTTTAGTTTTTTGAAAAGTTCTCTACAGCTAGTCCTCTTATCAATATTCTCAATAATGCGTATCACGTATTTTTGTAAAATAAAAACTCTGTTTACATTAGCACTGTTTCCCCAACTTAGTATTCCATATCTCATGTGGGAGTGAAAATTGGCATAATACAGTGTGATGAGAATGTGTTTGCTGCAATGATTTTTCAAGTATTTAATGCTGTAGCAGGCACTTCGAAGTTTCTTACATAATTGGTCGGTATGCTCTGTCCATGATAATTGCCTGTCAAAAATAACTCCTAGTAGTTTCACGTTTTCAGAACAGAGTAATTGTTTTTCTGTATCTTTAAATATTATAGGTGGGTCTTGTCGTCTGTGCCCGAAATATGTCAACACTGTTTTTTTGTGGTTCGATAGGAAATTATTATTTTCTGACCATCGTATTATGTTATCGTATACCATCGTATTATGTTATCGTATAAAATATATATTTGGAACGGAGTTCCTTTACGCGACTTGTCGTAGGTGTTGACTGAAGAAATCGTCAGGTAAGAAGAAAAGGGTTATGCCCACTCCATGCGACTTTCTTTCTCTTTCTATCTTCCTCTATCGGTCTCTTTATATTATATACGATCATGGGTGACAAGCGTCTAGCCCTTGCCCATACGGTGTGAGAAATCATCCGAACTGCTGCTGCACAGAAGTGTAGTTACCCCACATATACCTTACCTAATTCGGGACGCTACTTGAGAGTGGTACAAGGATAATAGCTGGGGCTCCTCCAAGACTTGTTTGAGATTTCTGAACAAATAACATGAAGAATTCAACCTCTTGTGCAGGCATGTTCAATGATTTTTCCAGATGATATTTTCATCAATCAGCAGACCCAGGAATTTGGTTTCATTTGTATTGTCTATTGATAGTTATTGGTTGACAGTCCTTTTGTTATGGAATTTCACTATTTGTGTTTCAGAGGCATCCAGATAAGTTCAAGATACACTATTCATATACAGATTTCAAGACTTGTTCACTTACCTGTTGTGTTTTTATTTCGCCTTATCCGATACTACTGAAGAGGTATTTTCAGTAAACATCGTTATAAGGGTCTCTGTCAAGTGTTTATCAAGATCGTTGGTGTACAACAGAAATAGAATCGTCTCCAGAGCTGGACCTCTAACTCCAAAGTTATACAATTTGGTTGATATAATTTGATTGTTAACGCAGTCGAATACCTTGCTGAGGTCTCAGAATATCCCTGTAGAGCATTCTCCCGTTTCTAAATATTCTCCAGCTCTTTCGAAGAATGAAATTGCAGCTGTATTTGTTCAATGATTGATTCTGAATCTATGCTGTTTTTTGTTCAAAATATCAAAACTTTTCAAGAAATTCAAGGGGCGACCTAAAAATGAATATTTGAAGATATTTGAGAATTGTTATAGTCCGATAATCATTCATTAAGTTAACAAGACCCTTTTCATGAATTGGAATGATTTTTCCTGTTTCAAGGGTATCGGTAAATTTGCCTGTTGAAGAAGATGAACTCACTAAGAAGATCATGGGTTTACTAATGCTATTTAGGCCTTTTTCCAATAGAAATAATGGTACGTTATCATTCCCCGCCAAGTGTTTATTTTTGAGTTTAGTTTTAAGTATTGTTTCCGGTTCAATAGCAGCAGAAGGGATGAGAAGAATGGAAAAGTTATTCAGTTCAATTTTTGGATTTTTTATATTACTTTGATCAATTTTGTTGATGATTCCTTTTGAAGCATTCATAAAATGGCTGATGAACAAATTAGATACTTCATGAGTATTTTCATATATCATATTAACTAATATCAATGTTATGGTGTGACTCAACCTTTTTTTTACTCAATTCCGAAATAACTTTCCAGACTGTTTCGTTAATGTTTGTTGAATTACCTATAGTATTTTTATGGTTAA
The DNA here is from genome assembly GCA_018342105.1 of Gonioctena quinquepunctata. NCBI lineage: Eukaryota > Metazoa > Arthropoda > Insecta > Coleoptera > Chrysomelidae > Gonioctena > Gonioctena quinquepunctata. Next base: position 234,485 of record JAFIRS010000892.1, on the reverse strand, counting down.
TTTTTCTGGAATTTTTTAACGTTTTATCTTGTTTTTTTTAGCAGCTTCATATGTGATACGTAGATCAGTGTATTCTGATTGTGGGTCATGTAAATTTTTCAATTTGACACTAGAAGATTTGACGTCATCTGTGACCCATTTTCCAATGTTATTCTTTATGCTATAATATTTTCTCACAGAAAAGTTCATTTCAAAATAAAAGAGGAAGACTCCCAGAAACAAATTGAAAGCATTGTTCACGTCGGACATTTCATAAAGTTCAGACCAATTTTCCTGAAGGAGGGCTGTACTGAAATAGTTAATCGCTTGCTCATTGTTGTTTCTTCTTATATGAGACGACCCACTTTTCACATGAGTTTCTTCAGGAATCTCATACAGTACAGTTCGGTGATCCGATAAGATAGTATCAACGCAGACAACAGAGTCGTTACAGTTAGTGAATATATGATCGATTGTGGTGGCCGAATGATATGATACTCTTGTGGGCCACTCAACAACTGAAGTCATATTAAACTGTCGAAAATATTACAGAGTTTGTTAAAATTATACATGTCTGCTGAATTGGCAGACGAGTCGATGTTCAAATCCACTACCATAGTTATGTATAAATTGGGTTTATATTCTTGTTCTAACACTTTCAGGATATTCTCTAAAAAAGTGTTAATATTCCCGCTGGGAGAGCGATAACAAGCTAAGATAATGCTATTATTTTCGCCAGTTTTATTAGACAATCCGCAAATTTCAAAATCTTTATCTATACAGTGTTATTTCTGATTAATTTATTTGCATTTTGAACCAAGTTTAAGATATATGGCAACACTGTCTTTTTCAATGGACAGATAGATGGAATCCATTGATGTTCCTGTACATTATAGAATCACTATCACAATGAATTTCAGTAAAACAAAGGATTTGAAGATCAGCGTCATCAATATCAATTTCCAAAATGTTGGAGACTTTGTGCATTCAATATAAGTAACTGAGGATTGAACATCAGTCCTTTACAGGGGTTGACTGAACCCTCTTCCGAAATAAATTGCCGATACGAGCACCATTAGGCCACAATTTGGGGTTCATAGCCTTTCGAAAGTTTTTGTCGTCAATTATTACCCTAAATAATGAGTAAATACTTGGGAATTTCAATGTCATGAATTCACATTTCACTTCAGGAAAAGCGGTAGTCAATAAATTGGTTAAATCCTCGGCAGCAGTAGAGTGCAAGGTCACATTTTTAGGTACTCTTTTCACGGAAGATTCCACATTACAGCCAACAATCATTTTTCTCCTGGGCATCTTCTGTTTATATTTTACTGTTTGCCAATAACTGTTGTCTTCATTTGAGGATGTGGCATTAGCTGAAGCAATGATTTCAGTGATTTCGACAGGGTATTTATTTCGTGTATTTCCGCTGCTAAGTGATTTTTAATAAGTCCCTGCTTCCTGTGAATCAACTTATATGTTTTTCATTTGTTTTGGAATTCCCTGCTTTCTGTATGACAACAGCTGTGTTTTCTCGTCTTATTTGTTTATCAGCTGAACTATTGGAAAAACTCTCGTCATTTCTTGGCCGAACATCCTTCTCCTTGATTCCTTATCTTAATTTATATTCGGAGTGTTGAATTTCCTCAAAAGTTCGATTTGTATATTTGATAATTTGATTTTATCTTTCGAATCGGTGATCATTATGTGCTTTTATTTCATCGAATAACTCGCCATAGGTGCATCTAACTCTTTATCAGGATCTGCTAGTGCATCATAGAATTTCTTGTCATAGTCAGGTTCACTTAGTGCCAATTTTGTCATCGGTTTGTGTAAGACCTTTGTACTCAACTGCACAGCTTGGATGAAACACAGAGTTACATTTTTTGCATTTCAACGCATAACCTTTGCTTTGCACTTGTTAGATGGAGCGTTCACACACACACACACACACACACACCCACACACACACACACACCCACGTCTGTTCCGTTCGACATGTTCAACATACATTCAACAACATACTAATAGTTAACAAAATAAGTAAAACCAAAAAAGTAAGCGCACATAAAAACAATAAAAGATGAATCAGGGGAATTGAAACATGATAAAAAGCAAATAGCAATTGAATTCAACACTTTTTTCACCCAAATAGGTAAGAAAATGGCAAATAACGTGGAAAAACGACACAAGTTACAAACCGCATAGGGCAGTTTCTATGAACTCGTTTCTCAAGTATTTTGAAATATTATATTATTATTCTATTATTTGCGGTTTGGCCTGCTTTACAACTATCCACTGCGTTTTCTCTCGGAATTAATTGATCAAGAAATGGAAACATTTTCCAATTAAAACAAAAAAATGCATTTTGAGATTTTTTCAATTAAACGTGAAAATTTTTGTTTATTCTACGATTTTTCCGTCGCTTGATCTTATCCCCCAGGAAGTGAAACCATCAGTCTTGAGAATGAGAATCAACAATAAAAAATGAGTGAGTGACGAGGAAATATAGTTACTGTCGTGAAGTGAGAATCACTTAAAGTGGGACAGATCGATAACGTGGAGAAAAATGAACTCGAAAGTCAACAAATGAATCGGAACTCGTGTAAACCGTCTCGTACAACTCATAACGCTTCGCTACAAAACGAACCGTTAAGAATGTCCCCACATATTTTCCACCTTTTCTCGGCATGGCGTGCTGTAAATGGCGTGTATGTAATTTCGAGTTAGGCAAAAAAGTCCACGATAAATAATACTGCACGCATAATTCACGTTTAAGTCGACCTTAATGTGACACATATTCTCGTACATTGCTGGAATCGCTATAAATTTTTATATAAACCCGCAAAATGTGCTTTGCATGTTCAGAAGGTAGTTCTAAAACGTTTTCTTCAATACTTCTCGAATTATAAATCAATTGATTTGTTGAAAATATAAACAGGATGTTCATAAAATCAGATGTGGAATCATCTGCGACTGAAAGATAAACTTTAGTCACTATCTTCCATCGTCAAGATAACCTCTTGTGAGGTATTCATGTTGAAAAGGGAAACATTCTCAATTGAATATTGTTAGAAAGATTTTTCTGTGAATTGAAAAATCCACGATTAAAATGAAGTTATTTTTTGTGAATGTCTAACAGAAAACAACTACTTCCCCGGCTAAAGCCACGCTGGACATTGAACTACATCTGATAGATATTCTGAAAAGACCCTAACTCAAAAGAAAAAATCTGTAATTGAAAATTTGCATTTTCATTCAGATAGTTATTTGATTTTCTATTCCAGTCTTAATTAAGAACTCATAAAGTTGTTTTCTGTTAGACATTCACAAAAAATAACTTCATTTTAATCGTGGATTTTTCAATTCACAGAAAAATCTTTCTAACAATATTCAATTGAGAATGTTTCCCTTTTCAACATGAATACCTCACAAGAGGTTATCTTGACGATGGAAGATAGTGACTAAAGTTTATCTTTCAGTCGCAGATGATTCCACATCTGATTTTATGAACATCCTGTTTATATTTTCAACAAATCAATCTATCATACCCCATGACAGGTCTTAATGTCAGAAAACACTAATTTCAAAGTGTCTCTCCAAAAGAAATGATTCTAACTTTTTCCATCTTTGCAAAGTGAGATTGCTTCTTGAAAATGTGTTTCCCATTTCTTCCGGTCTTCCTGATGATCGTGGAAGCGTGAAATAGATTTTCGTCGACAAAAATGTATTGAAGACCTAGTGAATGCGATGTCTCTCCTGCGTCAATGTTACGAATGATTTCTGGTGAGTACTCTCTTTTGGAAAACATTCTTCTTTGCCTCATTCATCTTTATGAGTTCTTAATTAAGACTGGAATAGAAAATCAAATAACTATCTGAATGAAAATGCAAATTTTCAATTACAGATTTTTTCTTTTGAGTTAGGGTCTTTTCAGAATTTTGGGGAGTTGTTTTCTGTTAGACATTCACAAAAAATAACTTCATTTTAATCGTGGATTTTTCAATTCACAAAAAAATCTTTCTAACAATATTCAATTGAGAATGTTTCCCTTTTCAATATAAATCAATGCTTTGTTTGCTCCCGTTGTGTGTACATTGGAATTCATATTTGTTTTCTGGACCACAGGAAGGATTTATTCCTAATGCATTTAGGGAAATGGGATTTGCTTTGTCAATAATATAATCTGCTCATAGCGTCTATATGACTATGCACATTATCAGAGGGATTACAATTCTGTTTTTCTTCAGAAAATACCTTGCCAGAATCAATCAAGTTTTGAGAATTAAAAATGTGGTAAAATACCTGGATATTTTTCAACTTATCTTAGAATGAAGCTGTGAAATTCACTTCGATTCATTCTGAATAAGAAATTCAACAAATTACAAAACGATATTCGATTGTTTCCCTCACGAATTCGTAATTCAGTAACACTGATATTCCAGGAATATGGCAGAAACTAGATGACATAAAGTTAGGAAATTTGTATCAAAAGTGTAAGTGGAAAATGCAGATGAATGACGACTTATAAACGGTATCGACTCAGCAGGGATATGGAGTAGGGAAAATTTTAGATCAATTCATGTCACTGGGTACAACAAAACAATGAAGGCGTAGGAGACAGAGACCAAATGAATTCCAGAGCAAAATACAGGAAAAACTACATGAATCGGAACTCGCCCCAATATATATTATGTTAGGAAAGGTGTATAAAATAGTAAAACTGATAATTTATTATTATTATTATTAGGTATTTATGTTATCGTGGTTCATGCTATGTTTGTTTTACAATTTTTCAATACTTTTTACTACTCTAGAATCTTTTACCATGTTCTAGTGAAAAACTCAGTACTGAAGTATCTCTATTATCACAAGTATGTTACCAACAATTCATTTGATTTGCACAAACAATAAAATTAATATGAAAATTTAAATTCATGAAAAAACTTTGGTTCTCAAGAAGATCAAATGGTATTCAAGTTGGAACATCCTGCATGGTAAATCATATCAGGAGGAAACCCAACAGCGAGATGTCAAAAACAATGTGGGGAAAATAATAAAATATAAAAATTATGAAAACAGAAAAATGTCAAATATGAATTTTAACCAAATTTGTTCATATAAGGCCTTTTTTGTAAATAAAATAATCAGAATAAGTTAGAATAACAAAAAATAATACAGAAAGTGGGAATAAACTTTAAAATTTGTGAAAATAAACAAAATATGTGTGTTGCCAAGGAGAAATGTAACAAGCTTTGGGGAGATAAAAAAATAGGATAAAAAAAAACGAAACCCGGTACCAATTTGGAAGAATAATTTATAATAAAACACTAGAGAAAAACAAGCAGAAGTATCCTTAAAAGTTATACAACGAATTCAGATACGAATAGGAAAATACACAAAAAGAAAAAAACCACTCACCTTATTAAGATAACAAAAATCCAGTCCGTGACAATGCCAGGAACAAAAGGGGGCCTTCTGCAGTGTAGCTGTACTTTTTCAGAGAGCACGAACACTTCTAACAGTCAGGAGAACACCAAAAAGGAAGAATAGCAGGTATTTCAAAAACCAGAACTAACTAAAGTGCAACATATCAGGACCAGACACTAATATTGGTTATTTGGATCACTTGTGCCATACATTTGAACATTCAATTGTCTTTCTTATGCTCACAGACTATTCATAACATTGAAACGTTTATTCACCAAGTATTTTATCATACATAAGCAAGTTTCACCATTTCACATCACTGTCTGAGTTAGATAAGTCAGATATCGCAGGGTAGGTCAATTTTAAGGATTTATTCAATAAAAACAATAACTGTTTGACGATTTTCTGCATTCTTTGTTTATCTATTGAGCACCTAATCATAATCTTCTCACAAAATAGCACGTTTGACATCAAGCAGCGCTACAAGTTGGCATTACAGAATTCTGCCATGGGAGTGGAGCTGGGATAAGGTAGAAAAGTGTCCAAAAAGGGTAAGAACAACATAGCCAGAGTGTCATTACTGTTATGATAGGTATTTATTTTTCAAAATTATTGAATAAATGAGAAAATCAATGAAACAAATTTATCATAACAAATATTTCATTATGATGACTAGTTGTTATCAAAAAATAAAAGAAATGACAATAACAATCATTATTATAATAACGACTAGCCAATAATAAATATAAATATAAGGAAAGATCGCAACAATATATATATATATATATATATATATATATATATATATATATATATAGGAAGGTGTCTCGACCGGCTTATTATTATAGAATGAGTATCTATCGGGGATTCGGTCTTGAAAAAGGTACAATAATTTTTGCTACCCGAGCTTTCGGAAATAATGTTCAGTCTATTTTGAATAGCTATAATCCTCTCATATAATTTACGGTTGAGAAAGAACATAATAACTCTGTACCCTTCTAAGATACTCTTTTGATTAGAACATCAGATAATACTACAATACTGGATTGGTACTTAAAACCCACTACTTCAGGAAGATACATGAACTACCCAAAAAAATATGATATTAAATCTAGTATTATGTCTTAAACATAGAATTAAGAAAATATCACATCCAACATTAAGAGAGAAATATATAAAATTATTATATCAAATACTCTCCAATAATTCATATCTCTGAATCTTTATTATTATATAATACTACTCCTGATGTTATTCAAATAGAAGCCCATCAAAATGAACATTTAAATAATATCAGATATTCGTCGATACCTTACATTCCTGAACATTCTACTTAAATTATAAATGTATTCAAACATGAAAAAAACTTGAAAATTGCACAAAAGAAAATCAAACCATTGGAAAACTTGTATACCAAAAAAAAACAGATCATATCACCGGAAAGTCCAACGTGGTTTATGAAATTCCTTGTTCTAATTGTAATAAAAAATATTTGGGCCAACCAAAAAATTGTTTGAAATCACGAATAGCATTACATAAGAGCAATTATAGAACTTTAAAAGAAAACTCTTGTTCCTTAACGAAACATGTCATGGATAACGATCACATCATGAATTAGGATTGTGCCAAAATCTTACATGTTGAAAACATTTTTAATAAAAGGCTTTTTTTAGTAATGGCTGCAATAAAATTACAATCTGATAATATGAATAAAAAGACTGATATTGATACCTTGAGTAGAATCTACTCGTACCTTCTTTTACCAAAAAACCATTCTTCATTTGAAAATACATGAATTAATACACCACTGTATATACCTTATTTTATTCGACATCCTTAATAAATGATTGTCAGTCATCAAATTATCATGTCACAACATTTTTTAGGATTCCCTTTATACTTTTCTGATTATATAATATGTTCCTAAGCTTTGATGTCAAAAAAAAATCTCAAATTGCACAGTATGTATACTAGTATTACTTGAATATTTTAATGTCCACACGTTGTAGCCCTCGAAGAAGCAAATAAAGATTTGCGAGAGCTCGGGTAGCAAAAAAGAATGTATTTTCTTAATATATATATATATATATATATATATATATATATCTATATATATATATATATATATATATATTATATATATATATATATATCTATATATATATATATATATATATATATATATATATATATATATCCATATATATATATATATATATATTTTATATAATGATGAATTTTTTTAAATATATTATTGTAATATTTTTGCCCCTGTATTGTATGCTGTAATAATAATTTCCAGTGAACGTTACTATTCTCTCGTCACGCTACCAACAATTAATATTTTCCTCACCACGGCTAAGCAACAGTTGGTACGCCCTTATCTCAAGGTGGCCGGTTCAAGGCAATAGAGACACTGCCACTGCTGGCTAACTTCAGTTTATTGAATGGTCTTTGGTATGTTATTGATCATTGTGAGAAAACACACAACAAAATATCAAGAAGCAATTATCTCCTTTATTCAGGAAGACTTAATAATACCTGACCTACGAGAAATAACTTATACTAGGGTGAATCAAACAAATATTCACGGATAATAATAATAATAAATCAGATCATGGATAGATAAACAGAACCTCACTTTTTCCGTGAGAGTGACGTTTTCTGTTATTGTTCAAAATAGTGTGACATAAAGTTCTTCGAATGTGAAATATGTTATTTGTGAAATAGTTCAGGACCGGAAGAGCACTATTAAAGTTTTATACCTGGTTGGAACTGTTGGTGTTCTAATTATACCATGAATCAGGATGTCTCCTCTCTCCAATCGCTGTCAGGATTGCAATACCATGAATCAGGAACTATTTAGATGCGGAAATCAGCATTTGAATCCGTGGATATGTTATCATTAAGGTAATATTGGTTTTGTTTACCAAATGATGGGATTATTCCAATTTTCTTTCAGTAAAATTTTTGCGTGGCATCCGCTTGGAAATTTATTTTCGATCTCTCTTGAAGCTTTGTTTTCTATCTCCTAGATACATCTTTTTCTCCTTGTTTTTTCATATGAATTTTTGAATTGGTGCACTCAATTGTCACTTTTCACTGTTTATATTTATATTGCATAATGTATATATACAATTATTTTCCCACTCTTATCATTATTTACAAATTTCAATAATAATTGCTTCTGATACCATCTCATTGCTACTCTCCCACAATTTCCAATTTTACACCTGACCATCTATTCCCTGATTGGCTATTTTTATAAAGACATTTGCTGTTCTATCATTGGCTACTTTTTGTTAGCTACTGTTTCATATACTGTTTCAAATTTATAAATGTGTTGATTACTGTTTATTCCTGAAAATTTTGTAAATTTAGACTTTTTATTGTCTTTTGAGCAATTATGAGTTATAATAATTTTGACAGTGTATGAAATTGATTGTTTTATAGTATTTTGACATTTTTATCTATCCATATTCTACCTAGGCTCACAATATACATAGAATTTCAAAAGTTATTCACAAACAAACTCTTGAAACCATTAACCATCTAATAATTATTCTTTTTATGGGTTTTTAGTCTTTTAAAATTTACAACTGGCATAACATAACATAACAATATATACATATATATATATATATATATATAGAGAGAGAGAGAGAGATCGGGTAGTCGTTGCTGACTAGTTAGGGATGGAACCAGTAAATAGTGGGGTTTTGCGGCAAATAAAAGAGAACTCTTTGGAGGTTGTCCAATGGTTGTCAATGGAACAGTATCAGTTATCATTGAAGTATCACCGAAGATAATTTCATAAAACTCATAAATTTCCTTTTTGACAACAAAATTTTCAAACATTTGGAACACCAATGGGTGCGTCAATTTCACCAATTTTAGCAGTATATGTGATGGATGATTTATTAGACACAGTATTACCAGTTCTGTCATTCAACATTTCATTGAAAAATATGGCGATGATATCATTATGATGGCACAGAAGGGATTCTTAGCACATTCAATAGTTATGACCCACATATACAATTCACTATGGAAGCAGAAGATACTGATCACTCCGTACCTCTTCTTGACATAAAGTTCATCCGAACAACAGGTAATAGAGTCTTGATAGATTGGTACAGGAAACCATGTGGCTCAGGAAGATATATAAATGATTGGTCGTATCATAAACATTCGATGAAAGTGAACCTAGTCAAATAAATGAAAAATAGGGTGTTGAATTTTTTTGAACCTTTTTCTTGGTTATCCTTATCCAGCCAGCATTGTAAAGAATATTTTGTTTAATACACCAACCTCACTCGAGATTGTAACCAGACCAAGACAATGATATTGATACTACCCCAGCACAAGTCATGTATACATAATTACCGTTCTTCAAAGAAATTACATCTAAATTAGCTAGAATTTTTCATGATCTATCAAACATTAAAATGGCAAATGAAACCGTCCTTACTATTAGGTCAGTTCACACAAAAATTGAAGATAAAGTTCCCATAACTGCACAAACGAATGTAATACACAGTATTCCTTGTCGAATGTGTGATGAGAATTATGTTGGTCAAACCTCAAGAAGATTAGGCGCTAGAATCGTTTCCCACAAAAGTGATTGCAGATTACACCCAGAAAGATGCGCATTAGCAGAGCATGTGAACAAGTTTGACCACCATATGGATTATGAATTCACAAAGGTCTTAGCTAGTGAGTCACACTCAACAGAAAGCTATTTTCTAGAAATGGCCTATATTTTTTAAAATAAAAACTGTATAAATAAAAAAACAGATATAAATCATCTCATTGAAATTTACCCCTATCTTTTGACGTTGGATAAAAAGTTATCAAACAACAACCTTACTTTAATTTTTTCCAATCTTTAATCGTGAAAAAATAATTATAAAAAAAATAATTATGTTGGCAACATACAATTGGCACCACTGTTATCAGTCTCAATTTCGTTTTGGCCCATCAGAGATCATGTCAATTGTCTGTCAGATGTCATGTCAACTACCTGTCAGAAGTACCTAACCTGTACTTGACACTTCTTCCGGGGCCCCTATAGAAATTGTGATAATCCGTATTTTAATACTACTACTAGTTATTTCAAACTGTATTATATCATCATTCATCCTTCATAATGTGTCAACCATTACATTTCAACACCTGTATAATCATTCTCAACAAAGATGTAAGTCACATTATATATATATATATATATATATATATATATAATATATATATATATATATATATATATATATCGTTATGTTATGTTATGCCAGTTATAAGTTTTAAAAGAAAAAAAAACACAAAAAGAATAATTACTAAATAGTTATTAGTTTCAAGAGATTGTTTTTACATAATTTTGGAAGTTCTTTTTATTTGTAAGCCTATGTATAATATGGATAGATAAAAATGTCAAAATACTATGACACAATCAATTTCATACACTGTCATAATGATTATAACCCATAATTGGTAAAAAGACAACAAAAAGTCTAGATTTACAAAATTTTCATGAATAAAAAGTGATCAACACATTTATAAATTTGAAACATACAGTATATGAAATTGTACCTAACTAAAAGTAGCCAATGGTAGAACAGCAAACTTCTTGATGAGATTAGCCAATCAGGGAATAGATGGTCATATGGGAAATTGAAAATTGTGAGAGAATAACAACGGGGTGATGTCATATGCAATTATCATTGAAGTTTGTAAATAGTAATAAGAATGGAAAAATAGTTGTATATATAAATTATATAAGATGAACCCAAATAGTGAAATGTGACAATTTGGTGCGCAAATTCAAAAATTCCTATGAAAACAGAGGAAGGAAAATTCGTAGCTAGGTGACAGAAAACAAAGCCGAAGGAGATCGAAAAAAATTTAGAAAATAATGCCACTCATTATTTTTGGAGAAAAAAAAACGAAATAATTCCAACATTTAAAGAACAAAACCAATATTACCTTAATTATACAACATATCCAAGTATCCAAAGCTGATTTCTGCATCTGTATGGTTCCTGATTTATGGTATTGGAGTTCCTGATAGAGCTTGGAGTGAGAAGGGATCCAGTTTCAGGACATATCTTGAACACCGACATCTCCAGCCAGGTATAAAAACTTTAATAGTACACTTCCGGTCCTGAACAATTTCACAATAACGTATCTCACATCTGAAGAACTTCATTTCACTTCATTTTGAACTATAACAGAAAACTTCACTCTCAAGGAAAAAGTGAGGTTCTGTCTATCTATCCATGATTTCATTTTCATGATTATCCGTGAATATTTGTAGATTCACATTAGTATAAGTTATTTCTCGTAGGCCAGGTAAAATTAAGTCTTCCTGAATAAAGGAAATAATTGCTTTTTGATACTTTGTTGTTTGTTTTCTTACAATGATCAACAATCATTCCTACGACCATTGAATAAATTGAGTTTTGACATATCAAGTAGTGGCTAAATTGCCTTGAACCGGCTATCTGAGATAACAGGTGTACCAACTGTGCTAGCTGTGGTAAGAAAAATGATAACAATTGGCAGCAACGTGACGAGAGAACAGTGACGTAGCTAGCAATTATTATTACAACATTGCAATATTATACAGGGCAAAAATATCCATCTATATCATATCAATTTGGCTCACAAAGAATAGCAGAAAACATTATTAGCAAATTTTCATATTATAACAACAATTCATATTTGAAAATATATCATTACATAACAATATATATATTTATATATATATATATATATATATATATATACTAGCTTATGCCCGCGTGAATTTCCGGAAGATCATACTTTTTATACGCTTGGTTCGATGCAAAATACAATTTTGAAAAATATGCTAAAATTTCTCATTCTCAATTGGAAATATTCCATAGTAGTGTGGATAGAATTTTGAAAAAATATTTCCTCAATTTTATTATTCCGTATAGCTGAATTTAGGTAATGAATAGATTGAAAGGGCCAAATATCGACTTACAAATTGCCTTAGATTTTGCCGGTGAATCTGACGAAAATATGACTTAAATTCCCTTCGCTAAATTCAGCGCCAACCCATTCCAGGGTAAAATTACGTAAAGTTTGCCAACTATTATTTAGGTTGGGATAATGTAAATGATTCATCATTGAAACATGGAAGAAAACAAACTACTGCCTCATGAATTTTAAAATTATTCCAATATTTCGAAAGTAATTTTAACCTCTCACGATAAGAATTTTGGAAAAAAAATCTTATTACGCCTTTGGAATGTTACTCTCTTGTAGAATTCAATTTTTCCATTGATACTCTTCGAGATATAACCTGTTTTTCAATAGCGGTAGATTTTACCGCCTGAGGTGCAACGTCCACACATATTTTTTTTTTATAGTTTGAAAAAAAATAATGAAATTTGCAATGTAACCTTCATGCAAAATTAAATTAAACTATTGGGGACAATATTGGTGATATAGGGATAGGAGCATGACATGAATTTAATATAAACAAAAAAATAAAATAGAACTGACGCATTTTGCCGATTTCTTCAAATTGGTAGTTTGGTAGACAGAAATTGGCATATCAATGTTTTTTCTCGTTAACATATTTTGATTCGATTCCAGGAATTTGCGAAATACTTGTCAAAATCAATTTAAATAAATGACGCCATATCAACACTATTCGTTTCTTAACGGGAGTTAATTGAAAAAAAAAACATATTAATTGGATCAAATGGGATGTTAATCAAAATCTCTCATTTCTTCTTACAACTTACAATTTTTCATTCCTCATACTTGATTTCCGGTGATGAATCGGTTGAAACGACCAGTAATGATCGATTCGAGAAAAAAAAACATTCATCCACTTGTAAGTGCATTGATTGAACCACTTTCATTTTAACTGCTCCATTTTCTTGCTTGAATTATTCTTAGAGAAAGTTCCGAAGTTTTCCCCAGATCTGATCATCTATTGTTGCAAAAATCATAATTTGTTATATTTTCAACCGACGAAACCAAAAAGGAGGAGGTTCTCTAGTCGACGCGAATGTTTTTTTGTATGTATGAAGTTGGTCCCATTTGAATATAAAAGATGAAATCCATCCCTAAGGGTAGCAAAATGAAGGATATTGATCACTCACCCTCTGAATTCTGGTCCGTTAACCGATTCTATCAGGCATAACTTTGTACTGAACTCTTCGATTCGGATGATTCTTTTTTAGTAGATAGGGTACACCTCATGGTTGATCATATTTGGATTTCGAATGGAATTATCCACCCTTACGGGTAGAAAAATAGGGGATAATTGATTTTTCACTTGTGAATATTGGCACACATATGTAGTTGACAATGACAGATCGCTACTGTCATTATTTTTGTTCTCCTACATTCGTCACAATCATTATATTCTATGAGAGGATGGAATGATATACAAAGTAATGAAAGAAACTAACAAGAACAACACAAATAATTTATATTACAACAAATAGTAAAAGTAGATAATTATATTATTTAACTGATAATAGTTGAAGTAAGGTGGGTAAGTAAGTATTTTGGAAATAATCAGAAAACAAGTAGATTGTAATAAGTAGATTTCAGCCACAAAAAATTAAACAATAAAAACTTTTCACCAAAAACTTAAACCGACGAAATACGGAACTGAAAAGTAAAAAATAAAATAAAACCCTCTTAGTCTCAATAACTAAGCTCCTGAACTAATTTAAATAACTAATTTTGAGCCGGCGCCAAACGAACAATCAACGAAGGTCATTAAATAACTTCAAAAAAATTATCAGAATGTCACCGCGCAACTCGATGCCATCATTTTACATCTTACCTAATTCAGTTGCTTGTTTGTTTGGCGCCGACTCAAAATTAGTTACTTACATTAGTTCAGGGGGTTAGTTATTGAGACTAAGGAGTTTTATTTCATTTTTAACTTCTCAGTTCCGTATTCCGTCGGTTTAATTTTTTGTTCAAAAGTTTTTATATATTTTCAAGTAAATATAATTAGCACGTCACTGTGGATTACTTGAAATGATAAATTTAGATTCAGAATGACAACTATATATTCATTTTCCCAGGAGACTTTTAATCAACAGAAATGATCAAATTTGATTTCCAACTAACCCCATGGTTTGGGTGGGAAATACAGCAAGGGGTTCGGTTATTCCTAGATTGTATCTTGATGGAAAAATATTTTTGTTTCCAACTAGGTACGATTCGGAAAGTATTTCCCACTTCCTATACGGAATTTGAGAAATTTGCATCATGAGTAACAATTCCAATTTTTCAATCTTTAGGTAGGAACATCCATCAATAATGTCAAGTATAATGAAACCACATCTATGTGAAAACGTTTTGATGAATTGGATCCATATAACTTCGGACACATGAGTATCATCAGTCATCAGTAAACATTTTCACCGATTTTTATCGGTATCACCATCGACAATGAACATAATTTCATAATCAATCATTTATGAAATCTTCATTTCGAACATTCATCTTGATGTTTCTTGGGTGTGATGAAATGAGTATTGAAAATGATACAATAGAATGTACTAGGCATTGAGCATGTCGAACCAAGAATTGCATTGTGGTGGAAATCAATATATCATTGCCAACAATTTTCAGATATAGAAAATCGAGAAAGCTTGTGGATTATATTTGATGAAGAAGTATGGATTCACTCTGCTAAAGTCCTGGAAAGCTATATTTCAACATTTTCCAGTCGTCTGGAGCATATACATAGTTGGAGCACCTATGAAAGTATAAAATCAAAGTGAGTACTCAGCCAGCAAAGTTAATCCATAAAAATTCATTATATTTTCACGATAAATGAGACGGTGAGGTGAATCAAATCGAATCTGAAATATTACGTTCGGAATACATAGAGACTGAGAATATTTCAACCCAAAATTTATTGGAACTCTGAAATAATAATAGTTATCCTCATAAATAACACGGTTAGGTGAGTCCACACAGCATTTAATCCAATTCTGAATATTACGATTTGGATACACTGAAAATATTCCAACCGAACTCTGCCTTAACGTCAGAAGAATAACAATATTTCTCTAACATTTCGAAACACAAATTGGAAACAACTTTTTTTTATTGCTTAGTTAAACGTCGGCCTATTTCTGCGACCAGGGCTAAACACCGACGCCGGTGAGCACGTTCCCCCCAACCGGAAATTTTGCAGAATCCTCTGCTGTTCCAGAGGTAGGATTTGCTTCAACAAGCTCAACATCTATGAAGTCGGGACCGCTATCCTAACGTTATCTCCGAAGGACGCTGTATCTATCGTCCTATCTCGTGCTCATTGATGAGACGCCTGAAGCTGCGAATATGCTACTACGCTACAGTTGTTACGGCATTTCAACGCGCACCTTCCTTGTCAGGTGGTCACCCATCCAAGTACTGAACGCATTCGATCCAGCCATCGGTGCCCTAGGAACAACTTCTTGGCCTAATAGATGGAGTGTTCCTGAAAGGTGTTCTGAATTTGCAATACCTCGTTAGGAACCCCGTTATTGACTCAGGACTCCTCTCGAGGAGTCTAAGTAGCTTTGGATTATTATTGGATGAAAATGCCGACGAGCTCTTCAGCCCAGAGCATACCTGGAAGTCTTTGCCATTGTGTTTTTATCAATGGTTTTTCTTTTTGTTGAACTTTTCTCGGGTCTCAGAATGGATTTGGCTTACCAGTGACGTTGATGCCCATTCGATGACCCAAGTTGATAAGATCCAAATTGAAATTCCATAGACTGTATTTCTGCTTGAAAAATCCTTGAAAATTTGTTCATAGGTTCGGTGTTATCGGTGCGAAGTACAATGACATCTGCTCTAGTTTCCTCAGGGGTCTTAGATCCGTCTGTACAACATGCTATAGTTTTTCGTTCAGTTTGCATGGATTGTCTGCTTCACTCCCTTCTGTTGCTCAGCTCTATGTGGTATTATTTATCGAAACTGTGGGTCGGCCAGGTACGCACCTCCCTAGGGGATGAGTACCTTATAAGGTGCATTTTTCTTCAAGTCTGACCTTTACCAGCCTGACATGAGCTATGGAGAAGCTTGAGGTATAATATGTCCTCCAGTGCTGCTGTTAAAGTTGATATCATTGGTCTTGTAGTGCAGAGGCATGTGAGTCGTTGAACTTCCTTTTTCGTTGTGGCAGGCTTGGTTCCGGTTACTCCGTAGATGATCAATGGTCTCACAATCATGGTATATATCCATCCCAGTATTGATGGGCTAGAGCCACACGTTTCTCCTGCAATGCTTCCGCATATCATTGGTAAGAAAATAGCTTTGCTAGTGACTCTATCAACGTGTCGATTGCGATATTGTTCAAAATATAGAGTCTCAGATATTTTACTTCTTGCTTTCATTCTACGTCTTGTCCGTCAAGGCAAACTTGTCTCAAGTGTTGTAGCTTTGTTCCTTTAGTTGAAGATACTATTGTGGTTTTCGATCAGTAGATTTTCAACCTACTGTGAGGCATCATCTCTAAGAGATTTCGAAACCTCAGTCCATGAAATAATATCATACTGCTTGAGTAGTTCGTCAACCACGATGCTCCACATTGAAGATGATTGTACTCTCCCATGGTGGTACTGACCTGTATGCTTTTGTCGCCCACCTTCATTTCATCAATTCTCGTAGCCAGCATTTGGCTCATCTGTCTGAATGTAGCTCTGTTCTCTCTTTTCGCGATAATGCCCTTCTCAAAACTTCGTGCGAGGTATTGTGAAATCTCCCTCTAGGATTTGAAATTTCTTGATATTAATGTTTCTTTCCAGTATTCGAAATGTGGGTTATTCTTGACCCTCTCTATTTTTCAGGTATTCATTCTAACGCTGAACTCAATGGCGGATTATCCATAAGGCAAACTGGGCACGTGCCTAGGAGCGCAAGGTTACAAAGGGGCGCGCGCGGAAGTTTTGAAACGAAAAAATCAAGTAAGTATTTACTATTTACAAAAACTCATACTTTCTATAGAGGTATAGGGCTTCCAAGGCACGTCCCGTCTACTTTATTACAATGAATCCATGATAGAAATTGGTAACATAGAATTGCGATGTTGCGCGACGTTGCTCATGCGGGGTTCCGGGCGCTAAAGCGCCTAGCGAGAGCACATTTCTAGGCTCAAGGGTTCAACGGGAGCACATTTTCGAAGGCTTCAAAACGGGTAGGCGTGGTTTGAATTGCAAACTAATAGTTGCATTCAACTTAGATAGCAATGTCAGCCGAGTGAGGTTGAATTTTGTTAATTTAACCCCAAGCAGCATTAGAGTGATGGAAACTGATACTGCAACTTCGACTCGATGGTTATCACGTGATCACCACTTAATCTACCACTATACAGTAAGAATAACTAAAATTGTATATGTATATGGTTGTAGTCACGTAATTCCCATCTATGGTAGCCACTCCACAGTTCTATAACTTATTAGTGTCATTTGAGGTGTCTGAAACAATATGGCTACCGGGCAAATCACTTTGAAGGTTTTCAAACTCAAAAGTGGAAAATAACCGTTGCGGTAACCATCCTGTACCACTTGAATATCACTCAGAAGTCACAGTCACTTTCAAGAGAGTAGAATAGTTTCGGTGACGTTTTGGTAACTTACATGAAACCTTCAATGTGGCAGGCACTTGATTGTGATATGTGGTGATGGTTGCCACGTTCTTGCTATCTCCATAAGTGATTACAATAACCTTCAAAATTCACCATTATGCGCTATGACGAAAGCTAACCCAAGTTTCCTCAAATTATTTTACTGTGGCTTACAAAAAATTTGTTCAACCTGTTACGTGAAACATGAATGATTCTATTCAATATGAAATGGGTTATGCGTTTTCAATAGACAATTTCCCTTGATTTTGAAGTGACCGTGAATTGGTCCGTCCGATGACGAAAACTAACCTAACTTCTCTGAAATTATTTCATTGTGGCTTACAAAAAGTTTGTTTTACCTATTACGTGAAACGTGAATGATATCCATTGGGAATAAAATGGGTTATGTGTTGTCAATGGAAATTTTTTCTTGATTTTGTAAAAAAGGTTAATTTAAATAGATCGGATCTCTGCCTCGTGCACCTGCTTAATATTCATACTTCAATCGTTAATTCTGTTTGCATAAATGCCATAATTTTCATTACTTGTTAATTGATAATTGTTGATTGGATCTGCATAAATCCACTATACTTGCTACATGTCCTCTTTTAACAATTAATGAACATGTACATACAATTCCGAGGTTAAAACTTTGAAGTGGCAGGTTATAATAGCCCGACGTGTTCGCTCCTCTCAAGGGTATAAGACCTATTGTAATTTTTAGGTTATAACTTTGAAGTGGTGAGTCATGGGCCTGCGAAGTCAGTGCCATTTTCCAGTGGTGGAAAAGTTAATAATTCAGTTCCACTGGACACTTTATGATGGGAGGAGCTTTAGAGTGGTATATTTACACTTTCTGCCACTTTGAAGTTATATTCTCCAAAAGCCGTCATATTTACAGGAATATGCTGGGTCGCCATTATCAGAGGAATGATCGAAATATTCAATTAAGAATTATTCGTCATCAGCACTGCATCAAACGTAGTCATTTGTTACGTAAATATTTGTTTCAACTAACCAAGATTGATAAAACAATGTTCGAGGGATTTAAGTACATAATTTCAGAGGCGAGTTATTTCCAAAATTTATAATGTTTTCCTCAAATAAAGTGTTTTCAGATGGCGAGTGCTCACAATCAAGCTACAACACCCATATTTCACAATAAACTTCGTTTCAATTTTATCGCGATCAGAAGTATCCAAATTTAATATACTCACTTGAGCGTTTGTATGTTTATATGCTATATATTTTTAAAGTTGATCGAGTGTTAGAAATGAATCATCAGGCAAAATGGAAGAGTGAGGAACATTTATCACAAAAATATGTTGCTGAACAGAGATTGAGCTACATATTATTTACACAAACGCAGTCAGTTGTTCAACGTGTCTAGTGTCGACTACTACATATTCACGTTGTTGCCAGGTGACCACAACGTGGTTGGAATGGGGCTATCTGAGATCCAGGAACGTAGATCGGAACGTAGCAGCCTCCAAAAAAGTGTTCCCCATTTTTGTAGCCGCCGCGTGATAGAACCGTGTATAATACGTGGCAAGGGTTGTGGCCAAACACTTCAAAGTTTTCCAGAATCGAGGCCGCTACGTTCTGTCCACTTAAAATGCTACTTGGACTGTATCGAAGAACGTTGGCCGCAATTTAGACCCTTCTTTCAGCTACGGCTGTTAGATTTCAAAAATCCCGCAATTTTAAACCACGCCTCTCCGTTTTGAAGCCTTCGAAAATGTGCTCCCGCTAAACGATTGTGTGCGGCGCTGGTCGTGAGCCGACGGGTGGCGTGATTTCAGTTTTGACTTGTAATCAGAGTATTGCACACGCTGTCACCCAGCGAGCCCTAAAACATCTCAGAGATGTTAAAAGTACGAGATTTTTGGACATTGAACATCATCTGCGATGTTCTGTTTATACATGAATAGAACTTTTGTAGAACATCCAAAGTCCGCCGCAGGTAGCGATTTTCAGAATGTCCCTGGGATGTCACAAAAGTAACTTGTCCTGAGTTTTTTTCATAGCCTTTTCATGGACATAACAAAACATTTCCAAAACGTTTTGCGCACATTGAATCACTGTGAATGAATCATTTTTGTTTTTCATTTAATGGAGTTTTTTTTTTGAATTTGGAGATTTTTCTTGAAAAAAACGAACTTGTCACAATCTGAGTGAAACTTTTCCATTAATTTATTCTATTAGGATGATAGTGTTGAAGTTGAAAAATAAAAATATTTTTTTATAACTTCCAAGGCTTTTATATTTCTTAGGGTACTGAAATTAAGATTTCATCTAATGAAACAGATTCGATGTGGAATATTCTAACCACCAATTTTGAAGTTAATGGCAATATGAGTTGTTATTTTTTTATATATAATTCGTTTTGAGAATGAAGATTTAGTTGTAATTATATTTAGAAAAATATTCATAGTCACAGTGATTCTTCAGTTTCATTACAAACCGACTTCTCCTCTTTGAAGAGTCGATACATTTCAGTTCGCATACGTCTGTAGGCAAACATGAGGAGTTGTTCTTTATTTTCCAACTCCCCATAATCTGAAAACTAACAAAATTCCTAATAGACCAGTGCTGAAGCCTTTGAAAATGGTAAAAAGTGAAAAAAAAGTGAGTTTTTAAGGGTAAAAACGGTTTATCTCGGTTTCCGGCAAAACTACAAGTCCCATGGAAAAAAGTTGAATGGCAACTTTTATATTCACACTTTCTTCACATAACCTCAAAATTTATGTGAAAAATTCAAATAACCAAGTTTTTGGTTTTTTATTTTTATCTTCTACAACAATTTTTTTTCACGAAATTTGGTGAAAACCTCCTTCTTTATGTTCCGAACGGACTGTAATTTTTTTGATTTAAAATATTAATTTTTTCACCTTATTTTGACTTAATATCGAAAAGGCACCCTAATTTTCAATCGAAAATTCTCCCGTCAAAATATCAGCTCTTTTAAAAAGTCGGTGGGCTTTTTATTCGTTGAAATCTCTACTTTCTGATGGTATAAAAAAAAGTACATTACTTTGACAGAAAATGCAAAGAAACGAAAAAAACTCGAATCCGAATTTAATAAGACATCTACAATATTTTGAGAAAGTTGTAGAATCTTCTTTAAATTATATGCGTAGATGCCTATTAATTGCAATTCCAAGATAACTTATATACCTGAGTGACCTACGGAAAATTTTAGCCCATCAGAAGGTATTTCATAGAGAAGTGGGGAAGGGGCTAGGAGGGTGTGGGCCTTACTACCCGTTATTTCTTTGCATTTTCTGGGAACATTTACCATAGTAATGTGTATTTTTTTACACTATCAGAAAGTAGAGATTTCAACGAACAAAAAGCCCACCGACTTTTTTTAAAAACCTGATATTTTGACGGGAGAATTTCTAATTGAAAATTAGGGTGCTTTTTTGATATTAAGTCAGAATAAGGTGGAAAAATAAATATTTTAAATATGGGACATAAAAAATTAAGTTTTCACCAAATTTTGTGGATAATTTTTTTTTGTAAAAGGTAAAAATAAAAAACTAAAAACTTGGTTATTTGAATTTTTCACATAAATTTTGAGATTATGTGAGAAAATTGTGGAAACCAGAGTTGTAGATCTTTTTATTACCTACAACTTTGCCATTTAACTTTTTTCCATAGGACCTGTAGTTTTGCCGGAAATCGAGATAAACCGTTTTTTACCCTTA
The DNA here is from genome assembly GCA_018342105.1 of Gonioctena quinquepunctata. Taxonomy (NCBI): domain Eukaryota; kingdom Metazoa; phylum Arthropoda; class Insecta; order Coleoptera; family Chrysomelidae; genus Gonioctena; species Gonioctena quinquepunctata. The sequence goes on along the minus strand of JAFIRS010000892.1, from coordinate 212,747 downwards.
AAAACCCACCCCCTTCCACTTCCCGACCTCAGATCGCCCGTAAATTATTTTTCCTTTCATTCTTGTTATATTCTCTTCCTTTTCCAATGAGTTTCATTCTACTATAATTTTTTTTGGTTTCAAAAATTATCGACCCTGGTCTATAATGGAAAAATGTATGAAGAAAACAGGTAGTTTTTTTAAGAATCTTCAATGATACTGTTTGAACCCCATAAAAAAATACACACTGTATGCTTTTGACGTTATATTGTGTTTCTAGACTATGCTAATACATTTTTTTTTTAATCTTAAAACTTTAGCACCCTGTAGATTTGAAGTAAGAGTTTGAGCCAATTTATCCATGAACTCTTCAAGAGACATCTCAAATTACTCGCCTATCATTGACATATCTTTGGAGTATTTTCATTTCAAAAGCCATTATCAAAGCTATCATTATATTCTCAGGAAAAATAAAAATTCGAAATCACCACATTGTCCCCTATTTTGTATGACAATTTTTCCAGCGCTACCCTCATATGAACAATGCTATCCAGTTATATCGAAGTGATCTAGTGTTCGAACAACTTCATTGGTGACCATGCGTCTATCACTCCTCCATGTGTATCTCCAGCGATGTATGACATTGGTGTCAACGTGCTACCGGCTCCATCACGTTTCAATTCTCGTGCTCTTAGGCGCGGTACCACGGTACGGTCTTTAGTTCCACCAGAAGGTCACCAGATCACGGTCTGACATTCACGAGACCAGCACCCGCTGAAAGTGATTCTAAGTTTCACTTTCTCTGAGGTGCAGTTATTCTCGAACACATAGAGGTTTACCATTTTTTTTTATTCTCATCCCCCGTACTCATTGCCCTCGAAGAGACATGTTGACCGTAGACACGTGTTTCGGGCTCTCGGCCCTCATCAGTACGGTGAAGAAGTGCAAGGATGAACAACACTTGGTAGAAAACGACAAATCAACGCAGTCAACAAACAGAAGCCAGCCGCACATTTGTGGTTTCGGTTAGCAGACCCTGCATTCCCGGGCAACAACCAACGGTCGATCAAGTATACAGGATCAGTCAAAAAGTCATATTGAAACAAAGTTGCTTTTTCTTTAATGGAACACCCTGTATTTTATTCCATATTCCAATTCTTCTCAAAATTCTAAATAAAATTGATATAGCACATATAGCATAATTGTTCAGGGTTGATGAAAATGCATGAAACGAAAGAATATATTTTTTAATAAATCTCCTGGATATTTTAAATTTTATAAAAACAATAGTTATGCCAGAAAAAAGGAGAGAAAACAATTTTCAATAAACAACAAATATTTCCTTGGGAATTATATTCAATTATTTGCTCAAAGTGTTAACTATTTGCCTCCTGATAGTAATGAATTCGCTGAACAAAATGGTGAAAAGTTCATGACTTATCCTTTCTTGCAACTCTTCAATATTTCGCGACCTGTTTTCGTAGACTACATGTTTAATGTAACCCCACATAAAAAAGTCAAGTGGGGTCATATCGGGAGACCAAGCTGGCCATCAAATTGCCCCCCCTGCGTCAACTCCGTTTATCAGGAGAAGTTTCATCCAGATATGCCCGTACCAAACGTCCAAAATGTGGAGGAGCCCCCTCTTGTTGAAACCAAATTTGTTCTGTCGGCAAATTAGGATTGTTATCGTTCGGTTATAATCGTCCAACCTTTGGAATAATATGCTCTTGCAAAAGTAATAAATATCGTTCAGAGTTCATATTTCCGTTTATAAAATAGGGTCTTATGACGTGTTCACCAATAATGCCACATTAAACATTCACTTTTTGTGGTCGTTGGGTGGGAACTTCCTGTATCCAATGTGGATTTTGGTCTGACCAATAACTACAGTTGTGTCGGCTTACGTGCTGATTTAAACAAAATTTAGATTCGTCAGAAAACAATATGTGGCCTGATTCATTGGATTTTCCACCACATCTTACATCATCATGACATTCAACGAATTTTCTTCATTTGTAACTATTACTGGTCTTTCTTTCTTTGGTCGATCTTTGGCACCTCCAGTTTCATGAAAACGCTGCAATGTTTTTGAAACGGTTGATTTAGAAAGAGGTTTCCGATCGGGATACAATTCATTGAAAATAACCACTACTTGGTTCAGAACTTTGCCTTGACACCATATCCTATGATCCCTGGAATTTGAATACGCTTGGTTTCACTCAAACGTACCATTTTTCGCGAAAATTATCCACACTAAATGTATTTTTTTGACATGTGTTGTCAAGATCATCACTGACAAAAAACAAAAGACGAAAAAACGATGCGGCGTTGTTGTGGTGCTAGAAACTTCCAAAGGTAACTTGATTGACTATAAACTTAATAAACTGAAATACTTTTATTTATATAATTATATATTATATATATATATATATATATATATATATATATATATATATATATATATATATATATATATATATATATAATATATATATATATATATATAAATATATATATATATATATATATATATATATAAATATATATATTTATAAATATATATATATATAAATATATATATATATATATAGTTCGATATTTCGAAAACGGTTGAATTCAGGATATGATGTGCTTCATCAATTTTATTCAGAATTCGGAGAAGAATTGAAATATGGAATAATATACAAGATGTTCAATTGAATAAAAAGCAACTTTGTTTCGTAATGACTTTTTGGCTGAACCTGTATACTAAATCATTCTTTATTGTAATAGATTTTCAAAAACCCTTAAACTTTTGTGTCCCAACATTTTTCGCTAGCTAGCTTACTTTGGGAGATAATCGACCGTTTTCATACATATCAGCGACCCTGTTTATATACAGAGTGTTAATGAATAAGTACGACAAACTTCAGGGGGTGATTCTGCATGAAAAAAAGTTGATAGGTGTCAAGGGACACCCGGATGGAACGAAGTTCCTTTCGAATAATCAGTGAAGGAATTGTAATAATTTTTTTTTTTAAGTTATAATAATATTTTTTTCATTATTAACAAAAATAATGTAATATAAACTTAATCAGTAGGCTCAATTTTAGTACAAACGTATTGATATTGTAATATTAAAATATAATTAGCTTTTAAATTTATTAAAGTTATGACGCGTACACTTGCTAAGCACACAATAATGGAGAGATTATAACGCGTATGACTTGGTTAGCACAATAGTAAAGAGAGGTTATAATGCGTACTTGCTAAAAATACATAAGCATTCATTATTATCTGTATAAAATCTCTACTTACCTAACTCCATCAGCCATATCCGGAACTTGTGCAGAAACACTGTCAGGATTCATTATTGTTATTATTTTTCATTATCATTCACACAAAACCTGTATACACTCAACTAAAATAATCGTCGCGACACCACACTGTTCAATGCGAAATAGAAAGACGAAACGAAAATAACTGGCTTGCTTTCTATGAGAGAGAGAGAGAGAGAGAGAGAGAGAGAGACAGACAGAGAATAACGCGCACGCCGCACGGCTTACAACTACAGCAGAAAGTGTCGTTACAACTTTTGGTCTTAATTTATTCCGTCTAGCCCCCTTTCGCAACACGCGATAAGGAACTTCGTTCCAAAAATAAAGACAGTTTGCTTTATTAATTTTGTCCGCAAATGCTTCGTTTTCCGAGATACAGGGTGTTAAAGTTTTTCTTAAAAACTGACTATTTATTTATTGCTCCGAAATCGGTTGAGATATGCAACTGAAATTTGGTGAGTTCTAAGAAGTAGTTATTACGCATTTTTTGACATGCAATTGAGAATTTTATGTTCATTATTGGCGCGCATACCGGTAATGATCTCAATTTACGCCAATTTTTGAATTCCTCGTTCAATTGGTGACAAAAAATGTGTCCCGCCTTTTTTAGTATGGGGGCATAAAATTAAACAACCTCAACGCATATTTGTCATTACTCTAATACATTATCTAGTAGCGATGCTAGTAGGCTACTATCAACATTCTGTAGATACGAGTATTTCAACGAAATGTCAAATTAGCGTTCCTTCATTTTTAAGCTTTAGGTTTGGTATAACATCAATGATTATGAGTCATTAATTTTTCTTTTATCGAAAAGAATAGAAAATTATACAAATGTGGAATTGTCAGACATGCATTCTGTCTATGGTCGAAGTAATGGAAATGGTCGGCAAGCTCGACGATTGTATGCTGAGTTGTATCCAGGACGTAGGGTACCCCATCACACGATATTTGCTCGTCTTCACCAACGTTTGCGCGAAAATGGTACATTTAAAAAACAAACGGCTCACTGCGGGCGCCCTTGAGAAATACGAACTGTGCAACTGGAAGAAGCAGTTCTCGAATTAATTGCGGAGTCACCTGAAACAAGTTCCCCAAAACTTGCCAACATACTGAATGTAATCAACTTCACTGTATTTAAAATTCTTAAAGAACAGCAATTGTATCCGTTTCATATTCAACGTATGCAAGCTCTACTACCTAGAGATTTTTTTCCGCGACTAGTTTCGGCCATTGGATTCTTCATCGCTCAAATTCCCAATTTTTTGAATGGTGTTTTGTTACTGAAGAGGCTAATTTTTAACGACAGTGTATACGAAATTTCCATAACAATTACGTCTGGGCTGAGGAAAATCCTCATAGAATCTCTGAAGCTCATTTTCAGCATCAGTTTTCAGTAAATGTATGGCTTGGGGTAGTTAATGATCATTTAATCGGTCCATATTTCCTCCCAAAACGACTAATAGGCGACTCTTACCCTCATTTCCTACAGGAAGAGTTACCTGTTCTTCTTGAAGAAATTCCTCCACAGCTGAGACAACACTTCTGCGTCATGTATGATGATGCACCAGTCCATTCCAGCATTATTGTACGTAATCACCTAGATACAGTATATCCTAATCGTTGGATAGGTAGGGGAGGTACGGAACATTGGCCTGCTCGATCTCCGGATTTAAATCCCCTAGATTTTTCTATTTGGGGTTTTCTCAAGTCATTAGTTAATTCCACTCTCGTCGAAAATGTTGAAGACTTGAGGAATCGAATTATAGCCGGTTGTGAGACAATAAGAAATACACCATGAATATTTGCGCGAATACGACAATCATTGAGGCGAAGGGTTGAATATTGTATCACGTCTGAGGGAGGTCATTTTGAACATTTCTTGTAGCTTGGCGCCTATTTATTCATGAGGTTAATTTTCTCTTATTGTTCTGGTTTAACGTTATTGTATTCGATAGTTCTTGATAATGTATTAAAGAAATGAAAAATACGCGATGAGATGTTTTTATTTTTTGTATAAAAACGGCACATTATACGAAAAAAAGGCAGGAGAGTTTTTTTGTCACAATCGAAACGAGGAATTCAAAAATGATCTCAGTGGCGTACCTTTTTCATCTTTGAAAAAGTAGAGATCATTACCCGTATGCGCGCCAATGATGAACATAAAACTCTTAATTGCATGTCAAAAAATGCGCAATATTTATCTCTTGGAACTCATCAAATTCCATTTGCATATCTCGACCGGTTTCAGAGCAATAAATAAATATTTAGTTTTTGAGAAAAACTTCAACACCCCGTATCCCGGAAAACGAAGCATCTGCGGACAAAAGTTATATAGCAAACTGTCATTATTTTTTCATGCTGAATCACCCACTGAAGTTTGTCGCACTTATTCACTAACACCCTGTATATAACGAAATGCTGGCCATCCATCGGTTCAATAAGACAGATATGTCGGGCAGAAGAATCGTTGATATTGAATTGGAGATGAACGGAAAACGTTAACAAACAGCAGATGTGTAATTTGATTATAATAGAATAAAATGCAAGAACATGAACAAATCAGTCACCTATCGAAAAATGGAACTTTTGAAACGGAGAATAGAGGGAATAACTCCAAACAATCCGAACAAATATTCAGGACGAATGACAATAAAAAAAATCATATTTATAGTCCTAGAAAATTGAAAAAAAATGTACATGGCAACAGAGGAAAGAAAGATTTATACATAATGAGTGCATACTCGTCACACTAATGAGAAAATTAGGATAAAATTCATGTATTTTGGTACACATTTTGACAAAATATGAAATCAGGAAACTATCGCTTTCTGTTAATCTCGCACTGCTTAGTGATTATAGAAGTCAGGGGACAGGAAATCTTCATGTTCAGTTCTTTTCGAGTATTTCTCATAGGTTTTTTTTTAGTTTCTGTTATTCATTATGTAAGGCAAAAAAATCAAAAATTGTGACAATATAACGTGGTGAATTATATGAAGAATTAGTGAATACATTAAATACTTGTTATTAGCGTTCCCTGTGTGATATCCCATAATTTCCAAATTCTCTACCCAGTTTAGAATTCATTATCATCTACTCGTAACCCCATTGAAAAGTCATCAACAGACTCTGCGTGGATAACATCGAATCATCAGGAATTTGTAATTTGCCTCGTGTATCTCCACCCACAACAGGAGTTCAATTCAAAACTATCAAAACAAACCCGTTTATCAAAACACTTATCGGATTGTATACATCCGATGAGTTGTATGAAACAAGTTTATATTGAGTTATTCGGCTGGTAATTTTGTGACTGAAGTTGGGATTGGAATTGGCTAACTCGATTATATGGAATATTCGATTTTATTGAAGTCGGTGCATCTGGTTCAACATTTCTGCTTTGATATTTCATTCGAAAGGAACAATGGGACTGGAAATTATAAATATCCAACAATTTCTGGAAAACAAGTGGAATTTGTTTATTTGATGGTGGTTGATGCTAGTTTGTACCGGTTCATTTCATATTCACACGATATATATTTCTTTCGATAAAAAAAATGAAATGACATGGTCGCACATTCTTCATACCAATACCAATTTCGATGAATTCATGGAAAATACCAGTGATATCATCTATCGATACGGAAATGTGAGAGACGATAATAATTGCTATTTGTCAACCAAATAAAATGAAATTTGGCATGTCTCTGTTGATCTGATCTGAAGTCAGCTCTAATTCTAGTTTCAAAATGGCAGTAGTGAATGAATCTGAATTTTCTATTTTCATATAAATATCATAACTGTAACCAGATGTTGGCATGTCAATCATCATAATCTCACGCATGTGCTTGAAGAAAGCCATCACATAAATTCGTTATGGAAATTTAGAAACCTGTCAATTTGAGAATCGCAAATGAAAAGGAAACTTGGAATATTTTGAAAACTCTTTAGCTGGGAAAAGTACGGAACAATCAAACCATCAACTTTCCTACAAATGAAAATGAAATCAATCGACACCTTTCGAGAATAACCAGCAAACTGAATATTCCGGATGCTACCCTGCTAGACCTATATAATAATAGTAGTGAAAATTTTTGTATTTCGTGCAAAGTTATTTTTATTTTTAAAAATCGTACCAGAGCGCATTCGACTATATAATAGTCATATTTGGTGCTCAACTGCAAGTGAGTAATACCTAGATGAATTTGTAGAAAAATCGAATTTAAACGGTTTTCTTCACATAAAGGATTCAATATAAAATTGAACCAGAGAAAGGTAGATCTCAGGTGAAAAACAACTACTTTCCTGGCAAATACCACGCAGAACGTTGAATGATATTCACCTGAAAATCCATGCATACTTCCATATAATATCAATGGACATTGAATGCAAATGTTTCTTTCTGATAAGCTCGATTATGTTTAATTTATGTCGTGTTCACCTAACAATCCGCATACCGGTTTCAGGCTTCTTGGCCCTCATCAGTACGGAGTAGTCAACCAGCCAAAGGTCCAAAGAACTCTGGCTGAAGTGAGACACAACGTAAACAAACCATCATCGATCTTGTAACACCTATAGGTACGCCGGAAAAGATAAAAACCTTAACTGGCGGTACCTAGTGACAGAAAGAAACACTCCGAAAATCTCCCACCTCGATAGGTTTCTAAATAAAAGATTCCTTCTCAGTAGGAGTGGCAAGCCCGTCTAGCATATAGTGAGAGATAAGTGCCATGTGAAGTGGAATGAATAGAAAAATCGAATTTAAACGGTTTTCTTCACATAAAGGATTCAATATAAAATTGAACCAGAGAAAGGTAGATCTCAGGTGAAAAACAACTACTTTCCTGGCAGATACCACGCAGAACGTTGAATGATATTCACCTGAAAATCCATGCATACTTCCATATAATATCAATGGACATTGAATGCAAATGTTTTTTCTGATAAGCTCGATTATGTTTAATTTATGTCGTGTTCACCTAACAATCCGCATACCGGTTTCAGGCTTCTTGGCCCTCATCAGTACGGAGTAGTCAACCAGCCAAAGGTCCAAAGAACTCTGGCTGAAGTGAGACACAACGTAAACAAACCATCATCGATCTTGTAACACCTATAGGTACGCCGGAAAAGATAAACTTTAACTGGCGGTACCTAGTGACAGAAAGAAACACTCCGAAAATCTCCCACCTCGATAGGTTTCTAAATAAAAGATTCCTTCTCAGTAGGAGTGGCAAGCCCGTCTAGCAAATAGTGAGAGATAAGTGCCATGTGAAGTGGAATGAATAGAAAAAACGAATTTAAACGGTTTTCTTCACATAAAGGATTCAATATAAAATTGAACCAGAGAAAGGTAGATCTCAGGTGAAAAACAACTACTTTCCTGGCAAATACCACGCAGAACGTTGAATGATATTCACCTGAAAATCCATGCATACTTCCATATAATATCAATGGACATTGAATGCAAATGTTTCTTTCTGATAAGCTCGATTATGTTTAATTTATGTCGTGTTCACCTAACAATCCGCATACCGGTTTCAGGCTTCTTGGCCCTCATCAGTACGGAGTAGTCAACCAGCCAAAGGTCCAAAGAACTCTGGCTGAAGTGAGACACAACGTAAACAAACCATCATCGATCTTGTAACACCTATAGGTACGCCGGAAAAGATAAACTTTAACTGGCGGTACCTAGTGACAGAAAGAAACACTCCGAAAATCTCCCACCTCGATAGGTTTCTAAATAGAAGATTCCTTCTCAGTAGGAGTGGCAAGCCCGTCTTGCATATAGTGAGAGATAAGTGCCATGTGAAGTGGAATGAATAGAAAAATCGAAGAAAACCGTTTAAATTCGATTTTTCTATTCATTCCTCTTCACATGGCACTTATCTTAGATTTTGAGGTAACTTACTCGTCAGGTTTACAAAAAGTCCATCAGAAGTGTTTCCAGTTTGTCTAAAATTAATGAAAACCTTAAGTACATATACCATATTAAAACATTTCTTGGTGTAATTCATTATTTTAAGTTATATTTCACATGGTTTCATGGAAGTCAATGTTGTAGTGAAAGTGGATGTTGACGTTGACATTGAAAAGAGTGACACATGGCTTAGAACCTTAGAAACATATCAGCCAGAAAGTGGCAAACGCAGATGCCGTTCTATTCCATTTTGGAGTGAAGAAGAGTGACTCCAGAGTGGAAAAAGTGTTCTCAGAGTGGAAGTTGGCTAGGAAGAGAATGCTAGAGTGTTTCTGAATTGAATCATCATAGAGAAAGAAGAGTTTGATTAAATGAAATTGAAATTATTTCATTTATTTATTGCAGACGTCTGTGAAGTGGAATGAAAGATCTGTTTAAATTGACTTGTGAGTTCAGACAAAAGTTAATTTTATTTCAATTCTTTGTTGATGTAAAGGTCTTCCATGAAGTCTAACTTCGTGTATCTATTCTGATGTAGAATTTTTGAATTTCTATTTGGGCTATAATTGTGTTTATAGAATCTGAGATGATGACCAGAAGCTGATTTTCATCTTCGTTGTGTTGGAAAACAAAAATCATAAAAAATCAGCCTTTGGTTATCATCTCAGATTCAATAAACACAATTTTAGCCCGAATAGAAATCCAAAAATTCTACATGAAATTAGATACAAGAACAACACTAAGTTAGACTTGATGGAAAACCTTTACATCAACAAAGAATTGAAAAACTGTGAAGTCATGCAAGCTTTGGTCGTCATGGAGACAGATGTCAATAAACAAGTAGACAAGCAGGTACCAATGTACTAACAAGAATAAAGGTTTACTTTACATGTATTATTATTTCACATGGTGTCAGAAGTGAACTACAATAATCGTAGATTTGAGATAGAAAGATAGTAATATGGAACCAATTTTTCGGCCACCAAAACCTCTATTGTTCGAAGGGAACCTAGCTGAAAACTGGATATTATGGAAGCAGCAGTTCAATTTGTTCATGAAAGCTTCAAGCAAAGATGAAACCGATATGAAAGAAGACATTAAAGTTTCAATTTTCGTCAGTGCCATTGGTGAAGAGGGTCTGAAAGTTTTCGATTCACTGAAGCTGAATAGTGAAACAATCAATCTGTTGGATTTGCTCGAAGAATTCGAGAACTATTGTAAACCAAGAGCAAATATTGTGTATGAAATATTCGTATTCAGAAATATAATACTGAAAGAAGGACAAGCATTCGATAGTTACCCTACCGAACTGAAGAATTCCATTCCTTAATGTGTATTTGGGGATCAGGAGTCAAGCATAATAAGATATCAAGTTATATTCGGAATTAGAGATTTGCATGTTAAAGAAGTTCTGCTACGAGATGAAAATATAACCCTGGAAAAAGTTTCGGAATATTGTCGAGCAGTAGAAGTCAGCAAGCAACAAATAGAAGAATTTCAACGTGAAGCAAGTGTGAATATCAACGTAGTCGAAAGAAAATATGTCAAAAGAGATGTCATCGATGATTGCAATCCTTGTGGTTACTCGCATAGAATTAGGAATTGTCCAGCGTTTGGTAAATAATGTGGATTTTGTAAGAAGAAGGGGCATTTTGTCAAGAAATGTTTAGAATTTTCGAAGAACAAAAAGAATATTCAGGAAGATGAGTCCGAACCTGACGATCATGATCGCAGGGAGGAGCCCAATGAACATAATTGTATTGATTTATACGTGAGTGAAGTTAGGAAAACACAAATTGAGCGTCAACAAGTCTGGTGAGTATATCATCGTCAATGGTTTGAAAATCAAGATAAAATTAGATAGTGGAGCAGAAATAAATTGATTGCCATTAAAAATTTTCTCGAAACTCCAAGATGTAAATATACAACCAACAAATATCATTATTTTAGGGTTTGGAAACAATAGTTCGAAAATTAAACCCTTAGGTATTGCTAAATTGAATTGTATTATAAAAGAGGTTAGGATAATTGTTGAATTCCTAGTAGTCGATGTTGATTCCGAACCGATTCTAGGATTAAGTGACTGCGTTGATTTTGGACTCATCAAGAGAGTAGATGTTCTGAATCATTCATTGAAGTCTGAGAATGATTTATTCAATCATTATTCCGATTTATTTACTGGGACAGGAAATATTCCTGGAACATATCATAAACATATCAAATCCGATGTCATTCCAGTAGTGGATCCGAGTCCCTCACGCCCTGTTAGAAAAACTGAAAAAAACACTGAAAAAATTGAAAGGAAGTGGTATAATTTCAAGAATCGATAAACCAACCAATTGGGTACACAACTTAGTAATATGAGAAAAAATGAATGGTGAGTTACGCTTATGTCTGGACACGAAGGACTTGAATAGTGCTGTTAGAAGGGAATTGAAACATATCTTTTATTTCACTTCACAGACGTCTGTAATGAATAAATAAAATAATTTCAATTTCATTTGATCAAACTCTCCTTTCTCTATGATGATTCACTTCAGAAACACTCTGGCATTCTGTTCCTAGCCAACTTCCACTCTGAGAATACTTTTTTCACTCTAGAGTCACTCTTCTTCACTCCAAAATGGAAAAGAACGCCATCTGCGTTTGCTACTTTCTGGCTAATATGTTTCTAAGGTTTTAAGCCATGTGTCACTCTTGTCAATGTCAACGTCAACATCCACTTCTGTTTCACTCCAACATTGACTTCCATGAAACCATGTGGAATTTCATTTAAAATAATGAATTACACCAACTTATAACACATGAGTGTATTTTAAGAAATGTTTCAGCATGTTATATGTAGTTAGGGTTTTTACCTATTTTATACAAACTGGAAACTGTTTTGATGGACTTCTTGACGAGTAAGTAACCTCAAAATCTTTATTATTCAAAATGTCAAAATATTTTAAATACAATTCATCTGGGTATTACTCACTTGCAGGTAAGCACTGAAGATGACTATTATATAGTCGAAAGCGCTCTGCTACGATTTTCAAAAATAAAAATAACTTTGCAAAAAATACAAAAAATTGTTCACTCCTGCTATTCCATTACGTGCACACAGTTCCAAAAATTTCAATTCTATATAATAATAATCAAAGAGCGGATCTCATAACTTAATTCAAATTCGCTGAAGTGACTGAGAATGCAATAACTAAAAATATTCTTAATATAGAAACTAAAGCTTACGGCTCAGATGGCATTATCATAATCACGATACGATTCCTCTGTCCATTTTCAAAACCCCATATCACTCACACAGTAAATTACAGCTTAACTAACTCCATTTCTCCAGACATCTGGAAATAAGGGAGGGTAATACGAATACCAAAAACAAAACCCCTTGCGAACTCAATGACCTCTGGCCTATAACCTTACTGCCAACTCTCTCTGAGGTGCTAGAGAGAGAAGTGGAAATTCAAATCAGGCAACACTTGAATAAATACGAAATCTTACCAAGCATGCAATCTGGCTTCTGATATGGGTATAGCTGTGGAACTGCTGAAATACCCGACGATATATTTCAACAACTTGGCAAGATAAATTGTGCTGTACTCCTGCTCATTGACTTCAGCAACGCGTTCGATACAATTGATTACGGGTTAGTATTCTATATCCTGCATTGTATTGGGTTTGAAGACTCGGCAATTAGATTCTTTGAAAGTTATTTCTCTGGACGAAGCCAAAGAGTCCCATACTCTGGGGCCATATCTGCAAAACGATTTAGCTCACGTGGATCGCCCAAGGCTCTATACTTGGATCCTTGATCTATACCATATATGCATGTGATTTTCCATCTATTATGAGTAACTTCGGTATCTTCCATTTCACAGTAAATTTTCATATTATGAACATGTACTGCTTCGGATTTCTTGTGATAATGACTGTACATCGATGCCTATTTATATTTGTTGATTGTTGTTTTTATAATTACTCTCCGTGATTATACAAAGCATTATAAATTGGTCTCTTCAGTATATAACTAGACAAATCATTTATATTCCAATCCAGGTATAACTCTTTTATGACCAGCATTCTCATTTAAGTGCTTAATCCACAACTAGTTCTTCTCAAGAAGGGTAATAAGATCCATCTTTGTGAGAGTATTTGTTCAACACCACTGAATTGTCCAGTGATTTCGAAATGAAATTCAAGTTAATAATTTTAATATCACTATAAAATCTTTTGAAGTCTTCTGAATTCAATATTGTTAAGTAACGATAGATTGGGTACTGAATTCACCGGATACTTCTCATTCAAAATCAAAGCTCAGTAGAAATAAAATTCGTCAATCAGCTCAAATCTTCGTTTTTTTTTTATTGCGCCATATCTGAAGAAACTGAAATTACATTTCTTGTTAGTTTTAGAGTTATAAATTGATTTGAAAACTAGAAGGTCTGGTTCAGTGGGAGTTCTCCCAGGTTCTAGGTTATCCGTACTAGAGATGATCCAGGGTCTTCAAAGTCAGATAAAGTATAGTTCGATATGGCAAAAGTCATTTCATCACAATAAATGATATTTTATTGAATAGAGGATCCGCTTGTTACAAAATTTTGTCATTTGATAGAGCTTCTGGAAGTCCATATTATTCTTCTGAGTATACAGGGTGTTTCATAATTGTATGCTGATCCTAAAGGGCAATAATCCTTGGATGATTTTAAGAAAAATTCTTCACATGAACATAGGTCCGCAACCGAGATACAGGATGTTGAAATTAAACAAAAAAATCAGTTCTTCCCCAATATATCTGAAACCGCCCAGGCTTTTCCTTCCAATTTTGGTACATGTGAAGTACGCATAAAAATATTTTTTTTCCATGATGGAGGATTTATTAATTTTCATCAGTATCGTCCCTGTTAACAGCCCAGACATATTTTTGATCAAAATAATGATACGCCACTGTCTTTTTTCCAAATAAATATTCATTTTGTAATTGTCCTCAATCTTCTCATAAAAATGGTTTGGTGCGTTTTTTTCGTCCGACAAACGGTTTTTGAGTTAGAAAATAAAATGCATTCATTTGCTTGTAGAGTAGTAGGATTATCTTGTGGGCTAGAAACATCTAGTATGCTAAGAACACATTCAATTGTTTACGACATAAACAATTTTGACACTTATTCAGCTAGATAAGTGATATTATTTACGTTATAAAAACTTGTTTATTAAAAAAAAACATGGTAAATTTTATAAATTCCGAATTAGCAGACATGCATTACTTGTATGGGCTTGCTGACGCATATGAAGCCAGGCGACTGTATCAAGAGCGCTTTCCAAATAGAATGGTTCCTGATGCTCGAAGATTTCAAGCACCCACAGAAAGTTATGTGAAACAGGAAGTTTTGAGCCAAATCATCGGACTGCAAGAACTCCAGCAATTGAGGTAGCTGTTTTTAATTCAGTTGACGAAAATCCTTGAATAAGTACGAGGCAAGTTGCCAATAATTTGGATTCTCCATGATTATATATTATATCCCTTTCACATCCAACGGGTTCAGGCTCTACTTCCTCGAGAATTTCCATTACGAGTGAATTTCTGCCAATGGTTTCTCCAAAAATTCACCGGAAATCCTTTGTTTGACAGGAAAATTTTATTCGCGGACGAAGCAAGTTTTACTAAAAACAGGATCAGAAATTTTCATGATAATCCTTTTTGGGCCGAGGAAAATCCGCATGTAATCGTGGAATCTCATCACCAGGAGCAGTTCTCATTGAATGTCTGGGCTAGAATTATTGGAGATTATCTGATTGGACCTTTTTTCGTTCCACGCAGATTAAATGGATATAATTATCGCCGATTTCTTGAAGATAATTTGACAATTCTGTTAGAAGATGTTCCTATTTTAATGCGAAATCGCATGTGGTTTATGCACGATGGTGCACCTGCTCATTTTAGTGCTCTGACACGCGAATATTCAAACCAAAACTTCAATAATCGCTGGATAGGTCGTGGGGGAATAGAGTCATGGCCAGCTAGATCCCCAGACTGAAACAGTCTTGATGATTTTCTTTGGGGACATCTTAAGACTTTGGTGTACAGTCAACCAATTCTAACTGGGGAAGAATTGCGAAACCGCGTAATAGTTCCCTGTCGAGCAATAAAAATACTCCAGGAATTTTCCAAAGAGTACGCGAGTCAATGACAAGGAAGGCTGAAGCGTGCATACTTGCAGGAGGCGGACATTTTGAAGAGTTAATTTGATTTCGGTATTTTTTGTTCTTAATAGTTATGTTTTAAAAAATAAAAAATGGATTTTTATGCGTACTTATTACAAAAACTAAATAATAGTAACCATAAAATTATAAAAATCTTGCCTAGATCCTTTGGTTACCACAATTGTGGAATTAAGACTAAGAGAAAAAATCGAATAGGGACAAGCAAATGAATGTATTTTATTTTCTAAATCGAAAACTGTCCGCCGGACGAAAAAAACGCAGGAAAATATTTTTATAAAAAGATGAAGGACAATTACAAAAATAATATTCATTTGGAAAAAAGACAGTGGCGTATAATTATTTTGATCAAAAATATGACAGGTTATGTTAACAGGGACGCCACTGATGAAAATTAAGGAATCCTTGAGCATGGAAAAAATGTATTTTTATGCGTACATTGCATGTATCAAAATTAAAAGAAAAATCCACAGCAGTTACAGAGATTTTGGGGAAGAACTTTTTTTTTGTTAAAATTCAACATCCTGTATCTCAGAAATAAAGCGGTTGGGGACCTATGTTCGTATGAAGATTTTTTTAAAAATCATCCAAGGATTATCATCCTTCAGGGTCAGCATTCAATTATGAGACACCCTGTATATACAGTGTGGACATTTAAGTGTGCAACATATATTACTTGCACGACCAAACTAGAAATATTGCCCAAAGTTGGTGGATGTGCGAAAATCATATAAGGTTCAACTAATAGCAGAATTATAAATAATTTCAAACAGACTGAATATAAAAACGAAAGTAGCAAAACTGTATGTTCTGAAAAAAATCAATTGGAAGTACTTCAGGCAGTTGTTGAAAACCCAAGAAATGTTTGCTTATACCGGTATAAAAAAGGCTCTGGAAGATTCCTGAGAAAAATAAAATAATACCTATAAGCCAAAGTTTATTTGCATGTGCATTCAAGGACAAATATAAAATCAACGTAATTTCCATAGACAAATTCTTTTTGGGGATGTATTCAAGTTCACAACAAATGACGTTGTCTCTTTCCAAAATTGAAGGTGGTGGTCGGACGAAAATCTAAATTTTGTCGATGCCAATAAAAACCATTATCACGAAAAAACAAACATGTGGTGCGTTATTACTAACGACAAATCAATAGGACCGTTTTTTTTCGCCAAAATCTAAATGGTGATACATATTTACAGTTTCTGTAAAACGAACTGACGGAGTTTTTGGATTATACGAGTTCACAAGAACGGAATTGATTGAGATTTTTAAATGATGGATGTACCGCTCATTCTGCTAGAATTGTTTCTGAATGGTTAAATAGAGAATTTGGTGATAAATGGTAAGGACGAAATACCCATCCACAGTGGCCTCCTAGTTCACTAGATCTCACACCAATCGATTTTTTTCATGGTGATATTCAAAGCAAAAAGTATACACGGATCGGCCATCTAATAATGTTGAGTTGCTTGAAATTTCGTTGAGATTTCATTGCAGAAATATTCCGGCAAATGTATTGCGATCTACTCTTAGTGAATTTTATGATCGGACAATCAGATGCATTGAACAAGAAAGTGGACATACAGAGACAATTAAACATTGCATCAATGCCACTTAGGAAATAAACAAGAATCTTTCGGTGATAAAATACATGTTTCGATAATTAGTATAAAGAACGAAATTGATTGCTTAATGCACAAAATACATTTATGCCAGGATCGACAGTCGATGTTCAAGGGGATTGTATCAATGAACGTGGTCCTTACGCAATCTCCTTATAATGAATATATAAACACCTCTTCATCAGGCCATCAACAACTGAACATTATAATGATCACATAGGGCATCGATTGAAAAATAATGTCCGAATACATTTTCGTAATGCTTTTTTTCATTACAATCAGGTAACTTTTTCGTTCTGTGTACATGACCCAAATGAGACATGAGTAGTTCTCTATCACTGTTGACTCTCTTTAGTACTTCTTCGTTTGTCTTCTAAATTGACTTGGCTGTTGCAAAGAAACGATCCCATTCTTTGGAAGGTGGGTTCAGTCATCACAATTCTGTGTCATTTCTATGTCTAGATCTATTCGATCCGTTATCATGTGAATTTGTGAATCCTTCCAACTTGCACTCTATTCAATTGGAGCCTTGCGCCTGGATGTTGGCTACGGCTGACGACTGGAAATTCTCTACCACTTCGTGAGGAAGATCAAGCAGAACTTGCAGTTATCCAACGTTGTCTGATAGAACCGCTATATCATCCGCGTATCTAATTACACTCGCCATTTATTTAAATTCCGTATGGCTGATTCTCAAGTGTTTTCGAATACTTGACATGATTACACATTTAATAGTGTTGGGGACAGAATACAACCCTGTCTAACACCTCTTTGTATAGACAGTTCATCGGTGAGTTCATTTCCGATTTCTATCATTATTATTACAAGCTGTTATTCGGCTTGCTTCGTTCGTATGTCATTCTGTCACTCTGTCATTCTGTCAGTCTTTCCGGCTCAAAATTTGGAATCCATTTTTGGAGCACTTGCCGACATCCGATCGAGCTGAAATTTGGCAGGTGTTCATAATTCTGTCGAACAAATAAAACACGGAGGAACGGCATTATTCGTCAGAAGAAATGAAAAAACGATTGAATAAACTATATTGTAAATATGTCACTAGAGAGATTCCGTATGTATCATCACAATATATCGCCCACCAACTGGTGACTTAGAGACTTTCTATAAAATTTTCGAATTTCTCTTGAATGATGTTACTCAGAAATATACATCCATAATTATATGGGGAAATCTCAATATAAATTTTTTGCATAAAACATGCCCCCAATATACAAAACTTCTAGATCTTCTGGATTCTTATGAACTTGCCAAATATGGTAACATTGTAACCATCTCTGGCATTGATTATATAATTACTAACCTGGAAGAATGTTCCAACGGAGTTATCGATTTTGGAATTTCATCAAAATAACAAAAACCAACTCACCACCTCTAGTGAATTTCAAACAAAAATGAAATCCTTGGATCTAACCGATGAAACGAGAAACATTGAACAATTATTCTCTGAATACCAGAACCACTTGAACTGGTGCTTTAAAACTTATTTTCTATCTAAAACAGCTAAATTGGATACGAAAACAAGAACCAGAGAATCTGAACTCTCAATATAGGTATAAATTTGTTGGAGAAAAAAACAAAATAGCGGCTCCAAGATGGCGGACGAGTTTCGTGATTATGGTACGATTCGATTTAAATTTGGTATGTGGGGGTGTTCGGGGACGGAGATTGTGAATTTTTTGTCAAAATACGAAAATTCAAGATGGGGGCTTTAAGATAGCGGACATGTTTTGTGATTATGGTCCGATTTGATTCAAAATTGGTAGTTTTTTCACATATATTTTTTTTTATTTTGAATATCTTCTGTTTTAATTTATTTTGATTGGTTAATTGTTGAGTTTCAATAAAAATAAAACGATAAAATTTGGCAAATTCATCGGCACCACATTCTCAAATACTTTTTTAAACATTATATTATTGCTTTTGAGATTCGGGTGCGTTCAATGCATACATTATGGATACACTCTTTTGTTAATATTAATTAATAATAATGATAAGAATAATAATAGTGTTTACTTTTAACCCTAATTTGTTTTTCATATTTTTTGACCTACCCTGGTTGGAACTGTTGGTGTTCACAACTATACCATAAAAACAGGAAGTCTCCTCTCTCCAGCCTTCGTTAGGACTGCAAAACTATGTGTCAGGAACGTATCGCTGCGGGACTCAGCTTTTGGAATCGTGGATATACGATATCATCAAGGTAATCTTGTTCTGTTCAGCAAATGATGGAATTATTCCATTTTCTTCTAGTGAAATTCTGTGCGTGCTTCCGCTTTGTAAAATATTTTCGATCTCTTTGAAGCTTTGTTTTTCCGTCGCTTCGCAACATCTTGCCCTTGTTGTTGTTCCATTTGAAATTTAGAATTCGCGCACCAAATTGTCACTTTGCACTGTTTATATCAATGTTGCACAATTTATACACACAATTAAATTCCCATTCTTATCATTGATTACAAGTTTGAATAATAATTGCTTATGATACCTTCTCTTTGCCATTCTCTCACAATTTCCAACTTTTCATTTGATCATCTCTTCTCTGATTGGCTATCTTTCATGAAGACGTTTGCTGTTCTCTCATTGGCTAACTTTTAGTTTGCTACAATTTCATGTACAGAGTGTTTCAAGTTTATAAATGTGTTGATTACTTTTTATTCATGATAATTTTGTAAATCTTGACTTTTAGTTGTCTTTTGAGCAATTATGAGTTATAATAATTTTGATAGTGTATATAATTGACTGTTTTATAGCACTTTGACATTTTTATCCATCCATATCATACCTAGGCTCATAAAATACATTGAATTTTAAAAGCTATTTACAAACAAACTCTTGAAATTGATAATTATTTATTATTTATTCTTTTTGTGGCTTTTTTGTCTTTTAAAATTTACAACTGGCATAACATAACATAACATAACAATATATATATATATATATATATATATATATATATTTATATATTTATATATTTGGATTGTGTGGGTTCTTGAACCATTACGTTTAATATTTTCTGTGGATTTCCTTGGGTTTCTGGTTCGTGAGAATAAGAAAAATTCAGTGATTCATAATTGAATTTTTAATACCTTTCGTTTTGGGGCTCCAAAACTTCTTCAGTTACATTTGTTTTTTATGGGAGGTTATGGTTATGGCATGGTGTAATTTTTTTTTTGGTTTTCTTTTTCCTAAACACAATTCATGAACGTTTCACGTGTTGATTGTGATTACTGCTTTTTTTTGTGATATTTCCTTTTTTTATTTTTTTTTTGGGTTTTTTTGGTTATTTGTTTCAAAATATGTGGCCAATTGGGCGGTTATGGTTGATTGAGCACTCATTGCTTCCTCTTTAATTTGACATTATTTGTTCTAGTATCAAACATGTTGATTTACCTTATTTTCGACTTTATACAAATAAGTGATGCTTATTGTTCTGTGAAACATGTAACTTGGCAGATCGCAGCGCAAAACTAACATTCATAGACAGCTAGATGTCTGCCCCCTGTTGTTGTTTTTTTGTGGTTTTGTTTCGGTGATTGTGCTATATTTGAAATTATGAAAGATAATTATTATTCTTGTAGTTATGGTTATGCAACAATTAAGACAATCAAGACAGACATATTGATAGTTGGCATTTTGATTTTAAATAATATTATGGTATGTTTTACTGAGGTTTTTAATGTCAGTTTTAGCGTTCAGTGAATTTGGGTCTAGTTTTATGTGTATCAACTCGAGAAATTATCTTTTTTGGTGTTTTTTTCAGTTGCTAGTATTTTTGTATCCTTGAAGTTGAATTCATGATTGGTTGATCTTGTATGTTTATTCAACGCCGTTGCCGCATTTTTTGTGTATTTGTGTCCATTTATTCTGGATTCTAGATATTGGGAGGTTTGTCCAATATATACTTGGTTACAATTTTCTTCGTTGCACGGAATTTTATAAATCACATGTGTTTTTCTGTTTTTTGGATGGTCTGCTTTCAATTTATATATATATATATATATATATATATATATATATATATATATATATATATATATATATATATATATATATACAGGGTGGCCCACCACATTCGCCTCGGTATTTCTACGAGAAATGAAGAGAGTTAGGGAAAAACATTCAGCACAGTCATATGTGGGTCCATGAGGAGCATATTCCAAAATTATTTTGAAATATATAGGGTGATCCCCAAAAAAATTACATACCAAAGTTATATTTTTTCTTATGAAACACCCTATATTTTTTTATATTTTTAGATACTATAGACAAAATAAAGGTGAGGGACTTTTATATTTCCCATACTTAAAACTGACCGTTTCTGAGAAATTTTGAGAAATTTAAAAATACAGACCATAATTTGAAAATTGTTTTTACCCTGTAACGTGTAACGAGCTGCTCGTGATTAAATGTACTGCTTAGCTCAAAGGTTAAAGTTGACTACTACATGAAATTTTTAATGCAATATTATACAGAGTGGCGAAAAAAATTGCCTCAAAATTTGGACACACATTTAATTAAATAACTTCTCAAAGTTGAATGGAACACCCCGTATTTAGTGGCGTTATTTGACGCAGAATTAGATTCCCTTCAAAACTATATTAGGGTTCCCTATACCTATCTCTTCTGCTTTTTACACAAAGGGCGTTTTTATATTTTACTTAAGAGTATTTTTTTTATCTTAAAAATGAAACACACTGTATTGTAATGAAAAGCTTAAAAAGCCTTTTTGAAGTCATCTTATCGAAAAATTATTGATCTTAAATAGTTTATTATTTTAATAAATGCTCAAAAAGACAATAATTTTAAACTAGTTGAAACAATGATAATGGTTTGATTAACAATTTGTGTCACTGTCAAATACTTTTTGTTTCATAATAATAATAAACGTCATCTAGGCCAGAGCCTACTATTATTTAAAAAATAGTATAATAGGTTTTATAGGAAATCGTAAATGTATGTTTTTATTGACCCCATATTGTAATTTTGGTATTTATTTCAATATGAAGTCTAATTTGCTAAGAAACAAGCGAATTTATTATATTTCGCCTCAATAATTAAGACACGTACATATTTTTATTTTGAAGAATGCTTTAATATTTCAGAAATGGCAATAAATTTGAGTTTTTATATTTGCCTGCATTTTACTTTAGATACACCGTATTTTCAAAAATTTAAACTTCTGCTTCTAGCGAAACTACGTATTCCTCAATGAAAAGGTTTTTAAAACGCTTTTTAAGCTTTTCATTACAATACAGTGTGTTTATTTTTTAAGATAAAAAAATAACTCATAAGTAAAATATAAAAATGCCTGTTGTGTAAAAAGCAGAAGAGATAGGTATAGGGAACCCTAATATAGTTCTGAAGGGAATCTAATTCTGCGTCAAATTACGCCACTAAATATGGGGTGTTCCATTCAACTTTAAGAAGTTATTTAATTAAATGTGTGTCCAAATTTTCAGGCATTTTTTTTCGCCACTCTGTATAATATTGCATTACAAATTTCATGTAGTAGTTAACTTCAACCTTACAGCTAAGCAGTACATTTAATCACGAGCAGCTCGTTACACGTTACAGGGTAAAAACAATTTTCAAATTATGGTCTGTATTTTTAAATTTCTCAAAATTTATCAGAAACGGTCAGTTTTAAGTATGGAAAATATAATAGTAACTCACCTTTATTTTGTCTATAGTATCTAAAAATATAAAAAAATATAGGGTGTTCCATAAGAAAAAATATAACTTTGGTAGTAATTTTTTTGGGGGTAAGTTTAACCCTATATATTTCAAAATAATTTTGGAATATGCTCCCCATGGACCCACATATAACTGTGCTAAAAGTTTTTCCCTAACTCTCTTCATTTCCCGTAGAAATACCGAGGCGAATGTGGTGGGCCACCCTGTATATATATATATATATATATATATATATATATATATATATATATATATATATATATATATATATTCACAGAAAATTATAAAATAATATGATATCAGACTATCAAAATCCCTTAATACTAAAATTCAATAGCTTCTGACCATATTTTAAAAAACTTCTCCGTCATTTTAAAATATCACTGTAGAAATGCAAAACTATGTATAGATTTATTTCTTTATTTTCTAGATATGAATTATATTAGTTACATAGGTGTGAAGCACATAAAACTTGTAACAAAATCGCCTTGAGTAAATGTTTGATTTTTTTAAACCAATTTTGATCACTCTCGATAATGGAAATTAATGTGAAATAAGAATTATTAAAAAAAATTAAGACAAGCTTTTATTAATACAAATGCATCAAAAAGGAAAAAATAATGTATTTCATTGTATGATCTAGAGTAACAGATTCAAAATCTTGCCGCGCAAAATTACCTATTTCGTATCCGCGGCAAGCTTTTGAATCTGTTATTCACAGAATAACCTAGATCAAACGATAAAATGAATAATTTCATCTTTTTTTAGTGCATTTGTTTAGATAAAACTTTTCTTCAAAAATATTTTTTATAATTTTTATTTTTAACATTTTAGTTGTGTATTTTTATCAACAACTAATAAAAACTTCTTCGAAAATGTTTTTTCGTACATTGATTTTTCATTTTTCAGTATTTATGATGTCAAATAACTAGTTTAGTAATTTCCACCTGATTTATTTTTGAATTTTGACAAAAAAATCATAATCTCCGACCCCGAAAATCCCTAGATGCCAATTAAGTTTTTTTCTTCTAACAAAAATGTTATCCTGCATTGTCACCGGATTCAGGTATACCTTCTAAATTTCAAATCAATCAGACGATTAGAAGTGGGTCAAATTTAACTTGCAAGATTTGATAACGGACAGACAGACACCGGGAGAGATGGAACTGAATGAGGGCGTGTGAAAAAATCTTCGACCCCAGAAACCCCCACATACCAATTTTGAATAGAACGGACTATAATCACAAAACTCGTGGGCCATTTTGGAGCCGCCATGTTAAATTTTCGAATTCTGACAAAAATATCATTATCTCCGACCTTCAAAACCCCTAGATACCACTTTTGAATAGAATCGTGCCCTAATCACAAAAATTGTCCGCCATATTGGAACCTCCATTTTGTTTTTTCCCCTACCAAAAATTTCATAACGCATTGTCACCGGAATTTCGAAAAAATCCGACGATTAGAAGTGGGTGAAATTTAACTTGCAAGATTTGATTACAGATAGAGAGAGACACAGAAAGACATAAAATAATCAAGGAAATAATGAAAATCAAGGGAAATAATCATTCACAAATTTTGTGGCTGGTGTTCATTTTGATAAATCAATGTTCAGATCACGAAAAGGTATCGCAAGTTAGCTCAATATTCTAGCAGTCGTTTCTCAACAAGTTTGTGTGTGTTAAAAATAATGAATTGAGTTATTAGGAGTAAAAATGCATTTTATATGGCGAGCATAGAATTTGATGGTCGTAACTTCCGCAGATCTGAAATCATATACTTATATATCCCTATTTACTTCTACCCCTACAGAGTAGAAGTAAGTACTTCCACTCTGGCATAATAAAATTAGATGAGATGAGATGAGATCACACATTTAACTACTACAGGAGTGTCAATAAGTTTTCACGAATGCAGAATTAAATATTTCGGTTTTTGATTCACCAAAAATAAGTACATACCGTAATATAATAATAATAATAATAATAATTCGTTTATTGCACACCACATTTCATAACATTTAGAAAAAAAAAATATATATTTATAAATCTGTAGGTAGGTACCTATGTGATGAGCAAATGGCCTTTGGTTCAGATTGCTAAGTTACCTCGCATCTAAATATAAAATAAAAATAACTTCGAAACAAGTTCTACCAAAAGACACAAAATCATTGAAAATTGAAACAAGGAAAAGAAACATAGATTATGAACAAATTGAATCGAAACTACAACTGATAAGATGGATTTACACAGAGAAGGATTTAAATCATAGATATGAACAATTATTGCCTAATATACTGTCAATTTTGAAAGAAGTAGCGCCAAAGAAACAGGTCAAGAACTTTGGACATTACAAGAACTTCTGAAATGAGAACGTGAGACAAGCTACAAAAGAAAGGGATATGAGTTACAAAGAGTATAAAATCATAAAAACAAAGGATAATTGGGAAAAGTATTAACAAAAAAGAAATATAGCAGTGAAAAATATTAAAAAACAAAAAAAAACTATTTAGAAACAAAAATTGACTCAAATTAGAACGATCCTACTGAAATGTGGAAAACACTGAAAACATTAATGCCAAATAATTACCAAGAAAACAATATTACAACAATTGATATGGACACTGGTGAAATAATTCCCGATATGAATTTACTGCCACATGGCCTGAAAACATTTCATATCGAAAGTATAATACAGATAACTGATGGAATTGCTCCCAATTTCTCACATAGCTTCCCTATAATGGAAAGAATAACTGACAATAAATTGTCCAACTTTAGTCTTATCAATATCTGGATGGGCCCCGAGTATAGAATCACAATCAACTGCGGACATAGTCTGGTATACAGACGGTTCAAAGACAGTTGAAGGAACGGGAGCAGGAATACATGGGGTGAGGCCAAGAAAGGATTACATAATACCACTTGGCGAATGCTCCACGATATTCCAAGCTGAAACACATACTATTATGGTATGCATTCAGAAGAATCTAGGAAGTGGTTATAGGAAAAAACACATCTACATTATATCTGACTGTCAAATTGCTATCAAAGCACTCAACTCTATACAGATAAAGTCCAAACTGGTCTGGGACTGCCTCCAGAACCTCATCGAGCTGGCAAAACACAACAAGGTCACCTTGATGTGGGTGCCAGGTCATAGAGGCATTGAAGGCAACGTCAAAGCGAACCAGCTAGACAAGCATCTGTAACGCTATCCACAGGGCCAGAACCTGTACATGGAATTAGCAAAAACCGTTGCAGGACCCTGATCGACGAGTGGATAAAAAGAAGGCACCAACAATATTGGGATCAAACTGTCGGGCAAATACACAGCAAAGTCATGGTAGGGCACCAAACCGGACCCTGACGGCTGACCTTCTGAACCTGAACAGAACGAAGGCTCGTATAATAATAGGTCTGTTGACTGGACACTGCGGCCTAAGAAAACACATAAACACCATGGGAGTACGCAGTGAAACCGTGGAGTGTAGGCTATGTGATGAAGAGGAGGAAACAGCCTCTCATATTATCTTCGATTGTGATGCCCTAAGTAGTAGGCGACACAGAACCTTTGGAGAGATAATAATAATGATAATAATAATAAATGTCTTTATTACCAATTAATAAAGGATAATATTACATTTTATTTATATAGTCAGGGCGAGATTCAGTTTGTATGTAATATTAAATATAGTACAATATGATATATATATATTAGCATTTAACATACATCTGCTCTTCCATCAGCCCGGAAACAGGCATGAATCCGAAGAACCTTATCAACAGGCTTCTAAACCTAATGAAAGGCACAAACCTGTTCGAATGAGGAACCACTGACGACAGAGTGATACAATAGACCCCAGCTGGTCGCAGTGTCAAGGGAAGCTGAGTGCCAACCCTGTCTCTGGCTTGTCAGCTTCCAACCAACCAACCAACCTTATCAATATGGTAAATTTGGATAAAATTGTAAATTCATTGAAAAATTAAAGTAGTCCAGATGAAATTCATGTAGAACTCCTAAAGAACTGTTTCAGTGCCATTTTTAATCCATTGTTGAACATAATAAATAGTTCCTTAGAACGAGGTGAAGTACCCACTGGATTGAAATTATTTTCGATTATACCTATACCTAAAATTCCAAATACAAACTAAGCTATTAACTTGAGACCAATTCATTATAATTAATGCTACAGCCAAAGTATTGGAAAACTCTGTACATTAACAGTTAGTAGATTATTTGGAGAGCAATAAGGTACTAGCGACTATCAATCGGGTTTTCGTAACAAACATAGTTGTGAAACTGCATTACAATGTGTATTAGCAGATTGGAAAAAAAGCGCAGAAAATTATCAGGGTACTATTGCAGTATTTCTAGACCTTCAAAGGGCGTTCGAAACTGTAGATAGAGACAGGCTCATTAAAAAAATTTAAAGCGTTGGTATTGAATGAATGGCATTGAAGTGGATATGGCAGGCAGCAGAGGCTAGAACTGAGTGAAGTTTATTCAGATAGAATGCAAAATGATATAGGTGTGTCCCAAGGGTCTTTTTTGGGATTACTGTTATTCCTCATATATTTTAATGATATTGTTACAAAAATTTAAAATTCATTAATTTGCCGACGACACCCTTCTGTAATTTAGTAGTGAAGATGTAAAAAAGTGTGCTGATATTATGAACACTACTCTTGAAAGGGTTTATAAATATTGTTCGCAAATTTATTGAAAGTGAACGTGAATAAAACAAAATGGATGATATTAGGGAAGAATGGAAACCATAATAAAAACATACATATACGATTGAATGACGGGGATAAAGAAAATGTAGATGATTTCGTTTATCTTGGAATAACTATTGAAATCCAAAGAACATGCTAACCAGGTCATCAAAACAGTAGCTCACAAAGTTAACTACTTAAGAAGATGTTCTCCGTATCTCAGCCAATGGTCTAAATTAATAATATACAACACTATAATACTACCACATTTTAATTATTGTTCGACAATTTTGTATTTTCTCAATCAAAATGAAACAAGCAGACTCCAAAAGATGCAGAATCGTGCAATGCGAATAATTCTACAATGCTCGAGAAGAACACCAATAGCACATATGCTTCAGACCCTTCAATGGCTTCCAGTGAAGAAACTCCTTGAGTATAAAACACTGATTTTCATTTTTAAAGTCAAAATTGGACATTCACCTGTATATCTCCATAATAAAATAACATATGTTGATGAAACACGTGATTATAATACGAGGAAAGAAACAATATGGAAGTTGAGAGATATAAAAAAATGGTACATAGAATTTTCTATTTTACAAAGGAATAGATGATTTTAATGAGCATCCTTACGAAATTGAAGATAGTGTTTCAATAAATACATTTGAAAGAAGTTTGAAGGACTACCTATTGAAAATATACTATATTAGTATTTTATTATTATGTATGAATTTCTATGTATGTTTGTAAGTTTAACTGATTTCATTCTTGTACAATGTTAATCTTATTTTATTTATAGTTGACCATGTTGTGTGTGTATTTTTAACTGAACTGACTATGTATTTACTTCTGTAAATGAATCAGTTTCAACTAAATAAAGAGACATATACAGGGCTCTTCACGATGAGCGTTAATTAGACGTTTTTGGCAAACCAGACAACGCATCAACCTGAAAATTCTTCTTCTACTGTAAATCAAGTAGCGGCTACTTTGATTTTTCAAATGGTACAGTAAGAGAAGTAAGCGAAGCTTTAACTGAAATCTTCGAAAACAGATCGATTGGTAATAATGGACCTTTTCGTTGGCCTCCTAGAACACCAGATGGCAATCCAATAGATTATTTTGTGTGAGGTTCCATTAAAAATATGGTTTACTCCAACCCAGTAACAACAATGGTAGATGTGAAATCGAGAGTGAGAACTGCTTTCAATAGTTTTACTCCAGGCTCAATCAGAAGCGCTACATGGAGATGTGATCGAACATATTCTGAAATACACTGACAATTGAATTAACTTACTAATTCATGAAATTATTTTCAGTTCGTGTGCCAGCGTTGATAAAACAATTGTTTGAAGAGAAGTTTCATTTGATGGTTGAGGAGTATTTTAATAATTATTTATTCATTGTATTATCTGTGACTGATGAAGGAACATCGAATGGATTCTGTTAAATTTCAAAAATAAGTGATGAGTACAAGGAAACCACGTCAGTTTCTGTCTGAAACAGTTTATCTCGAAAACGGTTCGAAATCGAAATAGGATTATCTGAACAAACTCAATCTAAAATTGGATGTAGAGCACAAAAATGTGGAAATATACAGGGTGTTCTATTTGAAAAAATTGACTTCCTCTCATTTTTTCATGTGAACAAAGTATCTGCATTTTTAAAGACCCTGTATTGGGCAAATAAAAATATGACTCGAAGTGAAGATCCTCATGGTATCACTCCACTCAATTTCGTATTTCATCATCTCAGTACCAGAGAGTACATGAAATTGTTGACAAAGTGATAAGAAATCATAATATGATATTATAGACATATGTTCTATTTGAAAAATCATAGTAGCCGCTACTTGATAGTAGAAGCGGCAACGCCGCATTTTCTTATTTTAGGCGTGTAGATCACATTAATTCATGCATACTGTGAAATTTTCAGGTTGATCTGCTTTCTGGTTTGCCAGAAACGTCCAAGCAACGCTCATCGTGAAAAGCCCTGTATATATATATATATATATATATATATATATATATATATATATATATATATATATTTACATGAATAATGCCAGTAAATCTGGTGGACAAGTGGTTGATCTGGTGGACAAGGAGACTTTTTCTGCATAGTCTGAAAAAGTTTGTTACTATGCAACGTTTCAGGTAATAATTTGAATCACACTGGTAATTAAAATTGACAATGACATTGGGTAAACACAAAATGATGGATTTTTCAATGAAAGAAATTACAAAAAACTGGTTTTATCACATCATATATTCAAACTACAACAGGAAATTTTGACTTATTAGAAATAATTATGGTGAATTGATACTCCGGAAACGCTTGAAAATATTTTATTGACGATGTTCGACTCATTGGCTAGCGAGTCCTCGATATAGCCTTCCGCGACCGCGTAAGATTTCCATCTCCCATGTTGCTTCAACATTGTTATGTCCCCACCAGAATGCACCAGCAACGTGGCCAAATTTCTGCGGAGGCAGTGCCCAGTATGCTCTTCAGCATGGTCTAGTTCCAGAAAAGTAGCAATTCCTTCTGGCATTCCACCGAACTTGTGAATGCCAATGAATTGTTGATGTTGGCATACTTCTAGAAGAAACGCCGATTATTCAAATTTTAGGTCTGGAGGCTGAATATTTTATGTAAACTCTCAAATATTCCATCACTACAAGAGATCTTGATCTTTTGGTCTTAGTATTTGGTGGGTTAATTAGCAATTTGTCGCCCATTTGATTTATATCATCTGTTTCTATTTGCAAAAGCTCTTCACATCCACAAGCCCCAGCGACTGCAACATCAATAACAACCCAAAATTTAAATTTCAAAATAGTTCTTTAATCCATAATAGATCATTTTCAGTATATTCAGTAGTCCAAGATCTCGGAGACGGTAAAAACCTACGTCATTTCAGCAAAGCTGAATTTTTTAGTATGAGTAGTGTGATATGTGATTGATAACGTATGCAAACTTGATTGCTTGCTTGGTAGCAGGTACAAAAGTACTCAAAAAAATTCCTTACCTACGTTGAAGTATGGTTATGCTTCTGACAATTAGTATCGTCCAGTTAGCCAAGCGGTCTATGGCGCCAGATTCAAGCTCTGGATCTCAATTTTTTCCATCAAAATTGAGAGTTGATTTGTTTTTTTCAAAATTGGAAATTCGTCCCAAAACAAATCATTTCTCAATTTCGAAGGAAAAATAAAAAAATCGTGTGGCGTGGGGATTCGAACCCTCGCTAAGTTTCGAGATCCAGAGCTCAAATATGGCGCCTTAGACCGTTTGGCTAACTGGACGATATTAATTGTCAAAAGCATTACTATACTTCAACGTGAGTGAGAAAGGTTTTCATGTACTTTTGTACCTGCTTCCAAGATAGCAAGTACGCATACGTTCTCAACTACATATCACATCATTCATACTTATAATTTCAGCTTTGCTGGAATGATGTTGGTTTGCCGGCTCTGGGATCTTACTCGACTTCCTCCGTGCTCAAATACAGTTCATCTGGAGCCTCTGGTAGAAATTTCTCGATTTCTTCTCTTTGAAATACTCGAGATTTTCTTGCATGGAAACTCTCTGACTGTCGTTTCAAAAAAGCTCGTTACTTCAGATATTTTTCAAAATCAATATTATATTTCATGTTCAGGGTAGCTTTCAACATCGAATAGGTAGACCATAACGTTGAAGGCCTCATTTTCTTTGAGAGATACAAAAATAGGCAATCAGCACATTTTCAGAGAAAGGTCCTACTTTTTTCTTCGGTCTATGTTCCATGAATCTGCTGTATGTGAGTTCATATACAGTTCTTAGCTCATCCAGTAAAAGATTCAATTCGCGCCAGGTCTCTCATCTCAGGTGGTGTTAATGGTAATAACTCATCCTCACTTTCAATTACATCCATATCGAACAGTTACTTGCCAATTCTTTGAGAAATTGATAATGACATTGAAGTAAACACACACAATTCAACAAACGTCATCAGCGGTAAACATAGTAACGAACAGCCAGTTACCTTTGTTAAAATGATTCAATTATTTGGATATTGATAATGAAACGCAACTAATGAATAAAAAAAAATGATTTAACAAAAAATTAAACCGACGAAAAACGGAACTGAAAAGCAAAAAATAAAATAAACCTTCTGAGTCTTGATAATTAAGCTCCTGTAAGTAACTTATTTTGAGTCGGCGCCAAACAAACAAGCAAATGAGGTGAAGCATAAAATGGCATCGAGATGCGCGGTGGTATTTCGATATTTTTTTTTTAAGTAATTCGATGATCTTCGGTGATTGTTTATTTGGGCCGACTCAAAATAAGTTACTTACATCAGTTCAGGAGCTTAATTATTAAGACTAAGAAGGTTTATTTTATTTTTTGCTTTTCAGTTCCGTTTTCCGTCGGTTTGATTTTTTGATAAAAAGTTTAAATTTTTTGTGGCTGAAATCTACTAATTACTACCTATTCAATTTTTGATTACTTCCAAAATACTTACTTACCCACTTTACTTCAACTATTAACAGTTGAATAATATGATTATCTACTCTGATTATTCATTGTTATATAATATAAACTATTTTTGATAGTTTTGGTTAGTTTATTACATCACTTTGTATATAATTCCATCCTTTCATAAAATTTAATTATTGTGACGGATGTAGGAGAACAAAAATAATGACAATAGCAATATGTTAATGTCAACTACATACAGTGCTCGTCTAAAGTCCCCCCCTCACTAATTTTTCAACCACCTGGTATATCGCAACGAAAGTTGGAGGGTGCAAATGGGAGATTAAAACCTACTTTTTCATGAAAAAGTCAGAGCTAAAAGTTGTAAAATGGCGGCTGAGCGCCATCTTCAATAAGTTTTTTAAATGGAACCCCCCGTATATTATTCCATTTTCGAAATCTGCTCATAATTCTCAGCAGTTTTCTCCGAAACACTTTACTCCTATATTCAATTGTTTTGAAATATTAACGTTTGGAAAGTGACATTCCGGTTTAAAATGAAGTATGGATTTTGGTCACTCCCGGTAAAAATTTCGCTAACTAAACATTGTTATCAATTTGTAGTTAAATCTCTCAATGAATTCGACTATCAAGAGGCTCAAAGAGAGTTTATTAAACGATAAACAGTACCACTTTTTGTGGCTGAAGTCTACTTACTTCAACTATTAACTGTTAAATAATATGATTATCTACTTCAACTATTTATTGTTATATAATATAAATTATTTTCGAATGTGCTGGTTAGTTCATTCCATCACTTTGTATATTCCATGCTTTCATAGAATGTAATGATTGTGACGGATGTAGGAGGATCTGTCAATGTCAACTGCATATGTCTGCCAATGTTCACAAGTGAAGAATCAATCATCCCCCATTTTTCTATCCATAGGGGTGGATTATTTCATTTCAAATTGGAATATGATCAACTATGTGGTATACCCTATATAATAAAGGAAAAATCATCCAAATCAAAAAACCCACTACAAAGTTATGCCTGATAGAATCGGTTAACGGACCAAAATTCAGAGGGTGAACGATCAATATCCTCCATTTTTCTACCCTTAGGAATGCATTTTTCTTCAAATTCAAATGGGACCAACCAACCAAAGTACACCCTATCCATTTAAAAAAGAATCATCGGAATCGGACTCTTCTGTAAAAAGTTATGCGTGGTCATACATAAAAAAAATATACCCGTCGAATAGAGAACCTCCTCCTTTTTGGTTTCGTCCATTGAAAAAAGGGTTTATTGAGAGTCTTCTTCGTGCTGGAATACTTGTTTGTTGTCTAGCGTTATGTCGACTCTTCGTTTCCATCTCCTTCCGAAAATTCCCTCCAACCCCAATTATAAGCCACAGAATGAAAATCATCTATCATAAAATCAATTCCAACATGAACAAAATACATGTCGATGTAATATGGATTATAGGAATTTTCCTCCCAAATTCTCTACGAGACTAACATTACCCCCTCAAGTTTATGGAAACTTTTGATATACAACTCGGAAAGTTGGCCCGTTATACGAACAAAATTTGCTCCACTCAACATAATATAGTTATTGGCCCAAGTTTCAGGAGCAAGCTGTAACATTTACCCTTTAATCGTGCCGGCATATGTTGCAGGGCATATAGGTAATGAACGATAGTTTGTTCTGACTTCAAACATTACCGTAAAGTTTTGTACAGTTGGATGTAGCAGAAGGAGGAAAGGACTGCCATATAGGCAACCTGGAGACGCGGCTGCATTGTAATTTGCCTCTACGGGGAATTTCATTTTTGAACTGAAATTGTCCTCATAAAATCTTCGGTCGTAGGATGAGCCATAATTCATCGGATATACGGGAAGAATATCCTTGGAAAGCCCTTTTTATTTTTATTCTTACGTTTTATTAAATTCGAAAAAAGACTGAATAAACTTGTAATGAACGTCGTAGATCGAAAATCAAAATCAAGAAGTATAACAAAACTGGTTTCATTCCGGTTCGATTTATTTCTTGTATTTTATGAGATACAAAATACTAATTTATTGAAAATCAATTAATTCTTAGCTTTCTTCTCTTCGTTTGTACATCTTTAAGAAAAACTTCTCGAATGAAAGTTGTGCAGATTATGCAGCTCTCACAAACAACCCATAGCTTCCGAATATTGGTGTTTGAATTAAATATTCAGAATGTTATCCAATTTTCCAACAGTGTTTCAAATAATCAACAGATTTGGATTCAAGGTATCTTTGTATGTACACGTATCATCCAAAAGTTTCGACCGCGGCGTACAGTAAAATCCAATGCTTATATGATGCTGCCAGTCTCGAACATTTTCCAGAGAGTGTACACTCTGAATCACACCTCGTGCATAGAATAGATGCGCTACACGTATAGAGAGTGGTGCTGTAACCGGGAGAACACCGCACTTTCAGCATCCTTCCAAGCCGAATGAATATGATGGTTCCATTTAACATTCCCGGACTCTGCCACGCCAACATTAGGTCGCTGCACCGTACACTGTTGCCAATTCGTGAACCACTGGTTTTTCTCATCAATCTCTGTTATTCCGAAGGAATTTTCCCGGATTGTTTGGAATTGGCAGTGGTTCTGCCATTATATAAAAATAATAGTTTAAAAAAACAAAAAAATACGCTTTTATAGAAAACCAAACTAAAAAAATAGAAAATAAGGAAAAAAAAAATTTTGTTTTAAAAAAAGCATGGGGTGCATGGTATCGCCTCGGCCAACAATTACCTGTGATCTGAGACATTTCTTACTTTACTGCCCTAGGTGTGTAATGTACTATATAATTATTGATACCATGCACCCCATGCTTTTTTTAAAATGAAGTAATGTTTTTCCTTATTTTATATTTTTTTAGTTTGGTTTTCTATAAAAGCGTGTTTTTAGTTTTTTAAACTATTATTTATTAACTATTTTTTAGTTTCGTTTATTTATTAATGCGTGTTTTTTTTTGTTTTTTATGAAAGTTATATAAATTAATATATCTCATTTTGCAAATAAAAAAATGGAATAATCTCATCAAATTATGTATTGTCATCGGTCCTCGATGAATCTACAGAGTTTGAATGAAATCTGACCGTTTAAAGTGGGTCAACATCGCGCGCGAAGGAGTCGGTTACAAACATAATCTCCGACCCCAAAAACACCCACATACCAATTTTGAATAGAATTGGACCATAATCACAAAACTCGTCCGCCATTTTGAAGGCGAATAATTTTTGAACAAATATTGGACCCCAATACCCCACATACCAATTTTGAATAGAATAGGACCATAATCACAAAACTCGTCTATTATTTTGGAGCCACCATCTTGAATTTTTCAGTTATGACAAAAGAATCATAATCTCTGACCACGAAAACCCTCAGATACCAATTTTGAAGCGAATCGGACCATAATCACAAAACTCGTCAGCCATATTGGAGCCGCCATTCTTTTTTTTATTTCCAAACAAAAATTTTTCAATGCATTGTCACCGGAATTAAGTACACCTGCCAAATTTCAAATCATTCGTACGTCTAGAAGTGGGTCAAAATCGCGCCCAAAGGAGTCGGTTACAAACAAACATACAAGTGAGTCGGTTACAAACGAACATACAAGTGAAGCTAATATAAAGTGTGTAAAAAAGCTGATTCTAATGACTTTCATAATTATAGAGCCATCAGTTTATCGTCAAGTCTCTCTAAACTCATTGAATTGGACATCAATAATCAACTTTCATCATTTTTGTGGGGCCAAGGACTGTTATCCAGAAATCAGCATGGATTCTGTAAAAATATGGGCACAAAATCTGCTCTGTGTGATTTCCAAAAATGTCTTGTTGACAATTTCGATAAAGAAAAATATGCTCTTGGTCTCTTCATCGACTTTTCAAGAGCTTTTG
The DNA here is from genome assembly GCA_018342105.1 of Gonioctena quinquepunctata. Classification (NCBI taxonomy): domain Eukaryota; kingdom Metazoa; phylum Arthropoda; class Insecta; order Coleoptera; family Chrysomelidae; genus Gonioctena; species Gonioctena quinquepunctata. The sequence continues at coordinate 176,854 of JAFIRS010000892.1, read as the reverse complement.
ATCTAGTTAATCATAGTATCTTATGTAACAAGTTGAATGGTGAACGTCAGGTTGTTAGGCTGAATGGTGTTCTGAGTAGGCACCGTACAATAAATCGTGTACCTCAAGGCTCTGTATTAGGACCCTTATTATTTAATATTTTTGTCTGTGATCTAATCACTCTTATGGAGAAAAACCAATATATAAAAATAGTTTGTTACACAGACGACACCAATTTTTTTTTTTAAGCATAGACATGTTACTGGTTAGAACTGAATGGGTTCATGATGAGATTATTCGGTGGTTAGAAAAAAAATTTCTATTACTGAATCATGACAAAACAATCACAGTCTTTTTTGGGCGCTCCAAACAAAAGCCACCAGTACTATTCGGAAATACAGGAAAAGAAATAATTTGTAGTGATCAAGTAAAACTTTCAGGAGTAACTTTCGACAATAAAACTGCAATGGGCAGATCATATAGAACTATTATCCAATAAGTTGAGAAGCAGTTGCTACAGCATAAAATATATCAAAAACCACTGCAGTAAAAATGTCTTGCTTACTCTGTACTTTGCACACTTTCACTCACACATGAAGTAATGATATGAATACCAGCTTTCGACAATAATTTACATCTCTTGGTATACTAACAGTTTACAGTTTATATATACTGGAAGCTTGCACTTACATCTATAAGAATAAACATAAGTTTGCAATAGATAACACTCACTGTTATAACACCCGTCACAGAAATTTATAACAACCTGATTATCATCGCACATCGCTGTACCGAAGAAACTTCTATTGTACTGTTTGTGAGTTTAACAATATACTTGTTAACATATAAAATCATATTCATATTTTTAAATCCAAGCTGAAAAAATTCCTTATCAGAAAGTGTCGTTACTCATTAGATGTTTTCTTTTTGTGATAATAAATATTTCTTCAACTTGTGTGAACTTTTTAGTTATTGTTTTTATACATACATGTATAAGTAAATCTGTAATTTTTGACTCATTCTTTCCCATTGTAACTGTAATTTTGACGTTTTCAATCATGTATGTAACCTGTGTGCATTTAAATGATGAAATAAATATTATTATCATTATTATCACCTGCTACTGAAAGATAAACTTCAGTCACTATCTTCCATCGTTCAAGATAACTTTTTCCATTGAGTTTTTAATTGAGAATGTTTCCCTTTTCAAACTGAACTATTTTTACGGCCAATCCTTGATCGTAGAAGAAATATTTATATGATTCACCATTTGAATGCTAATGCATTTATCAACGCTCACCTCTACACATTTCCATATGGTTGATATTGACCTTAACACACTTCTCGCGGTGCAACCAGGTCATGTTTTCAATTCAATCCGAACGTTATAGAATATGTATTTTTCGTAAGCATGGTTATAGTGAAATATGATTCAAAGAAATCATCACATTAAAAAAATTGGTAAAGAAACCATATTGATATTTCTTTCTAGTTGGGCTGTTCTGTCAGAAAAAGTGTGCATTGAAAACTTATTAGTATTGCTCTTTGTATTAGTTTGACAGCATTTACTTCTAGCGATATAAGGTTACCTGGGGTTTACCACGAATGTAGTAGAAGTGCTTGAAAATTATCTTTTCAATCGCTCTTATTGCGTTGTACACATTACCGAAATATCTAATTATTTTGAAATAAAAAATGGTGTTCCACAGAGATCAATTTTGGGTCCCCTCGTCTTTGTCATTTATACGTCTCAATTCTCTAATTATTTACGTCACACCGCAATGCACTGTTATGCGAATGACACGCAGTTGTATTGAGAATTCGAGGAAAATTCTTTCAATCTTGCCATCGATCAAATATATCATGATTTGAATTCCTTGATAGCAATATAAAACAACCAAACATTTCCAAATATTTACAGAAGTTTATATTTAATGTGCTGTGATAATGTGTTTGGGGTCCGATTCTATTCAAAATTGGTTAGTGGGAGTTTTTGGTATCGGAGGTCATTATTCTGTTAAAAAAATAGAGGAATTCAAGATGGCTGCTCCGATATGGCTGACGTGTGTATTTATGGTCCGAATCTATTCAAAATTGCTATCTGGAGGTTTTTGGGATCGCAGATTATGATTTTACTGTGAAAATTCAAGATGGAGGACCTAATATGGCGAACGAGATTTTGTAATTATTATCCGATTTCAATGAACATTGGTATGTGGGGGTTTTTGGAGTCGGAAATCATGATTTGTCGTGAAAATTCGATAATTGCAGGGGGAAAATTCCAAATTTATTTGTTCAGGATGAAAAAATCAGATCAAGCGCAGTAGCCTAGGCAAGATTGCCTGTCTGCTCTGTGCTAGCTCTGCGAATTTTCAAGTTAGGATGTACATAATAGTCAAAGTGGACGGATCCTTAATACACATGTAATGTAAGTTCATGGAAGAATAATTACTTCCGGGAGGGTTATGTTAAGGGGGGCAGATACTACCGAATGGTATTTTTTTCATATTTGCTTTTAATTAAATTCAAGTTGATGTTGGATTCATTGTATCATTATATTTGTGTCGAAAATTCCAATCATATTTTTTTGTTTCCGTTTTATATTTTTTCAGGTTAGAAATTTGTTTTATGTCAATTGGGACAAATATCATTTTGAGTTGCCAAAGTAATTACAGATTTAGTTCCTGCAATCCCATATTTGGGAACTATAATTGTTCAATATTGAAAAATTCAGGACCGAAGAAAAATAATGTTCTTTGTATTGATGTTTTTTGAAGTGTTGTGTTCGATATTTCGGAGCAGCTTCAAAATACTCGATATTATATGTTTTTATTTTGAAGTGCACTAGTATGCAAGTCGTTTTCATTCTACCACACCAGTTTATTCAATGCCACACGCCACACACACACACACACACACACACACTAATAAGATTTATATAGAATCCTTCACGGACATGAAAATGACATAGGATACGTCAGACAACAATTAATTCGAAAACAGTTGACATCTGGTGGTAATAAAATTGAAAAAAAAATCTCCATTTCAGATAGAATGTCAAATGTTCAAATAAATAACAGAAGGCTACAGAAAGTCATCTCTAGAAATGTTTTATTCACAGCGATTCAATGTGCGCAAAACGTTCTGTTTGGAAATGTTCTGCTGGGTCTATCAAAAGGCTATCAAAAAAACTTATGACAATTTCTTTTTGTGTCATTTCAGGGACAATCGGAAAATCGCCACTTGCATTGGACATTGGTTCTATAAAAGTTCTATTCATGTATAAACAGAACATCGTAGTGGATGTTCAATGTCTCGAAGTTTCGTACTTTTTAACCGACGAAATCAAAAATGTGAAGGGTTCTCTAGTCGAATTAAAAGGCAATCAAAAAATCTTAGGACAAGTTCTTTTTGTGACATTCCAGGGACAATCGGAAAATCGCCACTTGCAGAGGACATTGGACATTCGTTCTATGAAAGTTCCATTCATGTATTAAGGGAACATCGTAGTGGATGTTCAATGTCTCAAAGTTTCGTACTTTTTAACCGACGAAATAAAAAAGGAGGAGGTTCTCTAGTCGAATCAAAAGGCTATAAAAAAAACTTAAGACAAGTTCTTTTTGTGACATTCCAGGGACAATCGGAGAATCGCCACTTGCAGAGGACATTGGACATTGGTTCTATAAAACTTCTATTCATGTATGAACAGAACATCGTAGTGGATTTTCAATGTCTCAAAGTTTCGTACTTTTCAACCGACGAAACCAAAAAGGAGGAGGTTCTCTAGTCGACGCGTATATTTTTTTTTTCATATTTCTTATGTATGATCACGCATAACTTTTCACTAAGTCGTCCGATTCCGATCATTCTTTTCTCAGTGGATAGGGTATACTTTGAAGTTGGTCCCATTCAAAAGATGAAATCCCCCCCTAAGGTAGCAAAATGAAGGATATTGATCACTCACCCTCTGAATTCTGGTCCGTTAACTTTGTACTGGGTTCTTCTAATTGGATGAACCTTTTTTTTAGTGGATAGGGTATACCGCATATTTGGATTTCGAATGGAATTATTCACCCTTACAGCTAGAAAAATGGGGATAACTGATTTTTCACTTATGAACATTGGCACACACATATGTAGTTGACAATGATAGATCGCTACTGGCATTATTTTTGTTCCACATCCGTCACAATCATTATATTCTGTGAGAGGATGGAATGATATACAAAGTAATGAAATAAACCAGATCAACAAAAATAATTCATATTACAACAAATAGATACCTAATCATATTATTTAACTGGTGATAGTTGGAGTAAGGTGGGTAATTAAGTATTTTGGGAGTAATAAAAAAACAAGTAGGCAGTAATTGGTAGAATTCAGCCACAAAAAATTGAAAAAAAAAACAATTTTTTAACAAAAAATTAAACCGACGAAATACGGAACTGAAGAGTAATAAATAAAATAAACCTTCTTAGTCTCAATAACTAAGCTCCTGAACTAATGTAAGTAACTAATTTTGAGTCGGCGCCAAACGAACAATCAACGAAGATCATTAAATTACTTCAAAAAAATTATCAGAATGTCAACGCGCATTTTACGCCTTACCTAATTCATTTGCTTGTTTGTTTGGCACCGACTCAAAATAAGTAACTTACATTAGTTTAGGAGCTTAGTCATTGGGACTAAGAAGGTTCATTTCATTTTCTACTTTTCAGTTCCGTATTTCGCCGGTTTAATTTTTTGTTGTATGTATGATCACGCAAAACTTCTTACAGAGCAGTTCAATTCCGATGATTCTCCTTTCATTGGATAGAATGTACTTCGAAATTGGTTCCATTTGAATTTGAACAGAAAAATACATCTCTAAGGGAACCAAAATGGAGGATGTTGATCGTTCACCCTCTGAATTTTGGTCCTAATTGAATGAAGACCAGTCAAGATTCAATGATTCAATGAAGAAAGTATACATTTGACGCAAAACTTACTGGAGAAGATTTTGTAAGGAAATAGAATCAATATTTGGTTGAGCCTATTTAAAATGTCATTTTCTTGAATCAATGTGATTTGATTAATACGCGACGTTTGGAACTGATGATTAGGTGACCTACATAAAACACATCCTGAATAAATGAATCCATGTGGTATCCAATATTTTCCTTACGACAAAAAAAACCATAACTGTATGTCTTCATCTGTTAAATATGATCTATTGCAATCATACAATTGGTGTCTTCTTGTAATTTATGTTTCCATTAGAATTATCGGCAGACCGACTCTGTTTTATGGACCTGTTCCAGAAATGGGTACATCCCAGACAGTGATATAGAATTGGTCAGCGATAGCGAAGGAAATTCATGACAAGCAACCCCAAACAATTACTTTACATTCTTTAATGGAAGCCAATTTGCATATAAATTGAAGCTGCAAGGTCAGTGCTGTATTTTGCGGTGGAACAGTTTGAATTGATTGCCCACCGAGATTGGCTTGACGTAATCTTTCGAAGAGAAAACAGCCATTCATTTCTTGTTATTTCACTCTGCACATATTCGCGGAACAGAAAATGGGATGTGATTTACTTTGATGCATGGCCGGGTGGAGTAAATTTTGATAAAGGATGTTATATGGAAGGGAATATTATGAGTGTTGAATTATTGCTATGGTTGATGAAGATTTCTGTTGAGTTTGTTTTTGAATCAACTGAAGTAATTATACCAGTTTGATGAACATTTTTACAATATCAGTTGGAATAAGGTAAAGTTTATCGTTACAATCATTTCAATTGTGTGCTATCGAGTGTAATTCATGTGCACTATAACTCCTTTCCGAACGGGATGTAAAATGTCCATGGGAGTATTATCAACGTATACGCATGCGCTACGGTTTTTTCTGATGGATTCCGCAGGTGTCATTCCTTCAAGACATATAGTTGATTAGCTTTAAGTCAATGGAACACATTGATACTCATTGTTCCATCCATATACGTTGACACATATATTAGTAATAGGTCAAAAGACCACCGGTTTCCTTTGAAGGAAATTTGATAGAATCGCCTTCTTTCTGATTCAATTTCCGTCAGAGTTACATTGGAGAGCAGTTCCTTTATCCGATTTTGAGACAAGGTATTCATTGTTAGGATTTCAGGAAAACTTTACCACCCTCTTTGAGGTACATAAATTGAACAAATTATTTTTTCAGCCTCCTAGCATATTCCATAATTTGCAATATGTTAATTGAAACAGAGCAAATTCAGATTTTAGAGATTTTTTTGGCGTAAATCAGTGCTTTCTCCAGGGCGTACATTCATTTGGTCAAAGTCCTCCCTAAAGATCTAGGAGGACAATGTGTAGGGAATCAAAAGGTTCCCCAGCAATTGATTTCTTACATGAAGGGATGAGTCCAGAAGGGATCAAGTAAGTATAATGTTCACCATTTGACCTTCAATCTTCATGTCAGTCCGATAGAGCCATAAAATTCTACTCACCAAAATCTGGAACCAAATTTCATTCCGCACAGCACGTTGAAAATATTATAATATATAAGGTGTTATGTAATTTCACAGGACGATTCCTCAGTTATTTGTAAGGTGAAAAGTTCATGAAAGCATGGGTCCGCAAAACCTTCATTTAGTAAATTTTATTTTTAATTTGTTTTTGCGTGAATAATTTTCAAAATTATGTCGATATTTGGACAAAAATTGGTATGTGATGATTTTTCAATATGAGAAATCGAAATTTGATCTAATTTTGGCCCTCAATTGTAGGGGGCGCCGCCTACATGTCTTTGTCTCTTTTGGGGAGTCACAACTTTGTCGTGCATGTATGTATCACATTTTTCAGAAAAAAAAATCGATTTCTCCATCATTCTTACGTGAAAAAGGTATGCCTCTCAAAAGTCTTTACAAGCAGCCGTTCTCGAGATATTGGGATTTGAATTAATCGATGCATCCAATCTTCTTCTCATCGATTCGCGAACTCTTTGAAAATAAAAGTATCAAGTAGGCTAGTAAGTTTACTCCAATGTTTTTTTTGTGCTGTCATGTCAAAAATAATATCTCAACGCATAGTTGAATAGTTTGATTAATTATTATTGTGATTATTTGTTAAAAATTGGTAAACTTCACCAATGCAAAGTATGCTGACATACATTTTACATACGGACTTGTTATAGGAAATGCATATGAGGCTAGACGTTTGTATCAGGAGCGTTATCTGAACCGCACAACTCCTAATTCAAAACTGTCTTCAAGAATTCAAGCTCGGTTTAGGAAATCAGAAAGGTTTGAGAAACCGAGGAAGCAGTTCTTAATCTGGTAGAACACCCGGCAACAAGCTCCAGAAAAATAGCGCTGACGTTAAACATTTCTCATGTTCTGGTATGGAAAATTTTAATTCATAATTTGTTATATCCCTACCATATTCAAAGAAATCAGGCACTACTCTCTCGTGACTTTCCGCTACGTATCAACTTATGTCGTTGGTTTCTCCAATGCCTCATTCAAAATCCTTTATTTGAAAATCAAATCCTGTTTACCGATGAAGCAAATTTCTCACGCAACACTATACGCAATTTTCACAACAATTATTCGTGGTCAGAGGAGAACCCCCATGCGATACAGGAATCACATTTCCAAGAACAGTTCTATCTCAACGTGTGGACAGGAATCGTTGGAGATTATTCCATAGGTCCATTTCCGGGAAGATCAAACGGAGAGAGATATGGTCATTTTATTCAAGAAGATTTACCTATTTTATGGAAGATGTGCCGCTTAGACTACGAAAAAAAATGTGGTTTATGCATGACGGTGCCCCGGCACATTTTAGCATCCAAGCGAGATAATTTTCAGATCAAACTTTCGGCAACCTTTGGATAGGTCGTGGAGGCCTCAACCATGGCTCCCTAGGCCACCAGACCTTAACAGTTTGGATTTTTTTCCTGTTGGGACATCTAAAATCCTCAATTCACGAGACACCTATCCAAAATAAAGAAGAATAATTAACTCTTGTGGAACTATTCAAAATACTCCAGTAATTTTACAAAGTGTGCGCGAATCAATGAGAAGAAGATGAATGCGTGCATACAGGCAGGAGGTGGACATTTCGTGAATTTATTGTGATTTTCATTCAGATTCATATCAAGTGTTCCGTTGTTTATTATTGTTTGAAAATTAACGTTTAAAATGTGTCTAGGTTTAATAAAAAAAAAGTTTTCAAAATTGTTTAACTTTTTGACCATCACATGCAGCGACTTTTGGAAAGCATTTTTTTTTCCAGTGAAAATGATAGAGGAGCCGAATTTTCTTCTAGAAAATGTTATACATACATGTACGACAAAGTTGTGACTCCCCAAAAAAGACAAAGACCTGTAGGTGGCGCCCCCTATAATTAAGGGCCAAACTAAGATAAAATTCGAATTTCTCATATCAAGAAATCCCCAAATATAAATTTTTGTCCGAATATCGACATTATTCTGAAAATTATTTACGAAAAAATGTATTTTCAACACCTTTCATATAAAAAATGGAGGCCTTGCGGGCACATGCTTATATGAACTTTTCACCTTATGAATAACTGAGGAATCGTCCTGTAAAATATCGGACACTTATTACATAGCACTCTGTATATTCGGACAAAATGCAGCGAAATTTTTGCACCCTATTCAGTTTTCTGCCCGTAATTCCAAAACCATTCATTCTATCGAAAATACTGCACCATGAGCTCATTGTAAAATTTATGAATTTACGAAATAAAATAAAAAGTTGAAGTGAACAAAATTCACCATCAATTGTTTTAATAATTTTCATATGTTAGACCAACGCGTAAGGAGCTAGAGAAACTTTTAAATTAATGAAATTTAGGTACTTGGCCAAAAATAGCGTTCGTTCGGTCGGATAACGCATAATCTACTCAGAAAAATCAATACAAAAGAATTCTTCTTTTTGTCAAGATGTCAGGTAGTATTACAAAAATCGCTATTCCTTGATTTTTGGGTACCCAAGTAACATTGAAAAATTTCAATGCATTTATTTTCGGCTATTTAAAATATTCCGTGTATATTGTATATCGTCTCCAAGACACGCAGGGTCGGATGTATTTTATTTCATTTTTTTCGTTTACAGGAAAAATTCTCAATTCATGTGGTTGATTTTTTTTTATTTCACAATTGACTTATCCAAATATTTTCATTACAGTGTGTGCTTATCTCATATTTTGTTCGGATTTTTGAAATCCCGAGGGTTGAAAACGGAAACATTCTCAATTGAATATTGAATAGTTATTACCAGATTTCCCATAGTCGATTGCTTCTCTTGTAGAACAAACTATCTATCGTGTGTTTTTGAACGAGTACTCGAAGATCTTAATGATTAATCGACGGATAATCATTTCTGAATTATGCAAATATTCAATTGATACTGTTGTGGTCGAGGATGTCGACCTCCTAGTCCTTTTAGTTGGTTTACCGTCTCCTTTCAATGTGTATTTTCAGACATCAGGAACTTAGCTCCCAGAAAATTGATACGCTTCGCAAGGAGTCTCGGAATTCCGGTCTTGGATAAATGAAGGGTAATGTACAGAAGACCTTACCTGTCGAAGTACGGAGAGGCTGAAGAGCCATATCGACCCTCCTACAATCTACAATATAGCAAGCACTGAGCACTTTTCAGAAGAGTGATACTGCTACGCACTGAAGTTACTTTTTTATATATGCCATGATAAACAATTAGGTCCAAATAAAATAAGAAGTATTGGTCGAATTTAATCCAAAACAGAAATGAAAACAGAACAATTATGTGAAACTCATTGCTTTGCCACGTATGATATATCATATATGAGTGTGGCGTGTGGCATTCAATGAACTGGTATGTTGGAATGAATACGTCGAGCACGCTAGAACACTTCAATATTAAAACTTTATTCATATAATATCGAATATTTTGAAGCTCTCTCCTCGAATCATTGAATTTTGACCAATCACGATTTCCAACCCCAAAAATACCTGCAAACCAATTTTCATTAAAATCGGATAATAACAAAAAATCTTGTCCCCCATATCAGACCCTTCATCTTGAATTTTAATAATAAAATTATAACCCTAAGATAGCAATTTTGAATAGATTCCGATCATCAATGATAAAACACACGTCGGCCATATCCGAGCCGTCATCTTGTTTTTCAACAAAATAACGATCTCCGATACCCAAAAACTCCCACATACCAATTATAAATAGAATCGACCCTGAACACATCAACACAGCGCATTATAAAAAACTTTTAAAGATAGTATATATTAAATGTTCGTAAAACATTGCAAGGACCATCGAAACTGTCCTGTATGCTCCGTCAGAGGGTTCAGCAAATAGGGCTCTGCCAAAATCATGGTAAAACATAATTGCATTTGCTGTCACTTTGACGACTGGTCTGGTCAGAAGGCCCTCCCAGTCTAGTCTGATTGAAAAGCTAAAAAACAGGCCAATTATTGTTCCCGGTCCTGAAAATATGTGTGATAGCTCATTCGATTCGGAATGACGTCTAGAAAAATATTTTTCGAGTATTTATCAGCACATAAAAAATTGCAATTGTAATTAACAAAATAAGATGAAAGAAAAAAGATATTCAGATTTTCGTTAATAACTCAAAAACTAGTGATATATAAAAAAAATGTAAGAAAGATCCTTAAAAAAGAGGAAATTTCCAATAAAAAAGTTTTGTTTCCCGGAATTCTATCTCCATCTCCGCAACACCGCTGGAGACAGTATATCACACAAAATAATTTTTTTATAATATTAAATAATAATTAAAAAATTTGAAAATATCATGGTGTCATCAGAACACTTGAAAAAATTAAGCCCTGTTGGAAAAACAATTTTATGTGAATTTTTCAAAAAGTTATACGATTATCTTGAACGATGGAAGATAGTGACTAAAGTTTATTTTCCAGTCGCAGATGATTCCACATCTGATTTTGTGAACATCCTGTTCATATTTTCAAACAAATCGGTATACGATTGTTAATTAACAAATTTTTATCCAATCTCTGTTTTTACAAAAGTCGGCATAAAAAACTAAATATTTGACCTATAATTTCTCTGCTCCTTGGAGCCCTCTTTATATACATACTTAACAAAATCACGTGATAAAAGTTTATTAAAGTTTTATATTTTGTTTGTTATAATTTTTTTAAATGAACAGAAAATGAAATATTAGAAAAATGTTGTTAAAAATATTTTTGTTGACAAATGTTTTTATACAGCTGTTTTTGCATCTAACAATGGCATTAATTAACGAAGGAAAAAAATTGTTAGGAAATTGTTCATAAACAGATAGATAAGTATAATATTTTCAAAAAGTTATTTCTCACCATTTTATTGTCAAGACAAAATGATGATTAAAAAAAATCTTTTAATACATTTTTTAATTGTTTATAATCGATTTTTAATATTTAGTTTGTTCAATAATGAATTAAGAAATGTTTTTCTCTCCGAATATCATAATTGGCATTTTTCTATAGGTTAACAAAAAAAATATTTTTTTGTTATCAATAATTTCATTGATTATTAAGTTAACAATTTGTTATAAACATTTTGTGACCCTCGGTTTATTTTTTCCTGGAAGTAAAAATAATTACAAAAACAACCATTAATAACAAAGTACTGAAAAAAAATTTCTTTAATTTTTTATAACGTTTTTAAATATTACACGATACCGAAATCAAAGTGGCTTTTTCAAGTAACAAATAGATATAACTTTTGTTTGTTGTTTTTGTGAAAGATGAATCAATCTTTGTAATGGATAGAAATCCAATTTGTAACTGTTGGTAATCAGCTGTTACGGCTGTTATTTGTTTATTAAAATACGTTCTTTTTAACATTTTGGTACTTTTTTTGACTTAAAACTTGTTAAAAGATGAGATTACAGCTGGAAACCAGACAATTTTGTTTAGTGATACAATATCTGCCAAATAACCTTTACATTATACCCATATCTCTTATAGTTTGAATTATGAAAGTATTTTAATTACTATTTATCTAACTCGTGTTCTGTTATATACGATATTCCATTTTATATTGGGTATTCTGTTTCATCCTTCTATTCTACTATTCTATTATGATGAAAAATATAAAAATATAAGTAAATTTAAAAATATACAAGATACAGCTGATAAAACTTGAAAAAATTCGTGTAAAATTCAATAATTTGATTAAAAAATTAAAGTTTTTTTGAATAAACAATAGAGGCACTTTTAGTTAGAAGCTACTATAATTCATTACAATAAATAAAAAGTAAAGGTATTGCTAAATATAAATAAGTGCTGTGATATAAAATGAAATAGCGTACTAACCAAAATACGAGTTAGATGAATATTAATTAAAATACGTTTATTATTATTCAAACTATAAGAGATATGGCTATGTATGTGAAGGTTATTTGGCAGTTATTTGTCACTAGACAAAATTGTTGGTTCACAGCTGTATTTTCATTTTTTAACAAGTTATAAGTCAAAAGAAGTACGAAAATGTAAAAAAAACGAATTTTTAAAAACAAATGCATGTAACAGCTGATGAGCAATAGTTACAAACTCAGATTTTTATCCATTCCAAAGGTTGATTGATCCTTTACAAAAATGTTCCGAATGTCCATCATCATATTTCTTATAATTTAAAAGTTATATCTTTTTGTTACTTGAAACATTAAGAAGCAACTTTGATTTAAATAAATAAAAAAGTTATAAAAAATTAAGGACAATTTTTTTCAGTATTTTGTTATATATGGCTGTTTTTGTGATTTTTTTTACTTCCAGTAAAAAAATAAACCAAGAATCACAAATTGTTTATAACAAATTGTTAACTTAATAAACATTGAAATTATTTTTAAAAAAAATTATTGCATAAAAATTTGTTAATTGACAATCGTATAAGTTTTTGAAAATCGACATAATTTTTTTTTTCCAACGGAGCTTTATTCTTTCAAGTGTTCTGATAACACCATGATTTTTTCATTTTTTTTTAATATTGATTTTTTTTCGTATAACTGTTCTGAAGATTTCTAAATAGAATATCATCTTGTTTCTGCATTCAGAGAAAAATAGTTGAGCTCTAAACTGACTTCGCAATGCAAAACATTAATGCTTATATCAACTGTAACCTCTCGAATATGCATAATATAAGGACACATACGCGTTCAGTAGTTCTTAACCTTCCCAGTACTGACTGACTTCATCCCCGTAAAGTAAGATAAAAAAAAAAAATTAGCATCTTATATTTGATGTAAAATCAAACACAATTGATCAAATTTGTACACAAAATATTTATTCTAACAAATTTTGCAACGAACAAACAGTTGAAAAAATATAAAATGAATTAACATTTTTGAAAGTAAAAAAAAATTTTATTTTTTTTAATTTTTGCACAGTTCACAAAATACTTTTTTTTCACTATGCTCTAAACAAACAAAATGTTTACAAGATTGGCACTTATTTCTAGTTTTTCTGTCTTTCTGGCGAGGACAAAAATGACAGCGGCCAGATGATCTCTCCGCCAAAGGTGGTACATGTGGGCTGCCTAACTCGGGAACTACAGTGACCATGTCGTCGCGGATGGGTTGCTGGAGCCTATCCTTATTACCAAATCTTCTACGTATTTGATCCTTGACAAGCTCTTTTCCAAGACATAGGAGAAATTTGCACCCGGCATCTAGATATGACTTGTTCCAATCGGGATACTTTAGTTTCCATAAAATAAAGGAATTCAGAGCTGCGGCATCAAGGAGGTGACCAAAGATAACCATTGGCCATCTGTTTGTCATTCTTCGGGTAGTGTATTCCCTTACCATTTTATCGGCAGTGTCATATTGTGGTGAAGAACTATTTCAGGTTTATAGGAGTGGGCCTCATCACTGATTTCGTCTGTATTGTCTTCAGTCGACAGTAAAATGACTGCCTTGGAGCTGAATAGGAAACTAATGTGTGGTCTTTGGTAAAAACAAATATACTTGAAGGAAATGGACGAGTTTTTGACGGCAGAAGTTCTTTTGGAATAAAAGTTTTATTTTTGCGTACTGTACCACAAAGTGTCAAGTGTTTAGCTGAGAGTTTGTCGCCCAAAGATTTAGAAGTTAAAACATTATCCGTGGTAATTCCATATCCATCAGACAAATGTTCCACCATGTCAATAACTACCCTTTCCCCCTGATTCTTTCCTACAGTTTTATTTGGCTCACCCAAATACACCTGAAGGTTATGGGTATAGGCATTTGCAGCGTCACAGAGAGCCCAAAGTTTTATCCCGTACTTGTCGGGTTTGCTTTTCATGTAAACCCTAAAGGGTGCACGACCTCTATTGGAACCAAGTTGTTCGTCGACGGTCATATGAGATCTGAGATACATCATACGTTTGAAATTTTCAACAAACATATCAAATATGCATCTTATTGGCGCTAATTTATCTACCGCTCTTCGTTCGGCTCTTGTTGCCATGTCATCAAAACGGAAACATCTTGAGCAACAAATCCGTCCCTTGACATGGTCGCAGGAAAAATTGGTCGGCTCTAGCACTTATCTGATATCCACAATATTTCTACTGACTCTTTTCTAGCTTTTAGGGCTCCCTGGGAAAACAGAAGTCCTATATAGGCCTTTATTTCAACGGAATCTGTAGGTGTCCATACTTTCTTATTTTCTGGATGTTTTTCATTCCACTTTCCATATTCCAAAATAGCTTTTTCATTTGTTTTCTCAACGATTATCTCCAGGATATTATTGGTTAGAAAAAGGGAAAACACCTCTACCATAGTTTCAAAACTTTTACTGTATGCCGAAAGCCCAAGACCTTGTCTTATAATGTTTTTACTAGTCGACTTTGTAGAATGCGTAGGTCGTTTATACCAAGTCGTACCGTCTTTGCTAGTACACGCAGGCAATAAACTGAGATCAACGACATCATAATGATCGTCTTGATGTTCAACTGCGGCTGCATCGATCACATCCAGCTCAAAATCCATTTCCTCCAGCAAATCCTCCTCGGCAGATGAATCCTCAAATAAGGGCAAGCCATCATCTAGATCCAGATATCCTTCGTGATGTTGTTGTAATTCTTCATCTGTCAATTTGCTGGGGTTTTTTGGTCTCTTACTTGCCATTTTCTAAAATCACCAAAAAAAAAATAGCAAAAAAAAGAAGACATACAACTTACCTGGTCGAATTTTATTACGATTTCAAACACCAATAATTGTAAATGTTTTGCCAAAACACCTCACACAAAGTCAATGTTGCACCAACAAAAGACGTAATAAGAATAAAAATGCTTGTTCACGACTATCGTGAAACACCAATATACAGAATTTGCAGGAAAATACCTGTTCAAAACTATGACAAAAGAGTTTTTGCACACCTACAAGTTTTACGAACCGGGGTATTTTTGTACCCCAGTCACTAAAACCTTAAAAAAATATTAGTATTTCCTGAAAACTAATTCTGCTTCGAGAAATTAATCAAGAATATTGTCTAAATAGCATTTCTAAAAGGATATTTACATCCGCTTAACGAAAACAAAATTTTCCAACTTTTTAATAAAAAAAAACAAATTGGGGTACAAAATTACCCCAGTTAGTATTAGGAAGGTTGAAGGTGCTGATGGCCGCGTTTTAATGTTTCAAAAACATTCATAGATTCATAGATAAAGGAGGCTCAGTGCTTAGCAATCTCGGAAAGTGCTCGGGAGCACAGTGCATACGAGCACAAAAGTGCTTCGAATGCTTTCACGAGCTTCGGGACAGCTCTGCATGAGAGACTACCTCAGAGTGTTCAAAGACCCTGAGGCAAATTTGGAAAACCTCATGAATGCTGGATAAATGTTCTGACAGCCTTGTATTGATCTCAGAAACAACCGATATCATTAGGTGGGATAAGATACAACATGTTCAAGACATCTGCCGCCAAGTCGGCAACAAACATCGCCCGTCTTCCCCCCAATGTGGCTGGAGGAGGACACCTTCTTGAAGATACCTGAGGAATTGAGATGGAGGAATATTGTCAACGGCCTACTGCATATTTCTACCACTCACCTCCCTGCTTCTGAAAACCCCCCCACCGTGTGTCGTGCAGGTGTCGCTAATTCTGCATGGAGAACTGCGGCTGAGAGTTGCCTTGTTTGGCACGAATAATTGTGAAGGGAACTGTAGCAACATCGTGCAGTACGATCCGGAGGACGACCAGAATCTTGCCGATCCCAATGTCGATGACGTGTGATTCATCGCAATACCACTCGAGGGTTTTACCCATATCTACTCTCAACATTTACTACAATCACACTTCCATATGGTTGGACTTGAATCCACCCAACAGATTGATTACCTTGCTTATAATAATATTCATGCATTTAACTTTCAGACCACCAGATAGAGAATGAAGGAAACCTGGCACCACTATCTCCAGAACCGGGTTCTTTGCGGTACCAGCCTCCCGCCAAACGACGATGTAGCGACGCGACATAATAAAATATAATTAATGTCAAGTACTCATTTATTATGAAATAGGTAACTTAATTGTTCGATTATTATACGTTTCAATCAGAATTATTCAAGACATTTGGAGTTGTTTTACTACAATTATAACATCTATAATTCCAGCATATAGATCAATTAATTTGAATGTCCATCATACCCCACAGAATACAAAAGAGCGTACAATTTCTTTAAATTTTTCTAGGGATGTTATAAATATAGGTTGATTAGACAAATGAAACGATCAACATGGTACGACCCAAATACGCCTCAGAGTGCTTTTACGGCCGCCCACCTTCTCGCGTACTCAACATGAATACTGTAGGAAATGTAATACTCTTTCAATTTGTGCATGGTCCATTTTTCGAGAAAGGGATTATAAGTCATCTGCGAAGAACTGACCAAGAAGAGTTACGACCAAAAAACTGAATTTGGTGCGAAAACTTTGCTGTTTTTTGTGAATATCTCGGAAGGCTTCAGGAAATTTAGTCAACAAATTTCAAATTCGTATTCTGAACCCCTAAATACATATAGTACAGAGAAACCGACTACCATTCAATTGGACTATTGGAAATCATCAACATTTGATGCAATAGTTCTATACTATGTTTACGTCTACACTTTTATATTTGAATATCTATACTATTTTTACTGGTGTTTGTTGTTTTGAATGATGTTGTTTGCTTGTTATAATATTGAGTTTGAAACTATCTGAGGGCCTTTTCTATCCAATTCATGTAATTGGCACAAATAATTGATAAAGTCTATACAGGGTGATTCAAAAGTAGTTTGACAAACTTCAGGAGGTGATTCCCCACAATATTCATATATAAATTGTCCAAATAAATATATGTTCCAAGATACAAGGTGTTGATGTTTTATCGAAGTGAACTCCTTTACGACGCTTGACTTTGGGAGTGAGCTGGTGAATGCGTGACGAGAGCGTTACGAAAAGTGTGATCGGGCGAGGCGAACGGTCTCGACAAAGGTGAGTGCGTATCTCATACTAGTTGCTGCGACGTAGCGTCATATGCAGCATTCCTTTTTGTCTATTTCCTCCCTCTACTAATACGCGGCCACAGTTTATAGCTAAAGAAGCAGTTAGCTCACTTGGCCCAAATGCATGTTCCAAGGTAACATCCACTACAGGGAAAGAATTCAGGATGCGCAGAAGACTGTACGCGATTATCGCTCTTCGAAGTATCCGGAAAATGTATATACATGTATATATTATACATGTATAAACATATATATATATATATATATATATATATATATATATATATATATATATATGAACTGCATCAGATTATTGATATAATCTGTGCGGTGAGGCTTAAACCCAATATCGTGGAATTTTAATAGCACGAAATTTCGTGCATATCAACAGGTCACCAACGAATGTGTCAGATAGGCCTACCCACGATACCAATAGTCGTACTCCTCATGCGTTCAACGCAAACAAATATCGAGAATAAGAGAAATCTGTTTCGAATCCAAAAGAACCCACTATCCGTCTACAGCCTGTTTCATGGTTTCCCAATCATCAGGACGGCTTGTGGTCTCTTTCAAATTCGTATCAGATTTCTCGTAGGTTAATAGCCAATACAATCATGTGAACTGCATCAGATTATTGATAGTGACCCCTAAAATCTGTGCGACGAAGCTTAAACCTAATATCGTGGAATTTTAATAGCACGAACAGGTCACCAACAAATGTGTCAGATAGGCCTACCCACGATACCAATAGTCGTACTCCTCATGCGTTTAACGTGCTATTGAAATTCCACGATATTAGGTTTAAGCTTCACCGCACATATTTTAGGTGTCACTATCAATAATCTGATGCAGTTCACATGTTTGTATTCGCCTAAGGCTATTAACGTACGAAAAATCTGATACGAATTTGAAAGAGACCACAAGCCGTCCTGATGATTGGGAAACCATGAAACAGGCTGTAGACGGATGGTGGGTTCTTTTGGATTCGAAACAGATTTCTCTTATATATATATATATATATATATATTATATATATATATATATATACATACATATAGATAGAGCTATATGTAATATATGTATATACATGTATATATTATACATATATTATATATATATATATACATATAGATGGAGCTAAAGAAGTTTCACTTCAGTCGTGTGGTCTAAAGCACACGTCGATTTTTTTTAATTTTCGTTTTTTTTTTTTCAAATAACTTTCGAAATACTGACCTTTATTGAACGTAAATTGATATTGAGAGGTTTTTTGAGGTGTCAAATTCGAACCTGATGTTATTATTGCTCTTACTCGTACCCACAGGTCTTTCTCTTTTTTGAAAATTCATAACTTTTTTGAATATGTAGAATAAAATAAAATGAAGGAAACTGAATTGCATTCAAATAAATTGTTCAGAGTGTCCACCTTCAGCAAAGATACAGGTATTCAATTTTCTAGTCTTTGATTCTTGTACCCTCTCAAAAATTATTGGCGTCTACTATTCGGTTTCTTAAATCTTCCCCGTTTGCTACTGGAGTTTTATAAACGAGTGACTTCAAATGTCCCCAGGTTTTGATCTGGAAACCTTGGTGCCCATGCCTGGTTAGGTTCTTCTATACCCCTACCGATCCATCGATTTGAATAGACAGTGTTGAGGAAATCCCTGGCTACAACGCTAAAATGGGCCGGAGCCCCATCATGCATAAACCATATGCGGATACGAATTTCTACTGGTACATTCTGGGGTAGTCCCGGCAATTCATTCTCTAAAAATTCTCCGTAGGTTGCGCCATTCAGTCGCAACGGAAGGAAGAAAAGACCTATCAAGGAATTATAAATTATTGCCGCCCATACATTTACAGAAAATTGATACTGATAATGTCTTTCACTAACTGCGTGCCGATTTTCCAAACATGGATATTAAGAGAGACTCTGGTAGCATTTCGGAAGAAGTTTGCCTCGTCCGTGAAGAGTACATATCTTAAAAATTGAGGATTTCCAGCCAATTTTCTCAAAAACTACTGACACATAGTAATGCGTTGGGAAAAGTCTCGTGGCGAAATAATTTGAATATGGAATGGATAAAACTGTTGATCGTAGATAATTCTCCAATCTGTGGAGTGAGTAGAATTGAGAGCTTCAGCAATTATTCTTGTACTTGTTTCTGGATTCTCCTCGAGAGTGTTCAAAACAGCTCCTTTCAATTCTGGGGTTCGGGCTGCTCGTGGTCTTCCAATTATAGCAGCTGCCCTCTTGAAGCTACCTGTTTCTGTCAAACGACGGTGGAGACTGGTAAATGTTGGAGCTGAAGGCAGTACTCGATTAGGGAATCGCTCCTGGTAAATACGTCATGCTTCGCGCGCATTGCCATCTGCAAGGCCATAAATGAAATACATATCGACTAAATGAGCATAATTGTTCAAATAATCAATTTTTTCAGAATTAGTATTTTAAAACTTACAGAAACTTCAACAAAACATCAAAACGTTTTACTGTCACATGATATGTAATAACCAAAACTACTAACTTAAACGTCAAATTCATTTCCAAGGCATTCTTGTGAAAAATGCAAAATCATGGTAATTACTTCAACACGCATCGATTATCAAATATTCGCCTTAAAATTTTCAAGTCCAAATATCTAGAAAATGGTTGCTAATAGCGACTTGGAACAACGGTAGCATTTTTACTTAGATACGATAGAGAAATTGATTTCTTTGCCAAAAAAATTTCTAAAAGTACGCTAAAAAAAGTTATGAATTTTCAAAAATGAAAAAGACGTGTAGGTGGCGCCCCCTGCGAGTAGGAGCAATAATAACATCAGGTTCGAATTCTACACCTCAAAAAACCTCTCAATACCAATTTTCGTTCAATTGAGGTCAGTATTTCAAAAGTAATTTAAAAAAAACGAAAATAAAAATGAAACTTCAACACCCTGTATCTTGGAAACGAAGCGTCTCCGGACATATATTTATTCAAACAATTCATATCAGAATAATGTGAGGAATCAAAGTTTATCAAAGTACTTTTGAATCACCCTGTATATATATATATATATGTATATATATATATATATATATATATATATATGTATGTATGTATATATATATATATACTAATATTTTTACCCCACGTTTTTGGGCGACAAATTGTTATGTTTTGATATATTGAAAAATCTAAATTGTTTTTATATACTAAGATAGCTGATATTTTTTGCTATTATTTGTGAACCAAATTGATATGATATAAAGAGATATTTTTGCCCTGTATAATAATTTGTATTTGGTAATAATAATTGCCAACGAACGTCACTGTTCTCTCGTCACGTAGCTGACAATTGTTATTCCTTTTCTCACCACAGCTAGCACAGTTGGTACGCCCTCATCTCAAGATAGCCGGTTCAAAGCAATTTAGCCCTTATTTGATATGTCAAACTCAAGTTATTCACTGGTCGTAGGTATGTTTGTTGATCATTGTGAAAGAACAAACAACAAAATATCAAAAACAATTATCTCCTTTATTCAGGAAGACTTAAAATACCTGGCTTACGGAAAATAACTTATACTAGTGCGAATATACAAATATTCACGGATAATCATAAAATTGCAATCATGGATAGATAAACAGAACCTCACTTTTTTTGTGAGAGTAAAGTTTTCTGTTATTGTTCAAAATAAGGTGAAATAAAGTTCTTCAGATGTGAAATACGTTATTGGAGAAATAGTTCAGGACCGAAAATGCACTATTAAAGTTTTAATACCTGTTGGAGATGTCGGTGTTTCAAGATATGCCCTGAAACTGGATACCTTGTCACTACAAGCGCTATCAGGTACTCCAATATCATAACTCAGGAACCATACAGATGCGGAAATCAGCTTTGGAGACGTGGAAATGATATATAATTAAGGTAATACTGGTTTAGCTCTTCAAATGTTGGAATTCTTTCAATTTTTGTTGTCTCAAAAATCTTGCGTCCATTCCCTTCTAACTTTATTTTCAATCTCCTCGTTGGCTTTGTTTGTTGTTGCCTCGATACAAGTTTCACTTCCTGTTTTCCCATTTGAATTTTTGAAATCGCGCACTAAATTGTCACAGTTCACTGTTTAGGTTTATCTTACTCAATTTATATATCCAACTATTTTTCCATACTTATTACTATTTACAAATTCTAATAATAATTGCTTATGATATCAACCAATTGCTATTCCTTCACAATTTCCAACTTTTACCTATGACCATCTATTCTCTGATTGGCTATCATCATGAAGACGTTTGCTGTTCTACCATTGGTTACTTTTAGTTATTTCCAATTTCATATACTGTATGTTTCAAATTTACAAATGTGTTGATCACCTTTTATTCATGCAAATTTTGTAAATTTAGACTTTTTGTTGGCTTTTTTCCAATTATGGTTTATGATCATTATGACAGTGTATGAAATTGATTGTGTTATATTATTTTGACATTTTTATCTATCCATATTATACAAAGGCTTATAAATGAATAGAACTTCAAAAGTTATTCAAAAAAAAATCTCTTGGAACTAATAACTATTTAGTAATTATTATTTTTTTTGGGTTTTTTCCTTTTACACCTTTAACTGGCATAACATAACATAACATAACAATATATATATATATATATATATATATATATATATATTAATATCTTTTCACATTGCTCTTGCATGGAATGAAAGAACGAGCAGCGTCCGCACTAACGCGATCACATTGCTAAGGGGAACGCCTTCGGATTGGTATTGAGTATCAGTAATGTTTCTCCTCGTATATATCCGTTACTTGAATTTATGTCTAGTCGAACAAACTCTGCAACATACTTATATCATATTTCATGAATCTGATCATAAATTCACAGCCGGAAATGTATCCCATTTAATTCAAACTAATCCTTTATAATGCGCAGATTTATGGGAGCGGTTTGTAGCAGTTGTGTGTGACATTAAACAAGACACTTACCACAATTTATATGTTAACATTGTTGTTATTTCTGTAAAATACTCCCTTCACAAATTAAAAACTTCTGATTTTTGACAACGTTCTTGGAACATATTTATAGTGCAGTTGAATGGAACATTGGAAAGGTATATATTCTGTAGAATTGTCCATATTTGTAAGTAATCAACGCTTCACACTATTTTAGTTTTTTTTCACGCCTAAATCATCACAAACGACGTAATATGGAGATTGTGAACAAATCTATCATTGAAAAATTCAATTTAGAAGGAGATCGACAATGGACAAATAATATAGTATCAAATCATGAGAACTCAGTCACGGTTAACATGGAAATATCTGATATATCTGATTCTGCGAAACCTTTCACAATGAAGAATGTGAGATCTGTCGAAAATTTGTCACTTCCTTATCAAAAGTGTTCGCAAGTCAGTGGAAAGAAAATGCCCATCTGAAAGGTATTCCCATATCAGACATTCTGGAACGTCCGCTGATTCTCATTGGAAAAGACAATATTCGATAAACCGTAGCAAAATAAAATCACAAGGATCTGGAAGTCTTCCTATAGCCACGAAAACAAACTTTGGTTGGACACTGCATGGAAATCATAATCACAACATGCCAAGACATACCGTCAGCTCTCATGTATGTAATCAGGAAACATCAGATAACTCACTACATGAAATGGTGAAAAATTCCTTCACAACAAATGCATTTGGCGTGTCAGTAAGTCAGGCTGAAATCAATAAATCTGAAGCCAGAGTTGTGGAGATAATGGAGAAGACCCCAAAAAGACTAGATGAAATTGGACTTTTATTGAAAACAGACGATGTCTTCCTTCCCGAAAGTAAATCGACAGCATTCAAACGACTGCAACGCAGCCAAAGACAGATGGAAAAAGAAAAAAATTTCAGAAGATAATATTGCGATAATATCAAGAAATATGTGGATACAAGATATGCAAGAAAACTGACCAAATATGAAGCACAACAAGAAGGCCCTCGATGTTGGTAATTACCTCAGTTGTGGACCCTAACAAACCTTATAAACTACGCATTGTTTTTGACGCAGCTTCAAAATCAAACAGAACTAGCTTCAATGACAATCTTCTTGATGGTCCAGACAGTCTCTGCTAGCCATTTTGTTGAAGTTCAGGCAGAGAGAAAAAGCGTTTTGCAGTGATGTTAGAGAAAGGTTCCACCAAGTACGAATTCGGCCTGAAGATCAATGTTCCCAGAGATTCTTGTGGATAGACGAAAAAACAATGAAAGAATGTGACATTTAGCAGATGCAGATGATGATATTTGGTGTGACATGCTCACCAACATGCGCACAACTCATCAAGAACCTCAACGCCCAACGAGAAACTTCATCAGAAAACATGCTGCTAGCCACTATGTGGACGATTACCTTGATTACACAAATACCGTCAAAGAGGCTATCGAGACTACCTCTGGAGTACAACGTATCCAGGCAATGGCTGGTTCCGAATTGGTCAATTTGATTTCGAACTCCAGTAATGAAAGCGCTTCCTTTCCATGAAGAAATGATGAAAGACATAAATTTAAACGAGTTCTCGGACTTTCATGGAATCCAGATACATATTACGAAGAACATTCAAAGAGATCTACCAAGAAAAACATTTTGAAAATTGTTATGTCCGCCCTTATCGGTTCTACATCTCGAATTGCAAGCTGCAGTGATGGGCAGCAGAATGGGAGAATTTTTTAAAAAGGAGTACTGAAAATTGATAAAATGTATTATTGGTCAGACTCAACTACCGTTTTATACTGGATAAAAGGACAAGAAAATAGACTTGGTCAGTTTGAATTTCAGCGTGTGGGAGAAATTCAAGAATTGAAAGATGCATGTGATTGGAGTCGGGTACCATCTAAATTGAATGCAGCAGATATCGTCACCAGAACTTATAACGAAGACGCAGGAAATGAAACCATTTTCGAAAAATTCTACTAAGAAAAATACTTGGCCAGATAGAAATTCTACGACTCCAGAGAAAAATTATTAGACGAATGATTTTGTTACTCTTATGACCACTGCAGTAGACGACGCTTCTCTGCCAGACGTAAGAAGATTCTCTAAATGGTACAGATTACTAAAATCTACAGTGCATGTGAAAAGATGGATGGAAAAATTGAAAAAAATTCAAGATTCATTTCTACCCCAATATGTGACGGTTGAATAACTCGATGGATGTGAAAAGAGGTCGATTAGACAATGTCGGCAGCAGAGTTTCCCTGAATTATTGAAAAAGGGCAAACCCATCAAAAACCAAAGCAAGCTCCATCAACTGTCACCAGCTTTATATGACTGTGGACTGCTAATTTTCAGTGGGAGAACAGATTTCGCAACTTGCATGGATACAAGAGCAAAACGACCGATAATATTACCAAAGAAGGATTCACTTACAAGACTCATGCTACTACAATGAAAAATTTGCACACCAAGGAATCGAGTCTGTTCTAAATGAAGTCCGATAAAACTATTGGGTGGCCCCTCCGCTATTAATTTGGTATTTGCTGACTGTCAATACTACAAGGGAAGAAAGCCAAACCTCTCGTTCTACTGATGGGACAAATTGCAAAAGAGAGACTTACACCAAATGTCAGACCATTCACTTATGTGGGAATAAGCCATTTTGGACCACTTACAGTAACTGTTGGAAGAAGAAGTCTTCAGAAGTCTTCCGGTGCGAGCTATACACTCGGAAGTAACCCATTCTTTAACCACATACTCCACGATAATGGCCTTACGACGAATGATTGCCAGACGGGGATCTCCAAAGATTATGATCTCAGGCACTGGGACCAGAGCTATAGAGGACCTGACTCGGTATGAAATCAATGATGGAATGATTCTAAAATATATTGAATGGAAATATAGTTCACCAGCATCAAGTCGTATGGGAGGGGTATGAAAATGTTTGATTCGCTCTGTAAAGAAATCCTTCTACACCGTTTCGGAGAATAGGACACTGAAGGATGACTCTATTTGCGGAAATGGAAGCAATTATCAATGTACGACCTATAGTGGAGGTATCAACAGATCCTGATGATTCAGAGGCATTGACGCCTATCATTTCATCCAAACTTCAAATAGAGACAGTAGCTTCAGCAAACTCGAAAACCTTAACGTGAGATATCATTGGAGGAAGACAGAACAGATCAGCAATGAGTATTGTAGAAGATTGATCGGAGAATATTTGTCCAGCCTAAGTATAAGAAGCAAATGGTGTGATGTTGGGAAGCCAATAGAGGTGAGCGATGTCGTCTTTATCATTGAGGAGATTACTCCGCGAAAAATTAAAAGGGTATTTCCAGGACCAGATGGACGGATTTGCGTTTTGAACGTCGAAACAAAAAATGATGCCCAGTAACTGAATTAGCCAGGATATAAATATGCAAGAGTGAACACGTTTCTTCACGGGGGGTAGAAATGTAGAGTCGCGTCAATGGAAATGTGGATTTATTTTGATATTATAGTTGTTGTTGACATAATTTGTTTATGACTGATATTAATAAAAGTTAGAAGTTATTTAGGTGGATTTCAGTTGGAATATTGACGACGCAACAGGGATGATAATGAAGAATGGAAAAATACGGGTGTGACAAAAAAAACATAATTGGGAAATTTACAGAAACCGAAAAAAATGGAAACAGAAGTGTATAGAAATATTACAATACAATGGGTATTCACATAAGCATCCAAATTCTAATAAAAAAACACAAAATATAAAGTCGCGATAAGAAATGAGGTACTTCCCAAAAATACACGACCAGACCAGATGAAGAAAATCCGAAAACATCGAGAAATAATTTCAATGTGAAACTAATAAGTTAGATAGTAGAGGGAGCCCATCTCCGATAGATAGGTCACATTGAGAGGATGAACGAGTCGAGAAGATAAGAGAAGTGTATGAGCAAAGATGAATAATGAAACAGCAAGACCAAGGACCATGGTGGGATAATATAAGAATAGCAGCAGAACTAAGAGTAATGCAATTCGAAAGATAGAAATAATTGGATAGAAATCTTGGAAAGAAGCCCATTGCAAAACAAAACAGGTCTTATATCCCCACGGGTAGATATCTTAATAAATGAGTTGATGAGTAATAATGGAATATATACTTATAATTCATGGGCTTGAAGAAATTTCTTGATATTAGTGTGTATTTGTTCTTGTCCATTTGCTGCATTTCGCAATACATTCGGGATATTCTGTATACTAAATGGTTTCTTTTTGTTAATTTTGTATCCTTAGATGAGTTTCGTGAATGAAATTTTCTAAATAAGGATCTTTTGTGTCATTATATGCAATTCAAAGTTGATATTTTAATTACTTCGTGAAAAAAATCTCGCTCTTGGAAACTTGGGCTCGTCAACCATTGAACATTCCAGCTCCTCGATAGTGAGAAATGGATATTTATCTCAAATGTATTGATTTATGAAAAAAAACTTCCATAATGTATCACAAAACATCCTGTTGAGTTTAATCGAATGAACAAACAGGCAAAACACTTCACTCGAAGGGAAGTTCATGCATACGAAATGATCAAAATCAAAGGAAATTGATTTTTTTTATTCCTTTAAAATGAAATTTTCTTTTTATGAATATATAATGAATGTTTTGGAGAAACAAGTCTATCTAGGAAATCATTCAATGAATGACGAAAAATGGCGGACATTTAATTAGTTGTTATTTGAAAAAGAATTAAACTATCTTCCGTGTAATTTTTTATCTATTCACCTGTAGGAATGGATCAGTACGGAATGGAAATGTAATAATCGAATGTTACTGATATAATCCATGTATCCACCAATCCGTTAATTATGGACACTGGCAACAATGAGATATTAGAATAAAATTGACCCGCCTAAAGAATATACGAAAGCAAACCAACCATTATAGATTCCCATATATATTCAGAAAAATTGTTGGTATAAAAAAAAAATGTCGAATCAACTGCCGCATCAGTAACCAATATTAGTTTTTATATATTCAGACCTTTCTAAGGTACAGTGTATATAAGAGACGAATTGAATTAAAATGAAGCTATGCATTTTTTTTTGTTATGACCTATATCAGTTTCAGCTTCGAGTACTGCACCTGTTTTCCAACAACTGCATATTTGCAAATTGAAGATAAAAACATATCCCATAATCCGTTTCATGTATATGAAGATAGTGTCTTTCCATAATTTTTGTCACAACATCAGATTCCTTGTGTTTTTCCGTTCTTCACAAAATAGGTGAATATATCCATCGACCCAATTTTCTGATTTGCCAGAACAATGCAATGGGCAAAATTGATTTATTGCGACAGACACTCATGAAGTAAACCAACTCCACTGCATATATTTTGTCATGCCGTCCCACTTTACGCATATCTGTATCAATATACGTTTGACAGGCATAACAAATTGATAGATTGATATCTCCGATTCCAATATTTGCCTGTTCTCATTTCTAGCTAGCAATCCTCTCTATATCGATTGTCAACCAGAAATTTTCTACCAAGCGACATTTCATCTATAGACTGATATTGTTGGTGAACTTAAGATATACATCGTTTCTCTGATGCGTGGGAAAACACGATAAGACTTCGCGAATAATCATGAATTTTTACTCCGTTTCATTCCATTCATTTCATAAAAAACTATAACCGCATCAAGGAAGTAATAAATTTCAATAAATTTGAAAAACCAGAAAAACCATTATCGAGAATGGGAACGGTTAGGAGTAGAAATTAAGTAGGGTTTATCATTGTGTAACGAGAATATGTTCATTATTCTTAGGCATGGAATAACTATCCTATCAGAAATATTACTCCACAAAATTCTTATAGTCTGAGATCCGACCGCGTGATTCTAGGTGCATATGTTCTTAATTAAAATTAATTTTATAGGGAAATATTCATAGAGAAATACGTTTCTATCCGGTTGCCCATCAAAATAAGTCAGGCAGTTGTTTGAACGTGAATTCTGTTAATTATTCTTTTCAAACAATTCCTTTCACTGGTTTTGAAGAAATATTGTAATTATTTCAAAGAGAGATAGATTGTAGATTGTAGAGGGTCGATATGGCTCCTCAGCCTCTCCGTACCTCGACCTGTAAGGTCTTTTGTACATGACCCTTCATCTATTCAAGGCCCGGGATTCCAAGACTCCTTGTGAAGCGTATCGTTTCCTGGGAGCTGAGTTCCTGATATCTGGGGGCGATAGTGAAACCCCCTCGAGGAACTTAAGCCTTTTGCAAAACAGCGCCAAGCAGATGTCCTGCAGTTTCAGCGATGTTCTTGCATTAACGGGACAGTTCACTACGAAAGCGTAGAAGGGCCAACAAAAAAATATTTTTCAAAAACATTTGGAATTGCTACTTTGAACTGACAATTGTCACTTTGAAGTGACATTTGTCATTTACAAAAACATCGGGAATTGCCATTTTGAAGTGACAATTGTCAATTTGAAGTGACAATTGTCACTTCTAACTGACAATTGTCACTTCAAAGTGACAATTGTCACTTTGAAATGGCAATTCCAGATGTTTTTTAAGTGACAAAATTGTCAGTTCAAAGTGGCAATTCCAAGTGTTTTTGGAAAACATTTTGTCGTTGCCCTTCTACGCCTTCGTAGTTCACTGTCTGGTCTATCCAATTCTTTTAGATGATTCAGAGGACAATGACCAGTGAGCAGTCCCGTTAGCAGTTTCAAGTGTTTCTTGTCCAACTCGAGAAGCTGTTGAGCTTTCTTTGACAATGGGTTCAGGAGCTTTCTTGCTTGTCTCTGCCCTGAACCCTTATTCCAGTGGGTTTGAATTCGGTCAGCTTCGTTGATGAGGGCTTTGGAGTGACCACAAAAGGGTTTGAGGCCAGAAAATTGAGTATTTGCGCCTTTCTTGGCAAGGCTGTTTGCTTCTTCATTGCCTTTGACTCCGTTGTGACCATCAGACATCAGAGTAACTTGATTGTTCGTAGCCAGTTGTCTTAGGGAGAGTTTGTAGTCCCAAGTCAGTCTAGACTCACAAGTGTGTGACTTTAGAGCTATTAGTGCTGCTCGGCTGTTCGATAGGATATAGATCTTTGCCCTCCTGGTACCTCTTTCAAGGCATTCTTGGGCGCAAATTTCTATTGCATGGGTTTCTGCTTGAAAAATTGTTGGGGCTTTGCCTAGGAATTTGTCAAAGAGAGATATGTGGAGATCTTATACGTTCATAGCGTATTTCAATGAATAGTGCAGGCATTTTTGGATAGCGAAGTTGGCAATAAATCATTTGTGAGACGAAATGTATATATCTATTAACCGACAAAAAAAATGGGGAGGTTTTATAGTCAACGCTTATGTTTTATGATGTATGACGACGCATAACTTTTTAGACAGTAGTCCGAATTTGATGATTCTTTTCAATGTATACGGTACCTCGAGGTCGGTCCCATTTGGATTTGAAAAAAAATCCACTCCGAAGAGTAGGAAAATGGGGGATGATTGTTAGTTCACCCACTGAATTTTCACTCCTCAATCGATTCTACCACGCATAGCTTTGTACTGGGTTATACCATTTGGCTGATTCTCTTTAAATTGTATAGGGTTTATTTGTAAGTTGGTTCCATATGAATTTGAAGAAAAAACACACTTCCAAGGTTGGACAAATCGGGGATGATTTATTGATCTTACACCTGTGGACCGATTCTGTTTAAACTTGGCACACATATTCAGTTCTGATGACACTACAACATAATAGAGGAACGGAAATATCCTGATGATGGAGAGAGCCGGAAGACAGTAGTGGGTCTCCTTAACGGTTATATGTTCATATACAGGGTGATTCAAATGTGCTTTGACAAACTTCAGGTGGTGATTCCTCGCAATATTCGTTTCCAAGAAACAGGGTGTTGGAGTTTTATTTTTATTTTCGTTTTTTTAAATACCTTTCGGAATACTGACCTCGATTGAACGAAAATTGGCATTGAGAAGTTTTTTGAGGTGTCGAAATCGAACCTGATGTTATTATTGCTCTTACTCGTAGGGGGCGCCACCTACACGTCTTTCTCTTTTTTGAAGATTCATAACTTTTTGAGCGTACTTCTAGCACATTTTTCAGTAAAAAAATCAATGCCTCCATAATATCTACGTAAAAAAGCTTCCATTGTTACAAGCTGCTATAAGCAACCGTTTTCTAGATATTTGGACTTGAAAATTTCAAGTCGATTATTTGATAATCGATGCGTGTTGAAGTTACTACCATTATTTTTCATTTTCCACAGAAATGCTCAGGAAATAAATTTGACATTTAAGTAGGTAGTTTTGGTATTTTGTTTGGGGCGCCACCTATTCAATTTATTTTTACTCCTTTAAATTATTTTTTTTTTGTATCAAGGGGGCGAAATCTGTTTTTGTTTCAATAAATTTTGCAGGAAATATCAACATTTTATTTCAAAACATTTTGAATATGTAGAATAAAATAAAATAATATAAAATGAAGGAAACTGAATTGTATTCAAATGAATTGTTCAAAGTGTCCATCTTCAGCGGAGATACAGACATTCAGTCTTCTAGTCATTGAATTTCGTACCCGCTCAAAAATTATTGGTGTGTTTCTTATTGTTTCACAGGCGTCTACTATTCGGTTTCTTAGATCTTCCTCGTTCGCTACTGGAGTTTTATAAACTAGTGACTTCAAATGTCCCCAAAAATAAAACTCTAGCTGGTTTGGATCTGGGGACCTTGATGCCCACGCCTGGTTAGGTTCTTCTACACCCCTACCGATCCATCGATTTGGATAGACAGTGTCAAGGAATTCCCTGAGTACAACGCTAAAATAGGCCGGAGCCCCATCATGCATGAACCACATGCGGTTACGAATTTCTAGTGGTACATTCTGAAGTAGTCCCGGCAATTCATTTTCTGAAAATTCTCTGTTAGTTGCGCCATTCAGTTGAAACGGAAGAAAGAAAGGACCTATCAAGTAATTATCAATTATTGCCGTCCATACATTTACAGAAAATCGATACTGATAATGTCTTTCACTAACTGCGTGCGGATTTTCCAGAGCATGGTTGTTATGAAAGTTTGTGATAGCATTTCGAGAGAAATTTGCCTCGTCCGTGAAGAGTACATATCTTGAAAATTGAGGATTTCCAGCCAATTTTCTCAAAAACCACTGACACATAGTAATGCGTTTGGGAAAGTCCAGGTGGCAAAAGAGCTTATACCCTTTGAATATGGTATGGATGAAATTGTTGATCGTGGATCATTCTCCAGACTGTGGACTGAGTAGAATTGAGAGCTTCAGCAATTATGCTTGTACTTGTTTCTGGATTATCTTCGAGAGCGTTTAAAACAGCTTCTTTCAATTCTGGAGATCGGACTGCTCGTGGTCTTCCAATAATAACAGCTGCCCTCTCAAAGCGACCTCTTTCTGCCAAACGACGGTGGAGACTGGTAGATGTTGGAGCTGAAGGCAGTACTCTATTAGGAAATCGCTCTTGGTAAATACGTCTGGCTTCGCGCGCATTTCCATCCGCAAGGCCATAAACAAACTGCATATCAATACTTACAAAAACTTTAATAAAACAACAAAACGTTCAACTGTCACATAATATGTAATTACCAAAACCAATTAACTGAACGTCAAATTCATTTCCTAAGCATTCTTGTGAAAAATGCAAAATAATAAGAACTTCAACACGTGCTGAAAAATGTGCTAGAAGTACGCTCAAAAAAGTAATGGATCTTCCAAAAAGATAAAGACTTGTAGGTGGCACCCCCTACGAGTAAGAGAAATAATAACATCAGGTTCGAATTCGACACCTCAAAAAACCTCTCAATACCAATTTTTGTTCAATTAAGGTCAGTATTTCGGAAGTTATTAAAAAAAACGAACATAAAAATAAAACCCTGTATATTGGAAACGAAGCGTTTTCGGACATATATTTATTCGAAGAATTCATATTAGAATATTGTGGGGAATCACCTCCTGAAGTTTGTCCAAGTTCTTTTGAATCACCCTGTGTAATTACATATCCTGACTAAATGACTCACCTATTGACTTATATACAATCAACGCCCAGATCAAACCGCTGGACCTGAGAGCTAAAATTGTACAGCATATTTTTTTGATATTCCATCCCTAAAGGTTTGAAAAGGTGGGTGAGGAGGGGTGCGAAAGTGAAAGAATAGTTGAAAAATTGCACAAGTATCCCCTTCGATAACTAAGTTATCATCATCGGTAGGCTAACTGGTGTAGTTAGCCTACTGAAGATAATAACTTAGTTATCGAAATGCGCATATAGGTGTAAAGGGGTTACTTGTGCAATTTTTTTATTGTGTGACACCACAGCGTCTGGCCATTCTTCAAAGAATAGTTGGTTTTGAAATTGGAGTCATGAACAATAGTATTTGGGTTCTTCTTCACGGTTTTTGAAAATTCAACCATAATGGGGGTTGAAAGTCTGTATTGTTAGTTTCAGAGTTAGGATGTTGAATATTGGTATTTGGTGGTCTTTGCTACAAATAAAAAAAATGTGTTTTGATGGTTTTGGAAAACAACCTCCAAAGAGATCAAATGGATATTGAATTGGGATTGGAAGTTTGTATGGGAATTCCGTTAGCTTTCACGTTGAGATCATGCACAATGTTATTTGAAGTTTTTGTCACAAATAGAAAGAATAAGTATTTCAGTGTTTTTTTAAATTCAAAGGGTGAAAAGGGGGGTGAAAGTTTGTATGGGGGTTCCGTTAGTTTTAAGTTAGGGTAATGAATAATTGGTATCTGAGGTCTCTGTAAGGGCTAGAGAAATCCATGTTCCAGCGTTTTCATAGATGCAACCCCTAGAAAGGTGAAAGTATGTGAGGGTTCCGTCAATTTTGAAGTTGGGGTCATAAAAATCGGTATTTCGGTAAAATAAAATAACAAAAAATCAAATCCCTCGATCCGCTGCCCTCATTACTATAATATTCATCTTTTATCATCAATAAAAACTCAAATAAAATGGTGACATCAAACTTGGAATTAACTTTCATTTCTGAGCGAAATAAGCCATGCTCATTTTCGGAATGTTTTTTTTATTATTTGTGTTAAGTGAGTGGTAACCCAATTTATCATTCTGTGACACCGTTTTGTTCTACTGTTTTTAAAAATAACACAGCATTTCCGCATTGTCAAATTAATTTGATCATGCTAAGCTAAGACTGAATACGAAATTAATGTTAATGAACATTCAAAATTGAGCATGTACCTCCTTCCAGGTGGGATGTCCTTTGTTTCTTATGAATATTTCATGTGAGGGGGAATTATCTAGCACAGACAATGCATGGAAAAAATCATTTCCTCATGATTTGATTCACTGAGTCTAAAAATTATCATCCTACATCAAATAAATAATTTCCTTGGATAATCCGAATCTGCATAGTGTGTTCACATTGTGAATATATCCGCAACCTATATACAAAATCACTTATGGAATATCAACTTTATCCGGTCATTTACTATATGTTCATTCCAATTATAGAATCCTGTATTTTATCATTCAATTTCTTCCATCAATTTCTCTCATCCAAAAATAAAAGTCCAACCGTTTTCCCATATATATATATATATATATATATATATATATATATATATATATATATATATATATATATATATATATATATATTGTTATGATGGGGTGATTATATGATTTTAAATTTGTATATATTTTTTGTGAATTTATTTCATAGATTATATTTCTGAATCCCTATCATAACAAATATAAAAACACATGCTATGTTATGCTACCTTTCTCCATTTCAAACCCTTTGACCTTATCCCAGCTCAGTCAGGTACGCCTATGAACATGAATCACTATTTCTCAGTAGCCAGTTCCTGTAATCGGTATTGCCTACTATGGCACTGACGATTCGATGAGAAAAGCTGTTCAGTGAAGAAAAGTGAGATTAGAATTCGAAAAATAAACACAGGTTTGCAGAAAATAATCAAAATTGTTGGTTTTTATTCAAATGAAAACTCATAAATACCCTACTCCGCGATAGTTACCTTATACTAGCAAAACAATGATATAAAATTGTGCAGTTTGGATGTTTGTGGCAATGGAAGATTGATGAAGAAAGTTTGAACTTATTATCAGTCTTTTTGCATGGAATTTTATGAAAGTTCAACCCAAAACAAAGTAACCAGTGGTTTAGGCACGTAAAAGTTATTGGTTTGATGTGAAAGTTGCACTTTGATGAGTTCGGATATTAGTATACCTTGTTGCTGCCTCTCGATTGAAGTTTCCAAAGATTATCCTCTAGACCAGGTAGGTGGAATTTTTATTGACTATTTACTTCTTCAGATCTGCTTCTCAAGGATTTCTAATAACAGGTTTTCTTTTATTATATATCTTAAAATTTTCAACGTGGCTTCACTTTTTGAACTTTTTTCAATCTTTCGAGAGCTTGTTATCCTGATCCATAGCAACACTCACAAATTTTTATTTTTTCACAGATTCCCGAATTTGTATCACTTCCTACCTAATTATTTGCTGTTCTAATTAATATTAATGATTTTATGAATGATATCTAATTCTAAGTCTTACACACTATTTACAAATTCTTATAAAATTATCATTTTTCAATTTCTGCCATTACATTTAATTGTATATCATTCCTTGTCCCACACAAACTCTTTCGAATCCCATTGGTGAGTTTTCTGTTGATGTGAATTGTCATACAGGATGTTCAAAACTTATACGTTGATCTTAGTTCAATTCAATGTTTGCTATAAATTTCAATTCTGATATGTTTTAACCGTGGATTTTCATCAGATATATCATTGGATATATAATTTTGCTATCAAAACTACTTCAGGAATGCCCTCTTTATACATATGTATCGACTGGAGCATAGTATGAGGTTATATAGTATTGAAAAAGGTAAAGAAACTTGTTGAAAACTTTTTAACAAAAAATTAAACCGACGAAAAAATCAATTGAAAAGCAAAAAATAAAATAAACCTTCTTGGTCTTAATGATAATTGAGCTTCTAAACTAATGTAAGTAACTGATTCTGAGTCGGCGCCAAACAAACAATTATCGAAGATCATTATAATACTTTGAAGGAAGTAATCAAAACGCAGCCGTGCATCTTGCTGCCATCATTTTACGCTTTACCTAATTCAATTGCTAGTTTGTTTGGCGCCGACTCAAAATCAGTTACTTACATTAGTTTAGGAGCTCAATTATCATTTAGACTAAAAAGGTTTATTTTTTTTTCCTTTTCAGTTGATTTTTTCCGCCGGTTTAATTTTTTGTTAAAAAGTTTTTATTTTTCGATTTTTTGTTGCTGAAATCTACTGATTACTACCTACTTAGCTTTTGATTACTTCAGAAATACTTACTTACCAAGCTTACCTCAACTATTAACTATCAAATAATATGATTTTTTATTTTAATTATTCATTATATAATGTAAATTAATTTTGAGAGTACTGGTTAGTTGATTCCATCACTTTGTATATAATTCCGTCCTTTCATAGAATGTAATCATTTTGACGGATGTAGGAGGGTCTGTCAGTGTCAACTACATATGTGTGCCAATGTTCACAAGTGAAAAATCAATTATCCCCTATTTTTCTACCAGTAAGGGTGGATAATTCCATTCGAAATCCAAGTATGATCAACTATGAGGTACACCCTATCTGATGAAAGAAGAATCATCCAAATCGAAGAACCCAGTACAAAGTTATGCCTGATAGAATCGGTTAACGGACCAGAATTCAGAGGGTGAGTGATCAATGTCCTCCATTTCGCTACCCTTAGGGGTGGATTTCATCTTTCAAATTCAAATGGGACCACTTTCGAAGTACACCCTATCCACTGAAAAAGGAATTATCGGAATCGGACGCCTCAGTAAAAAGTTATTCGTGATCATACATAAAAAAATATGATGGAAAAAAAAATATACGGGTCGACTAGAGAACCTCCTCCTTTTTGGTTTCGTCGGTTGAAAATAACATAGCATTAACGATGATAATAAAATAACTACTAATAATAATGATAATTATAAGTTGAATTTTTTTAGCAATATTTCCTAACATAACAATATATATATATATATATATATATATATATATATATATATACAGATTCAACAACGTTGTCAGACCATTACAATTATCAGACCACCACAGACCCACTAGAAATACTCAGGATTTCAAGAAACATTTTGGTGTTCTACAGTTATTACAATCTCCAAAAATAACTGGAACTGAGAGGGGTAAAAAAAGTTAAATTTTTTATAATTGTATAGTTTATGTCACGTTCACAAGCCCATTATATTTTACCGCGTTCTCAAGCCATTACATACAATTTCTTACATTTAATCCACGTTCACAGACCCGGCACTGTTGCCGCTCTTTTCGCAAGATATTATGATCAAATTGCGCAGATAATGTTTTATTATCACAACACAAACACGAGAGGAAAATTAACTAGCCAAACATTTTCATTCAATTTTGTTCACTTGACTTCTGTCTCATTCAGTCAGAATTTCAATTTTGGGATATTTAATGATTTTTACAAGCTTTTATTTATTTTCACTTGTTAGTTAGTTAGTTCGTTCGTTTGTTTGTTTGGTTCAAATCATGCAGGTGAATTTTGAACGACCTAGCAGGTGTTTCTGATTCCGGTGGCAATGCATTATGGAATTTTTGTGAGAGAAAAAACAAAATGGCGACTCCAAGATGGCGGACGAGATTTGTAATTATGGTCCTATTTGACTCAAAATTGGGATGTGGGGATATTCGGGGTGGGAGATTATGAAATGTTTGTCAAAATTCATAAGATAGCGGCTTCAATATGGCGGACGAGTTTTGTGATTATTGTCCGATTCGATTCAAAATTGGTATTTGGGTGTTCTCGGGGTCGAAATTCATAAATTCATTCCGATTCGATTCAAAATTGGTATCCGAGGATTTTTGAGGTCGGATATTATGATTTATAATACCTTTAATCTCGTTTAGAGAGGCAGGACGTACTACGTCATCATCATGCTCCCTCGAACGGTTTTTATTGTTATTTTCGATCATTAATTCTCTATTTATATCATCATTTGAATGAGTGTTTACCCGGAACTGTCGCTCTATGGTATCAGCAAAGGCTTCGGCTTTATCAGCGTCGCTATATTTTAGACCGTTTGGTCTATGAATGGGAGGTAAATATACTTTTTTTCTTTAGTTTTCTCACTAGCTTCCAAGTTTCATTCGGATCAGTAGGGTTGATTTCTTCGAGGGTTTTTCCCATCTAGCGTTCTTGAATATTTTAATTGCATTTTTGACCCTTTGGTTTGAGCTATTATAAAATATTTCATCATTACAAGCTAGTGACGCTTGGTAGCGTCTTCTAGCTCTGTTTTTTCCTAATTAGGAGCTCAACGTTTGGCGGTAAGGTATTATATATAGTTCGGAGGGGTATTTTTTTCATGTTAATAGAGCAATCGTGAATGTTTTTAGTAATTGTTCAAATTTTTTGAGAACATTATCTAGTTCGTCCAGCGATTCTATCAATTCGGGGGCGCAGTACTCGTTCGTTGAGCGGTGTTTGAAATTTTCCCAATCTGTTGTATTATAATAGCTATCCACTTGGGCAGACTGTCCTTGGCCTAAAGTTATAGAGACCAAGCTTAATTTGCTGATGCTTTCTGAATTAATGTTCCAAATTATATTTTTATATAGTACTATGTCTAATATGTCTGGTCTGGTCTGGTGAGTTGGACGATCAGGTGCTTCAATTATGTAGTTTGAGTTATGGCAATGTCTGCGCAGTCTGAGACCGTTAGGGTTTGTTACCCTGCTCCACGAAACGTGCTTTGCACTAAAATCGCTCGCTAATATTGTTGGCGTGTTGAGTTCACCGATTTGGCTATCTAGAGCGTCTTCAGATAGTATTCTTGTTGTGGGGTTGTAAACTGACACTAGTCGAAGACGACCTCTCTGGGTATTGACCTCAACGCCTATAGCCTCCGTGTTATTTAATCTATTTGAATCTAAGTCGGCTTGGACTACGAAAAGGTTTCGTTTTACCCCAATGGCAACTCCGCCTCCCCGCCTCCTAAGTCTACTTTTCCTGAATATTTCATAATTTGGGATGCCAACGTGGTCGTTTGTAAGGTTCGTTTCTTGTAGGAACACTATATCTTTATTATGATCAGTTGAAAAGTCGATGAGCTCATCTTTCTTTGATATGAGTAATTGTGTTACTTCTTACGGAGGTTTAGGGCGTTTAAGCTAATGAATTGTTTTAGCCCTGGGCGTCGCTTCAGCAAGTTGGTCAACTATTCGAAATCTTTTATAAAATCGTACTCTCCATTTGGATTCGAGTTTTCAGCAGCACTAGCATAGGAGGTACTTTGTTTCGTTGAACCGGCACCCACGGGACATTTTTCGCGATTTTGGTTTTGATCATCGTTATTATTATTAGAATTGCTTGTTTTCCTTTGTAGTTTGGGAGAACAAGTGCACCCTTTGTAGTTGGCCGTGTGCTGGCCTTTGCAGTTACAGCACTTTGCTGGTGTGTTTTTTGATTTCCTACATTCATTTGTAGGATGAGAATTACCGCATTCATCACACATTGGCTGTGCGAAGCATTTATTTTGCGCATGTCCAAATTTTTGTCATCTACAGCACTGGGCCACGGATGTTCGTGGTTTTTGGGATTCCGCTCTGACAATTATGTCTAAGATTTCTCTAACGTCATAAATTGACTTATTTCCTCTACTACTTAGTACAAGAACCATGGACATAGGTGTTTCATCGTATTTTTTCATACGCGAGACTTGAGTTATGTCGAAGCCTTGGTCTCCTAAATCTTTTTCAATGTCCTTCTCGTCAAACTCAGTGGGAACGCCTCTGAATACGACTCTGAGAAGTTTGTCCTCTGGTAACGTGAAAGTATGGTACGGGACATCTTTGCGAGTAAGAATGTCTTGAATCTTTTTGTAGTCATTAGGGGAAGCGGGTTGGATTTCTAATCCGTCATTCAAATTTTGGACTTTTGTGTAACCGATTTTTGGTACACATTTGTCCATGAAGTCTCTCAGTGGTATCCATCCAGATTTATTGCGTAAGATAATAGGCGGGACTTTCATCTTTTTTTGTGTTTCATTTTCTATATCTCTTTCTGATCTGACAATAGGAATGAACAGATCAAGGCGCAGTAACTAAAAAGCAAAAAATTTAATATTCAATAAATAACGTTTTTATAGACAAGCTTCCATGTAAGCCGTATAATAAAACGAATAAAATAAGTTTAAGTCATCGCTGACAATAATTCAATTACTTTTTGTTGGATTATTTAGTTTTAAAAAGCTTTTCGCGTGACTTGTAATGAAATTAATACTCCAACGAATTGTTACTTACCAACCAATCATTGCCCAATGAAATTAATTGGTACCTACTTTTATGAATATTTGTAAAAATTGTATACTTTGAGAAGTTCTTATTTGGTACCTATTTTCATGACAAGCTTTTTGAAACTGATTAAT
Organism: Gonioctena quinquepunctata; assembly: GCA_018342105.1. Classification (NCBI taxonomy): domain Eukaryota; kingdom Metazoa; phylum Arthropoda; class Insecta; order Coleoptera; family Chrysomelidae; genus Gonioctena; species Gonioctena quinquepunctata. The sequence continues at coordinate 136,877 of JAFIRS010000892.1, read as the reverse complement.
TAAAAGAAATATATATATAATTAAATCATTGTCAGCGATGACTCAAACTTATTTTATACGTTTCAGTACACGGCCTTAATAAAAGCTTGTCTTCAAAAAGGTTTTTCATCAGTTATTATCAACTTCAGTTCAATTGTTTGCATCTCAATTTTTCCTACTAATATGGAATGAAATTTGTGAACTCAAAATGGTTTGCATAACATTACACTTCAACAAGAAGAGACGTGTCACTACTAATCTCTTTCGTTTGTGCAAGATATTTTCCTCCATGGAACATGGAGTGTCAATGTGTGCAGGGTACACCGACTTTGCCAAGGCATTCGATAAAGTACATCATCCAACTCTGGTGATATTTGGAAATATTGGTGTATATGGCAATGTTTTGAGGCTTCTCAACTCTTATATTTCTGACAGATACCAATATATCGCCTTGAATAACTCTCAATCGCATGTAACAGTAATTACCCCAGGTGTGCCAAATGGATCACACCTAGGTCCCTTACTACTCAGTATTTTACTGAGTATCATATAAAAATATGTAATTGCATCTAAAATATTATCATACATAGATGATTCAAAAATTCTTGAAGGAATCAAAGACAACATGGACTACTTAGACCTTCAGAATGATCTAAATCGTTTTTCAAAATACTTTAAAAGCAATAGGCTTGTTCTCAATATACAGAAATGTTCCCAAATTCTCTTATCGAAGTGTTGAACTCCTTTGACAACAAATCTTTATATAAATAACAGATACTTTAATCCGAAGATGAAGTAAAGGACCTAGGGGTCATCCTGGATGAAAGAAATCCGTTAAAAAGCCATGTTGAGGTTATCGTTAGGAAGGCATTGAAAGTTGTCGGCTTCATCCTGAGAAATACCAAATAATTTCAAAGTCATCTCTATGTTGTAACAATATATAACTCTATGGTAATACCTATATTGGAATTTAATTGAATTATATGGAACACTGTTTAGGACAAATACATCTTACGTGCCTACTATGTCCAGAAATGAATTGTCAAAAATCTAAACAACATTTTCGCCATCGGCATTTCGAATGTCATGATGAGAACCTCAGATTTAACAATTTTGGACGATTATTTATCCGGAGGAAATTTTCCGATATACTATTTGTTTACGCTAACCAATCTCTGAGTATTCAATTAATTGCAGTCCCTACATAACAAGAAATAGACTGAGTTTCCACATGAAAACTTCCAATAGCAATCATTACAATAACTCTCTTTTGATGAGATCGATGAATTCTTTTGATTTCGTATGTAATACCCACTGGGATATTTCTACTATCCTACCAATATGTTCAAAAAGCATCTCAAAACTCAAAACTCTTCTACGTTCAATTTATAATTTTCTATTAGAATAAATCAGGAAATTGTTTTCGATATGTATTATGGTAAAACAATTCATTTCTACCTTTACTCCTTTTTTTACGTATAAATTTTAGTCACAGGATTTTTTTAGTTTATGGGATTCATTTTCAACCGACGAAAAACAAGGAAGAGGTACTCTAGTCGACGAGTATAAATTTTTTTTATGTATGACCACTCATAACTTTTTGCACAGTAGTCCGATTTTGATGATCTTCATTTTGATGGACAGGGTATACTTCGAAGTTGGTTTCAGTTGGATTTGAAAAAAAAAACACTCCTTAGGGTAGGATAAAAACTTTTCAACAAAAAATTAAACCGACGAAAAAATCAACTGAAAATCAGAAACTAAAATAAACCGTCTTAGTCTAAATGATAATTGAGCTCCTAAGCTAATGTAAGTAACTGATTTTGAGTCGGCGCCAAACAAACAATTATCGAAGATCATTATCTATGAAAGAAGTCATCAAAACGCAGCCGTGCATCTCGCTGCCATGATTTTACGCTTCACCTAATTCAATTGCTAGTTTGTTTGGCGCCGACTCAAAATCAGTTACTCACATTAGTTTAGGAGCTCAATTATCATTTAGACTAAGAAGGTTTATTTCATTTTCTGCTTTTCAGTTGATTTTTTCGTCGGTTTAATTTTTTGTTAAAAAGTTTTTATTTTTTACTTTTCAGTTCCGTATTTTGTCGGTTTAATTTTTTGTTAAAAATTCTTTTTTTTTAATTCTTTGTGGCTAAAATCTACCAATTACTTCCTACTTGTTTTTTGATTAATTCCAAAATACTTACCCACCTTACTTCAACTATTACCAGTTAAATGATATGATAATCTACTTTTACTATTTGTTGTAATATAAATTATTTTCGTTGTTCTGGTTAGTTTATTTTATTACTTTGTATATCATTCCATCCTCTCATAAAATATACTGATTTTGACGGAACAAGAATAATGTCAGTAGCGATCTGTCATTGTCAACTACGTATGTGTGTGCTAATGTTCACTAGTGAAAAATCAATTATCCCCTATTTTCCTAAAATGTTAGGGTGGCTAATCCCTTCCGGAATCCAAATGTAAGGTATACCCTATCTATTAAAAAAAGAATGATCCAAATCGAAGAACCCAGTACAAAGTTATGCCTGATAGAATCGGTTAACGGACCAGAATTCAGAGGGTCAGTGATCAATATCCTTCATTTCGCTACCCTTAGGGGTGAATTTCATCTTTTAAATTCTAATGGGACCAAATTCGAAGTACACCCTATCCACTGAAAAAATAATTATCGGAATCGGACGCCTCAGTAAAAAGTTATGCGTGATCATACATAAAAAAATATGATGGAAAAACATAAAATATACGTGTCGAATAGAGAACCTCCTCCTTTTTGGTTTCGTCGGTTGAAAATGAGGAATAATTGTTGGTTCACCCACTGAATTTTCACTTCTTAACCGATTCTACGACGCACAATTTTGTACTGGGATATCCGATTCAGATAATTGTTTTTTCATAGTATAGGGTATGCTTGTGAGTTGATCCCATATAAATTTGAAATTACACTTCTGAGGGTAGAAAAATAGGGGATGATTTCTTGATTCTACACCTGTGAACCGATCCTGTTGAAACTTCCAGGGATCTCCTCAACGGTTCACAGCAGCTACCTCGTGTTTGGGGTAATATATACATATATAATTACATGTCCTGACTAACTGACTCACTGATTGACGGATATACGATCAACGCCCAGATCAAACCGCTGGACCTAAGAGCTGAAATTTTGAAAGCATATCTTTTTGATATTTCATCCCTAGAGAGGTGAAAAGGAGGGTGAGAAGGGGGGTGAAAGTGAAGTTGGTTTTGAAATTAGAGTCATGGAAATTAGTATTTGGGCCCTTCTTCACAATTGAAGATAAATGTGTTTCAAGGTTTTTGAAAATTCAACCCTAAAGTCTGTATAGTTAGTTTCGAAGTGAGGATCATGAAATTTGTTATTTCGGGGTTAAATGGAGGTTAAATTGGTATTGGAAGTTTGTATGGGAATTCCGTTAGTTTTTAAGATGGGGTCATAAAAAATGATATTTGAAGTCTTTGTTACAAATGAAGAAATATAAATTAAAGTGTTTTAGAAATGCATCCCCTGAAGGGGAGAAATGGAAGGTGAAAGTTTGCATGGGGGTTCTGTTAGGGTCATAAAAATTGGTATTTGAGGTCTTTGTAAGGGATAAATAAATACATGTGTCACTGTTTTTATAAATGCAATTTCGGGGGGGTGGGGGGGGGTGAAAGGAGGGGGAAGTAATAGTTTTTGTGAGGGTCCCGTTAGTTTTGAAGTAAGGGGCATAAAAATTTGTATTTGAGGTCTTTGTTATAAATAAAGGAATACGTGTTTCAGTATTTTCAGAAATTATGTCCCTAAGCAGGTGAGTGAATTCGTAAGAGTCGTCACAAAAAATACAAGGTTTAACGCGGACGAAGTCGCTGGTACCAGCTAGTTATAGTATATAATAGTTAATAATTGAAGTGGGGTGGTTAAGTAAGTATTTTGAACGTAATCCAAATTAAAACCCTAGTATTCAATACTTACCGTATCAAATATAGTTTTCTTTGCTAATTCAAGGGACTTTTTCAATTTCAACAATTTTATACGAGTGCAAATATTTGGTTTTCAATAAAAACATGTTTTAATAATTCGTGAATTACTTGTGTACAAATATTTGAGATTTTCCGGTAGACTAGTAATGTTAGTGATTATTTTTCCGATTTAATTTTTTTTTCCGATAATTGAATTTAACGCCATTTTTGATCTCATGAAAACATGGAAAATGATTTAACTCTCCTTAGATTCCATAAGCATGGAGAATGTAATTTAGAAAAAAACAAACATCATTCAAATTATCATGAAACAAAATATACAAGCTTTTATTCGAATGCATAAAAAATTATAATTTTCTTTATTCAAAACCTAGCCGTACAATGTTCTCAAATTGAAATTTGAAAGTATCATCTTTGTAGTACAAGCTTTTGAATCTGTCATTCACAGAATAACATATGTGACACTTTAAAAAAAAAATTATTTGCATGGTAATTCAACATAATTTTTTTTCTATTGATTTTTATCCGATTCTCTGCAGTCAATAATAAAATCTGTCATCTTGAATTCTTAAGTTTTTACAAAAAAATCATCTTTGATTTCAACAACCCCTAGATGCCAATTTTGAAAAGAAATGGACCATGAATCACACATGTTTGGACCACATGTTTGGACCATAAATCACACCACCATTTTGGAGGCGCCATCTTAATAATTTGTCATACGAAATGTCATAATACATGGTCACTCGAATGGAGAGCACCTGGGAATTCAGAGTGTATTTGAAATGGGACAAATTCCAATAGGAATATTTGAACCTGATAGACAGAGTGCAACTATATATTCTGGTTGGATTCGTTCCTTCATGTGATAATAATAATAAGACTTTTAGTCCAATGAAATTTGTTCCAAAATCGAATGATTAGAAAAAACTTTTCGACTACTACTTTAATGCGAATGAACCAAAAAAAAATTTGTTTTTCAAATGTGTGACGTGAGTTAATCTGTGAGTAACAGATTGAAAAGTCGTTATTTTTCCTCTTTAGTGCATTCGAATAAAAGATTGTCATTAAAAAATGTTTTCAATAATGTTTCATTCAATTCTTTTTAGTTATTAAATCCCTCATCTGGAATTATCGAATTTTGAAGAAGAATTATACTTTCCGACCTTAACAATCTCTAGATAGTTAAAATCGTTCAATAAATCCCAGAACTCCTATCATAAAATACAAAATTCACCATTTTGAATTAATAAATTTTGACAAAAAAAACATAATCTCCGACCACAAAAACCCTCACACTAATTTTGAATAGAATCGGACTACAACCACAAAACTCGTTCGCAAAAAATTTATAATTTTTGAACCCAAAAACCTCCACACCAATTTTGAATAGAATCAGACCATAATCACAAAATTCGTCTGTCACCACCAGTACCAAGGAACATTACATACCAAGTTTCAATAGAATCGGACCATAATCATAAAACTCGTACGTCATCGTGGAGCCGTCATATTGAATTTATGAACTTCGTCAAAAAAATCATAATATCCGATCTCAAAAACTCCCACATTCCAATTTTGATTAGAATCAGACCATTTCACATAATTTGCCCAATATCTTGGAGCCGCCTTTGTGTTTTTCCGGTAACAGGAATTTAATAATGCATTGTTACCGAAATAATGAAAAACTGCCAAATTTCAAATTAATCAAACGACTAGAAGTGGGTCGAAATCCACTAACAAGTTTTGAACCGGATAGATGAACGAAGCAAGTTGAATAAAATATTTTCAAAAGCTGAACTTTAAAAATATTCATTTCAAATAATTGTTTCTTGCTCAATGTTTATTGGTAGGAACATTTTTAGGAATACAGTGAACAAATTAGTCTTTCAAATATTATTTTCCGTGAAATAAAGGTATCCTCAAATAATCAAAAATTACATTATATCTACAAAGGGGTTCAAACCTGCTGCTGAAACTTCGTCAACACATAAACGGCGCTGTTGCCAAATTTCGGGTTGGTATTCGTCGCAAAAATGCATGGCATTATATACCATATGCTTCTCCACCGGAAGCGCCGCCTACACGCTCAGTGATGGAACTAAATCAATATAAAAATCTTCATTTCACCGCTTTTCCAAACCCGGCCATTATTTCGTCCCGTGTGCGTCCCAACCCCCCTAGACAGTTTTACATAGCAAAACCTTGTCAAGCCCGAGGTCGGGTCTGAGTTCGTAGGATTTGGTCTGGATTCGTGGGTAGTATGTATCGAAACGGGACTGTATAAACGCAAATATGAATATATATATATATATATATATATATATATATATATATATATATATATATATATATATATTCTTCAGTTTCTTGACCACATATATATTTTCTTCAATTTCTCGGAATGAAGGTCTGATTCAGTCAATAATTTCTCTTGACTACGTTTCGTAATGGTATTTGTCATCATCAGGTTGAAACACTAAAATAAAAAATATGGAGTTTGAGACATATTTAACTTAACACAATATTGAAATGTATGCACTAAAATAATTCTTTAAAAACATATGGTTCGAAATATAACACGTTATTTAACTCAATGTCCACTTACGAATTATTTTATTTGAATTCCGCGTTCGCATCGTACGAACGTTATTGTAGGTGTGACTGCGTCGGAGTTATCGGGAATGGTTTGTTTATCTTTCTTGCATTTTCACTCTCTTCATAAGTACACCGGATTGTTTATATTGAGTTCTAGTATATGAGCCGGACTGTGTTTTTTTGGCAGCATGTAAAGATCAGTTTTCATTATTATTACTATATACAAAGTTAAAAAAGGTTGTTAGAAATCTGGCTTGAGTTTTTGATATCATTTCTATTGTTAATGCTATTGGGGTCTTTTTCAATATGTATCATTTCAAGGAATGTTCTTACTCTTGGATTCCTTTCTTTGGTCAAAACGTTGTTAGTGTCAAACTTGTGTTGATTTCCTTTTTCGTGTTTGGATAAGGCTGTAATGTCGGTTTTTGAGTATTTGTGGGCTTGTACTCGTTTCTGCAAATATTGTTTTGTTTGACCTATATACTGTATGAGTTTGTTTTGTTTTAATTTTGAATAAATGGTTCGTATTTTTCAGTCGGTGTGAAATAGTTATGTTGTGTATTTCCATTGTTTGATTAATTTCATTCGATAATTTTTCTATGTACGGTAAAGTTATGTATGTTGTTGTTCTCTTTACTTCATTATCATTTTTATTGTAGATCGCATGTATTCGTTTTTTCATTGTTTTTTCTGCAAAGTGGCTGGGGTAATTATTTTTCCTGAATTTTAGATGAGCAAGCTTCATAGCTCTGTCAGTAAAATTTTGAATAATATTGTTTTTGTAACTAAGGGATGCGTTTGACAAATAGTTTGTGTAACGATTTGATGCATTTGGTTTAATAAACCAGTTTGTGAAAATTCTTCCAGTATTGTCGTGTATTATTGTTGTGTCGAGAAAGTTGAATTGTATTTCTTTTTCTATTGTAAATTTCAATCTAAGATGATATTTATTGAATTTTTCTAGAATTTGATCAACTTTGTCAGTAGTAGTAGTTGAACAATCGTCTACATATCGTTTGAAGAATATTGGTTTGAAAGTTAGTGATTTGATGATATTTTCTTCAACATACTCCATAACCAGATTTGCTACTGTTGCAGCAATTGGAGATCCCATTGCAATTCCAAATATTTGTGAGTAGTATTTATTTTCATATTGAAAGTATGTTGAGGTTAAACATAGTTCAATTCCTTTCAAAAACTCTTGTGAGTTTAGTGTTGTGTGACTTTGTGTTTCATAATATCTATCGCTAATTTTGTATCTCTATTTGTATATAAAGAAACTATATCCAGAGAGATTATTATATGATTTTGTGAAACTGTTATATTGCGAACAAATTCCACAAATTCCCAGGATTTTTTCACATAGTAATCATTTTTTACAATAACATTTGAAAGAATTTCTGAGAGGAATGGCAGATTGAATATTGCTGACAATAGGGCGAAGGGGAATTCCAGTTTTGTGTAATTTAGGCAACCCATATATTGTTGGAGGTTGGGCGTTCTGTATATGTAGTTTGTTTTTTGTAACCTGATCTATAAGTGTTGACGAGAACCAATTATTTACTAATTTATTGACTTTCGCTTGAAGTTTTTCTGTGGGGTTGAATCTCTCTTTTTTATATGTGGTTTTGTCCTTTAGCAAATTTTCTAGTTTTTCTTTGTATTCAGATATTTGCAAAATTACTATTTTGTTAGTTTTATAAGCCCTAAGTATGAGTATATTATATATAGTAATAGTAATGAAAGCTAATCTTTACATGCTGCCAAAAAAACACAGTCCGGCTCATATACTAGAACTCAATATAAACAATCCGGTGTACTTATGGAGAGGGTAAAAATGCATGATAGATAAACAAACCATTCCTCATAACTCCGACGCAGTAACACCTACAATAACGTTCGTACGATGCGAACGCAGAATTCAAATAAAATAATTTGTAAGTGAATACTCATAAATGATACAGATATTTTTATATTGAGTCAACGTGTTATATTTCGAACCATATGTTTTTAAAGAATTATTTTAGTGCATACATTTCAATATTGTATTAAGTTAAATATGTCTCAAACTCCATATTTTTTATTTTAGTGTTTTAATCTGATGATGACAAATACCATTTCGAAACGTAGTTAATTTCAACCTATTTCTCATTTGTTTGACCAACCCTCAGAATCTCCATCGATTATCAGTGAATTACCTTCAATCTTAGCTGATTTGCCTTGTTCTCGAGCTATCTGTCGATTCTCTATCAGAATTTTTTGTCTTCTTGTATTCTTCAGTAGTTCTATCGAGAGATACGTAGATTCCTGTATTTTTCAATATGTTTGCGTTACTGATAACTTCCGTTTTCAGTTTATTGCTATTGGTGCAGGTTTATCCTTATTTTGTCATTGTCCCAATCTGAATGCATCTCTAAGCTCATTATCATTGCATGGAATATTGAGTTTGTCTTGAAAGAGTTGTGTAACGTTCGCCGAAGGATTATCACCTTTTATGTTATGAATGATCAAATTTTTTTTTCTTTTTCAGTGAGGTGAAGACTTCCTTTTAGTATATGATTTTCCTTTCTTAGGTAATCTATATCATCATTCATTGTTTTCCTAAAATCCTTGAAATCTTCCACAAGAGTATTGATTTAGGATATAAGATGATTATTTTGTGCGTTTATGCACGAATTTTTCTTAGTCAGCTCATTGAACATTTTAAGTACATTCATCTGCAAATTCTTCGTGTTAGCTCCCGTATTACAAAAAGATTGTGGGTTTTTGCTATTTGTCTATTTATATCGACATGTTAGATAAGATTACATCAACAGACAGGTATCCACGTCAGTTGTTGAATCCTCAATGAATTCGGTTTCAAATACTTGTTTTTTTATATAACTTTGAATTTGGTACTCTCTGTTTTTCTACCACAAAATACCTCTTTAGGAAAGCACATGTGACTACGACCACCTACATATACTGTTTTTCTCCTGATCATAAAGAATATTTCCCCGTGCTACTGGAAGGCATTTCGTCGAAGTGATCTAAGATATTTTTGTTCCTTTTTCATTTTGAAGTGGTGTGAAAATTCGAAAATTCCAGCTTCGAGATCGCAATACGGTCGATCCTGTTTCTCTTAGAGGTTGAAAAGTAGTGTCAAACACTGATCTGTCTCCTTATAGGAAATCTACTGAAGCACGCGCATCACCATCATCAAATTTTGTTATCCTTGACATTTCAAATGCATTTTATGAAAAAATGTATTGACGAAATTAAAAAAAAACGACATGGTTGAAAAGATAATTGAGTTATATTTTCAACGATGTGCCACTTGACCCCCCCCATGCTGTTTGCAATTTTTAAGTTGATGTGCCCCTCCGCGCCATCAGGCAATCACAATGTCGTTCATTTCAAAAAATAGTATCATTGATATCATTCAAAATGGTTTTCGTCCCATTGTTCTAGGTCGAACCTTTCAAAAGTTAACAGAGGAGGGACTATAAAAAGCCGCACTGTATATATACATATAACGACTCGTGTTTGTAGCTGAACACTATTTAGAATGTAAATATTCAAGTCACTCTGAAAAATATGGTAAATCTGATGATGGACAGATTTTTAAAAAATCACTAACAGTATATAAGTATAAGATGAATTAACATTCAGAAAAATGGTATGATTTTAGACAGTTATATGAAAAGTCAAGATGAAGTTTATGAATGAAAAATGTAGGGTGTAATAAAACAGATTATAAATTTTTTGTAAAACGTTGATTCAAGTTATTGATAAATTTTTGAATATATGATTTTTTTATAATTAATTAATTTTGTTTCAATATCTTAGATATTGGAATAAATTATGTTCAAACTTTGAAAATCAGTTTTTTTATTCATTGAATTTTTTAAATTTTTTCTAAAGATTTCACAAAAGTAAAAATAGAGTTTGATTAAAACATAGCTGCATCCCCACAAAATATTTACATTTTATATATATATATATATATATATATATATATATATATATATATATATATATATATATATATATATATATATATATATATATATATATATAAATATAAATATTTTTTGGGATATATATATATATATATATATATATATATATATATATATATATATATATATATATATATATATCTATAAAGATTTCAAATTCATTGGAGTTGCAGTCTGAATATTTTAATTGGCCAAAGGGTTATAGACGTTTTATCCCATATGTGTGTGTTTGATACTGTTCCTCTCGAAGGAGTACGAAGTTTTCAATTATATTGGAATGTTTTTGAATGTTTCCACTCGCATGATGATGCTATTTTTTATTTATAAATTTCTCAACCTCGAATTAATATCTTGAAAAAGGATATAAACGTTTTCCGAAATCTGGACAAGTAACAAAGAGTATTCTCTGAACCCTTTGGCCAATTGAAATAATCAGACTGCAACCCCAAGAACCTTGAAATATTTTTCTAAACTAGAGAGTCAAGACTCTATGAGGTATCCCATATGGAAAAAGTCTATTTTGTTTTTTCGAGGGACACTACAATTTCCCTCTCAAAACTTCAACGAAAGATAAGTAATGTGTATAAGCACTGATTTGTAAAAAAATCCCTATCGAAATCGGAACATATTCATTCAACACTTAAACATATTTCACCAGAAAAAAGCAAGCCCATGTTGATGATAAAAGGGGCTCAAAAATTATATTTGATTCTACTATTTCATTTGCCACTTAACCTGCAATAAATCGTGAAAAACGGCAATTTTTGCCCTTTTCATTAGGTTACTGAAAGATCGACAAAAGCACCAACTGTGAAATAATACAAGTAGGTACGTATATGTTATTTTGATCAAAAGTATTGTGATTATTATACCCAAATAACGGCTCGGGTGTATCCCCAGATTAATATGCTTTCGCTAACCAATCACATTTACCAACTTTGTATAGGAATATAGTCAATTTCTGGAAAACTATTCTGGAAACGAAAACAGATGTGTATTATCGGCATAAATTGTTTCTTCGAAACCGACCAATATAATCGCAATATTTGGAACATGTCCGATTTTTTAATAAATTAGTGGAATGATGATAATTCATTATCATTTTGGAGAAGGAGAATCAATATTAATTGAAACAATTTCATGGAATATCCAACTCTTTTAATCGGCTGTGACGTGATGTTGCTGTGAGGTTAGTGAATAATTATCAAAATCATGTAAGTTTTTTTTGGTGGTTAGGATAATGTGAATTACCGACTTAAATCTGTTTTTCAAATGAACACATTGAACTTTCAATGTTTGGATTATCGTTTGACCCTTAGAATATGTTTTACTCATTAGTGAATTCTTGAGATAATGAGGTATAATCTATTTGAATTCGAAGGGGTCATTAGATTCAATAAAACAAACAAAATGTTTGTATCGCCTCTCAGTGATATTTGACATCCGCCTGGAGATATATAAAAGTACGTACCAATCGAATAAGTCCTAAATTTTATTGAAAACTCCAATAAATCAGTCAAGGTATCTTATGACCTACATTTGAAAAACAAAATAAAATGAATAAAGTGATTAAATGGTGGATTTATTTCCATAGTTGAAAATGTTTTGATCGTTGTCGAAATTCATAGTCAGTAAAATTCAAAAAATTATGGAAAACATTCAGGCTATAATACGAAAATATTTATTGTCGACCAAGCAATATGATATCGAAATAAACTGCCCTGAAGATAGCTTCTCATAATGATTGAGGGAAAGAGGCAAATTTTTAATGGTCAGTCATAAATTTAGTTTTTTGCAGATTTAATAATTCTCTAGATCGTCTGTGTAGGCTAGGATTTGGGTGGATTCATTGAAAATTTGTGCCTCTCAATTTGAGTTATCTAGTGCTATGTTGGACAGGAGACGTGCTGGCACATCACCCTGTCCTACTACAACTCAGGTATCGAAGAGACTAGATATATCGGGTGACAACGAATCTATTAGACAATTCATAACTTCTAGAATATAAGGTATATTAAAATGAGATTTGGTATAGGTAAATAGTATGTAAAGTGGAGAGTTTCTGCATATTCCGGTTTCACCAGATTTCATCGGAAATGGCGCCGGTTTTTAATTTTAAAATGGCACACCTTGTATATTGTAATATTTTTGGATTTTTGAGACAATTTTGGAACAGAATGTGACATTTCAAAAAGTTTTTACGCCTAGTTCAGAGTCACTTCTAATACTGCATCTAGGTGGTCATGATCGGCCGTAAACTAATCGGAGAAATCGGATGATGTCATAAAATTACATTGGTAAAGCTTCAGTGACTAGTATCATAGATAGGAATAACACAAGTTGGCAAAATTAAATTTTCGTGTCTAACTAATGTTTTTCAAATGGCGACCATTTTTGTACAAGCACATTCCGAAAAAAGCATTTTTTGACGAATCTAACGATACTAATGTATTTGCGATTGGATCAAAAATAGGAACATAAATCAAATATTACTAAGAAAAATACTAGATAATAAATTATTGATTTTTGTCAAGTGTGCCATGGATAGCCATGATGCATAACATTTTGCAGTTACTTTTATCAAGTCTTCTTTGGAAAACAAAACACTTACTTGGGTAATGACAGTGACATGAGCTTCACGAGCAGACAGTGAAAGTTTCCTAATTTTCGTTGAATTTCAGTTTAATTTTTCTTCAAAATAATGTATATATATGTGCAAAAGTGGATATGCTATCAATATTTGGAGAATGTCATAGAAATTTAAGAAATGCTGCAGAGTGGTATGCTCAGAGATACCCCTAATCGGCAACATCCACCCATCAGTATTTTCCGTATGTTGAGAATCGTTTCAGGCAAGAAGGAAATCGAGAGGCGAAACAAAGGTTTATCATAAATGAAGAGACTGAGATTTACGTTTTTGCTATGGTTGAGGTTGATAAAACGGTTTCGTTAAGAGAACTCAGTCAAGAAATGTAGATAAGTTACGAATCAGCAAGAGAAATACTGCGAAAGCACGGATATCGAGCATTTGAATATCAGTTACATCAATATTCGTATGCCGACGATGGCGACAGACGGGTAGTGTTTTGTGATTAGCTGCTTCGAAATAAAATTTTATCAACTTTCTTATATTTTTCGACGAATCACGATTTACAAATAATGGTATTTTCAATAAGCAAATTACTCGGGCCCAACAAAATCAACATGCAATGAGAGAGGGCAATTTTCTAGAAAGGTTTGGCGACAATGTCTGGGCGGGTATCGTTGGCACAATCTTGTTTCAAGGTCAGTTAACAGGGGTTAGGTAGATTACTATCGTTTCGGACGTCCATCGTTTCAATGTATTTAAAAGGTTTTCACGACGTTTCGAATGCTTGTATCTGCAATCGTCTTCAGGTGAATACTAATACTAACCGAAACGATAGTAATCAAGTTACCACATCGTCTACAACCTTCAAACAAACGTAGGGGTTAGGTACTTAGGTTTTTTTTAAATTGAAATCGAGTATCATCTTAATAATCTACCTTTAGCAGTTTTACGGCGAATTCACTTCCAACAAGATGGAGCACCCCCTCATAATACCAGAGAAGTTCTTAGTTACTTAATAGAGCATTTTAATAATCAAGTAATTGCAACCAATGGTCGAGTACGATGGCCTCCCTGCTAACCGGATCGCACTGTGGTCGATTTCTTTATTTGGGGCAATGTTTACTATGCAGCAGCCCCAGCCACTTTCGAAATCTCAGAAGGAAGAATTATACGGGCCTTGAGAGAAACAATTGAACGAGCTGAACAAGGAAGAATGCACTTTGTAAATAAATTATTATCCATGGCACACTTGACAAAAGTTAATATATTATTATCCAGTATTTTCCTTAGTTATATTCAATTTATGTTCTTATTTTTAATCCAATCGCAAATAAATTAGTATCGTTAGATTCGTAAAAAAATTATTTTTTCGGAAAATTCTTCACTAAAACATTGCGATTGTATATTTCTGACATCACCTGAGGTCCTCAGATTGGTTAACGTCCTTTCATGGCCACCTAGATGCAATATTGAAAGTGACTCTAAAAAAATGAAGTAGGCATAAAAACTTTTCAAAATGTCACATTTTGATCCAGAATTGTCTCAAAAATCAGGGTGTTCCATTTAAAAATTCAAAACCGAAGCCAATTCCGGTGGAAGTGATCAGAAAGTAAAAAATATGCGAAAACTCTCCTCTTCACATACTTCAGATATCTTGTGTTCTTTCATTCTGAAGTGGTGCAAAAATTCCAAGATTCCAGCTCGAAATCGCAATGCGGTTAATCCTGCTTCTCTTAGACGTTGAAAAGTAGTGTCGAACACTGATCTGCCATGCAATCTCCTCAGACGAAATCTACGGGCTTACTCAACTGCTGAAGCGCGCGCATTACCTTCACAGTACCCGTAAACAAACAGAATATCTGCGAGTTCAGCTGTACCACAGTTTATACACAGTTTATAGCCACAGTTTATAGCTGAAGAAGCAGTTAGCTCACTTGGCCCAAATGCATGTTCCAAGGTAACATCCACTCCAGGGAAAGAATTCAGGATGCGCAGAAGACTGTACGCGATTATCGCTCTTCGAAGTATACGAAAAATGTCAGTATTAGTAACACACGGTATGCGCGAAGGAAAAAAATCAGAGTTGCGCAGTGTACAAACGGGAGCATAAAGATCAAAGTGCCGACGCCAAGTGAGCGAACTGTTTCTTTAGCTATAAACTGTGGCTGTACTATGAATATTTGGGATGATGATTCCGCAGACTACGCACGAACGCACTCAAAAGGCATTAAAACTGAAATTAATCAATCAACATGTCACAGGGCGTCAAACTTTGACAAAAACAAACCCCCAAATGTTGTCGAGATTGTGTCTGGCATCCTTCGATCTGATTTTTGTTGGAATGCGTTTTTTTCTGTGATATGCAGAAAAATTTAATTTTCAATTGCTTAATATGAAAAAATTCAACATACAACAAAATAGTGGCGTAAAATTATTTGCCCTCCTATCAATTAGGTTAACATCACATTCGAAGAAGCCCCTTATTACCGCAAATGAGCATGCTAATTTGTATCAGAATCAGCCAGAAGGTTCTTGAGTAATTAGGAGAAAACTTTTTTATCTAAAAACTGCCTTTTGTATACGAAACAGGTTAGGACACGTGTGTTATCTATCCTCTTGCACACCCGTGAATGACGGGTGTACAATGTCATTTCATAACAAATTACAGTGGTTAAGAATTCGAAATGAAAGTTTGAAAAAATAAAAAAATTTTTTTGTAACATTGGTCCAAAGTTTGTAAAACGCGAAACAGCGAAGTTTTGGTAGATTATTTTTTTTTCCCATTTTTTTTTCTGGATTCTTAATGACCTTTCGTAAAAGTTTCATATATATATATATATATATATATATATATATATATATATATATATATATGTGGACTGCCTTTTATTTTGAAACATAAACAAATCTCATTCATAAATCAGTGGTTGTCAAAACTATTCTGCATCTGTGGGAGAAATTATACTTCAATCCAGTAGTTATTATTTTTTTTACATCAGTTACTCGAGAAATGTGCAATTTTTACAAATATGAAAATGGTAGAGTAATGTGGAATATACCTGCTTGGTAATGTGGAATAGTTCCCTCTGTACGAAAATTATGATCAGAATAAATTAATGAATCTATTTCACATATAACATAAATAACAGAAAAGGTATCATTCTTAAAAATGTGAACTGAAAATTGAGAACATTTGTATTTGTCGTGTGCCCAACAATTGCACATCATACGCATGACCCATACTCCACAAGATCTGCAGTAAACTGTCCTCCACAAAAATGCAGGCAGCATCATCCGTCGGATTTTCAGATGGAAATGTTTCCTCAGTAGATGAATCATCGTATACGGAAATGTCCTATTCGTATTCAGAAGAAGATTGTGGTGAAATTTGACGAAATGTTTTTTTTCGCCTAATCTTCCTTTTGAACATCCCGGTTCAGGTTCTGCATCAGAAATGCACCGCTTTACCAATTGTTTTTTTCTACCATCAATTTTTTTACCTTATTCTTCTTTTTTTCTTATTTTTCCTTCCAACTCCTCTTTATTTGGGGTGGATGTGATGATTTTTACTTTTCCTGGAGCTTCCCTCTTTTCTGAAGCTGACAATGGAACGATATCTTGTGGACTAACTGTGCCTCGTTGGTGTCGTTGACTGCCTTGTTGAACGCCTTGATCAACTTGTTCTTGTTAATAATCACGGTTTTCATCATAAGGTTGTTCTTCAGTATGTTCAGCTACAAAAAATCTTCGTCTGTGAAGACATTCCTGTTGATAGGGTAGATTCCGGTAGTTTGGAATCCCTTTACAGCACCCGATTGTGTTTCGAGGCATGCTCTCCCAAATAGTTCTGCAACATCAAAAAGTGTCATTGCACGTAAGTTAGTTCTCAAAAATGTTCGGAGTTCTTCATTGTAATAAATTTTCCGAGTAGGTACCCATCACAGTCTCATCTAATGGTTGCATCGTATGAGATGTATGCGGAGGGATTCTAATTATGGTGACAGGAGTTTCTGGCTATATTGATAACATCAAGATTTTTGGCATGTGTATGATGCCCATCTAAAATCAGAAGAACAGGAATGTCTTTGGTTGGACGAGTTTTTTCTATAAACCAGTTAGTGAATAAATTTGTTTGTATCCATCCTGAAACATGGAAAGCAAATATGAATCCAGATGGATTGCCTTTTTTCAGTTGTTCATTATTGTTCGTACAGGGGAAAACACATAACAACAATTATAAGTGATCCTCTCTTGGCAGACGTAAGGGCTCCTATTTGACGTTTTTCTTTCATCGGTTCAACACTTGGACATTACTACGCATAGCCCGCTTTCGTCCACGTTGAAAATTATATCTGGAGAGAAATTATTCTTCTCACATTCTTTTTCGAGAAGGGCAAAGAACTCATTAACTGTTTTTCTGCTGAACCCAGCCTTCGGATGCTCATAGCATCACGGTGTCTGTTCAAGAACAACCGAAGCCAATCTTAACCAGCTCTTTCATGGAGCAGGAAAAATGGGTTGGATTAATTGTTACGGACTGCCAGTTGATATGCCAAAGAACGCACATCGCTTCTCGTCGAGTCGAATAATTTTGTTTCCATATTTAGTAGATACTCCACAAACTCTTGCTCTAGTTCTGCTGTTAAAGCAGATCTCCAGGTGTTTTTTTTTATTTGGTTGATTTTTCTGCGTTTTTGCAGTATCTGTGGAGAGTGGTGCGTGGAACTTTGGAACGTTTAGAGGCTGCCAAATAACCTAATCTCCCCTGCTGTACTGCTCCTATCGCTCTTCGCATGTCTTCCAATGAGCAATTATGTTGTTCCAATTGGATATTTTTCCGACGACCTCGTATTAACGAGTCTGTTTGATCTACACGAAATCCATCGTTAACCTTCAATTTCTCTTTCAATGCATAATTGTGGTATATGCAACTAAACATACACCGAAATGGACCATTGAAAACCTGTAAATGGTCGATTTGGTCCATTAATGTATAATTGTGGTATAGGCAACTAAGCATACACGAATTCGAATATTTTTCAAATGTCAAATCATATTACCTTCGCGCTGTCAAATTTATGTATTTTGAAATCCAAATATTGCAAGTTTCCTCCTAGTTGAAGAAAATGGATATCAAAAAGTTCACGTTGACCCCAGGAATGAGGTTGACGAAAATTTTTTGGAATCAACTCGTATATTAAAATGGCGATTAATGTTCTCGAACATTAACGGACCAACTTCGCTCTCGCGTTAAAATATCTCAATCATCAATCGCCAACATTAATACACTAGTTGATTAAATAACTATTATTGAGAAACATTCTGTTGATGTGGAGTAGTCCACAATACCATATCATTAGTGTTGATTTGTGTGAAAATATGAACAGGATATTTATAAAATCAGATGTGGAATCATCTGCGACTGAAAGATAAACTTCACTAACTTCCATCGTTCAAGATATTCATGCTGAAAAGGGAATATTTCTCAATTAAATATTCAATAGAAAGATTTTTTTGGGAATTGAAAAATCCACGATAAAAATTAAGTCATTTTCTGTGAATGTCTAACAGAAAACAACTATTTTTCCGGTTAAAGCCACGCTGGACATTAACCTATATCTGATAGGTATTCTAAGAAGACCAAAGTCAAAAGAAAAAATTTGAAATGGAAAATTTTCATTTTCATTCAGATAGTTATTCGATTTTCAGGAAAAAGTATTCAATTTTTGTCGTGGATTTTTCAATTCACAGAAAAATATTTCTTCCGAAGGAATACAGCGCAAGGGGAAAACTACCGAATAGTGGGTATTTTGCATTCGAACATAGAATCTTTATCAAATGAAATTTTAAGTGTAGAACACTTTTTCGAAGACGCAGATTCCTCAATACTGTGCCTCAGTGAACACTGATTGAACGAAAAAAAGTTGAAATTAGTCTTTTTCAAAAATCATACAGTAGCTTCCTCATTTTGTAGAATGTATAAAACACATGGTGGTGTGGCTATCTTTCTAAAGCCTAACATTTTCTTTGAAGGCATCAATCTTGACGACTTCTGCGCTGAATCACATGCTGAATTTTGCGGTATTGAAATAACTAGTGCCAAATGTGCCATTGTGACATTGTACAGATCGCCAGTTAATGGCGACTTCGGCATATTTCTCTCTAAGCTTGTAGAACTATCGAGTTTCCTTTCCATTCGTTAAAGCCATATGATTATAATGAGAGATTTCCATGTAGATTTCAAAATACAGTCGCCCATCCTGTCAGATCTTATGTGTATCAAAACTTCATTTGGACTGGAAGCCCCCATTGATGACTAGTCCAGAATGAATATCAGGACAGGGACAAGGACCTGCATTGACAATGTTCTGACAAACCTCAACGAGGATCAGATTGAAACAAGCATTTTTGAACCTTGCCTATCGGATCATCGTGGCCAAAACTTAATGATGAATATGTGTAATAATCAAGAACCAAAGAAAATGCTTCGGCGGAAAATAAATCCAACTACTCTACAACACTCTCAAGAAGATATAGCATCACGAAATTGGAGCATCTTTGAAAACTCAGATGATATTCAGCACTTGGCTGAAACTCTTATCAATACAGTAAAATATTAAATGGAACGGCACTTTTCCCTGAAGAAAGTGTCTGTACCACCTACGTCTTTGCAAGTCAATTGTTTTCAATAACCACCAATTAATAAGTGAAGTGTCTAAAAATCCTTTACATATAGGCCTATATAATTGCTACAAACGTAATGCAAAAGTGAAGCCTACGATAATTTCATAAGAAACTCAGATATCAAAAACAGAGATGCCTGGAAATTGACTAATTTCGAGAGCAACAAAACAAAGGGTTCGAACTCTTCGGTTTGAAACATTTCCGCAAATGAATTCGTTGAACTTCGTGTAACAGCAGCAAACCACTGACCGAAAACCTCAATAACAATATAGACAGTTCTATTGTCTTATTGAAAAAATTACCGAGTGGGGAGGGTTAATTTTTTATTTTTCCTGTCACCGACTTAGAGGTACTGGATGCCATTACATTCCTCAAGAATTCAAATTGTTTTGATGTACATGACTTAAATAAGAAAATAATTGAATCAATAATAGACATTATCGCAAAATCTCTTTCAAATCTATTCAATATGTGCTTTGTGAAAGAAACATTCCCTAGTATCTTCCAAAAAAGTAGAGATGGTGATTTTGTTTATGTTGTGTCATGCTTTGACCAGAGGTCTCCGGATCTCTGGCTGGTGACCACTCCGTAATGTTAAGGGCCAAAAAGCCTGAAACCGGTATGCGGATTTTTAGGCGGACCCGGCCTAAATTAAACATAATCGAGCCTATCCGTTAGAAACATTTATATGGAAGTTTGCATGGATTTTCAGGTGAATATCATTCAACGTTTTGCGTGGTATTTGCTAGGAAAGTAGTTGTTTTCCGCCTGTGGTCCACCAATTTTGTTTCCATTCATATTGAATCTTTTGTGCACTTTATTTCTTATTTTATTCCACTTCACTTGGCTTTTTCCTTTAACATATATGCTAGTCGTGCAACTCAGTCACTCCTACTGAAAAGGAATCTTTTATTTAGAATCCTATCGAGGTAGGAGAAATGTATGAAGTGTTTCTTTCTGTCACTAGGTAGCGCCGGTTAAAAGTTATCTTTTCCGGCGTACCTCAAGATGTTATAGGCTTGATTTTGTTTATGTTGTGTCCCACTTCGGCCAGAGCTCTCCGGATATCTTGCTGGTGACTACTCCCTACTGATGAGGGCCAAAAAGCCTGAAACCGGTATGCGGATTGTTAGGCGTACCCGACATGAATTAAACATATCAGAAAGAAACATTTGCAATCAATTTCCATTTATATGGAAGTTTGCATGGATTTTCAGGTGAATATCATTCAACGTTCTGTATGGTATTTGCTAGGAAAGTGGTTGTTTTTCGCCTGTGGTCTACCAATTTCGTTTCAATTTATCTTCAATCTTTTGTGAAGATGACTTTGTGCACTTTATTTTTTATTTTATTCCACTCCACTTGGCTTTCTTTTAGGAAGTAAATTGATCATAATATACAAAAAAGGAAACATAGATTGCTCAGAAAACCACAGACTCATCGCTTTTATTCCAATAATAGGTTTTTTTTTCTCATCAAGAAGAGACTTATGAGTTATTTTGAAACGAATATTATATTGCATGAGCATCAATACGGTTTCCGGAAAAACCACTCCACTATACAAGCTGTCAGAAGACTGGTGGATGGCAAAGTCGATAGCTTCGTAAAGGGTGAACACACATATGTTACTCTTTGTGGCCTAAGCAAGGCCTTCGACTGTGTCAACCACAGTACTTCTGCAAAAGCTTGAAATATTATGGTATCAGGGGCACTACCTACAATTTTGTTTGAGTCCTATATACAGAACAGACATCAATATTTTTCAATGGAACAGTTTCCGAAACCAAACCGGCAACGATAGGAGTGCCTCGAAGCTCCGTACTTTTTTCACTCAAGCAACAGTTCTACCTCATTACTGAAAAATGACCACACCACACAAATCAAACTGGACGAGTGGCTCAAACCCAATGGACTTCTTAACAATCCAGGGAAAACTCAAAAAATCATCTTTTCCACAAATGAAGATGTCTCCCATGGCAGTGTCAAACTTCTTGGAGTTAACCTCGACAGTAAATTGAAATAGCACGACCATATTGATTATCTAATTGAAAAACTCCCTACTCAAATTTTTCTACTAAAAACTCTGAAGAAATCAATTAGCAATGCGGCCATCAAAATGTCGACTTTATTCTTATTATATCAAACTTTAGTCCTTATTGCTTTGTAAGCGTGCTTTTTAGTTTTTCGAACTTTGTTTCCCTTTTCATGTTGGAAAGGGAAACATTCTCAATTGGATAGTGATAGAAATATTTTTCTGTGAATTTATGATTTTATGAACATCATGTTTATATTTTCAACAAATCTTCATTTTCATATTGCTACAGAATACTAAGAAAGACTACGGGAGAAAAACTCTTCGATTGATTCCTGCACATGAGATAAAAACAATCACTCAATTTTGGCGAATATGCATTCGCCATATTATGAAATAAAATTATCTGTGAAAAACCAAATCTTCGCCAAATTTTTGAAATGTTTTTTTTCTGACGATCTAGGTGAGGACACCAGGTCATAGCTATGAAATTATTGTATTGTCATCGGTTCTTAATATGTGTGCAAAATTTCAAATACCTCGAACATTTGGAAGTCGGTGATAATTAATTTCATAGATTCCATGACCTTCATTCATACATACTTACAGGTGAAGCTAATAAAGGTTGTATGAAAAGCAAGCGTATGATGATGAAAGGAGCTCAAAAATTATATTGGATTCTACTATTTCTTTTGCCACTCGTGAATCGTGAAAGACAGCAATAATTTTTTATCCTTTTCATTAGGTTTCAAAGAGCTAGACAGAGGCACCAACTGTGGAATAATACAAGTGGGTATGTTGAGGGGAGTATATTTTATTTTGAACAAAAATATTGTTATTATTATACCCAAATAACTGGTCGGGTGGTTCCCCCACATAAATATGCTTTTGCTAATATTTTTGCAACCATCCACATTTTCCAAACATTTTATAGGAATATTGTCAATTTCTGGAAAACTATTCTGGAAACGAAAACAGATGAGAATTACCGGCATGAATTGTTCCTTCGAAACCGACCAATAAAATATATCATATTTGGAACATGTTCGATTTTTCAATGAATAAGTGGAATGGTGATAATTCATTATCATTTTGGAGAAGGGGAATCAATATTAATTGAAACAATTTCATGGAACACCCAACTTTTTCAATCGGCTGTGATGTGATGTTGCTGTGAGGATAGTGAATAATTATCAAAATCATGTAAGTTTTTTGGTGGTTAGAATAATGTGAATTAACGGCATGAATCTGTTTTTTGAATAAGCACATTGAACTTTCGATGTTTGGAGTATCCCTTGACCCTAGAATATTTTATACACATTAGTTAAAATCTGTTTGAATTCGGAGGGGTCATTGTCATTTCAGTAGATTAAATGAAACAAACATTTTTTTTTATCGTCTCTCAGTGATATTTGACTTCTGTCTGGAGATATAAAGGTACGTACCAATGAATGAGTACTAATTCGTATTGAAAACCCCAGTAATTCAGTCAAGGTATCTTATGACCTACAATTTGGAATAAAAATGAAATGAATAAAGTGAATAAATGGTGAATTTATTTCCATAGTTGAAAATGTTTTGATTGTTGTCAACCACGAAATTCATAATCTGCAAAATTTAAACATTTATGGAAAACATTTAGGCTATAATACGAATTTATTTATTTTCGACCAAGAAATATGATATTTAAATGAACTGCCCTGAAGATAGCGTCTCATAATCATTGAGGGAAAGAGATAGCCTTCGTGAAAATAAAGCCGCCCGAATCAGGTAGAGAACTGAGAGGCTAAATATTTAATGGTTTTAAATTCAGTTTTTTGCAGATTCAATAATTTTCTGGATAGTCGGTGAAGGCTAGGATTTGGGAGGATTCATTGAAAATTTGTACCTTTTAATTTTATATTGGCCTCTCTTGACATTTTCTAGTGCTACGTTGAACAGGAGACGTGCTGGAACATCACTCTGTCTTACTAAAACTCAGGTTTCGGAGGGACTAGATGTATCTTCCTGTATTTCAATGAAGCATTTCACGTTAGTGATAGTTGTTCGTGATAGTGATATAAGCTTTTCAGGAATTTCTAACTCCTTCATTGCCTCATATAGTTTTAGTCGAAACATGCTATCATAAGTTGCCCTGAAATCGATGAAGAATTGGAAGGTATCATGTTGAATTCTTCAGTTTTATAAAGTATTTGGAGTAATATGAGGATATGATTCGAGGTTGGACGTGCTGGTCCAAATCCACAATGGTATACGCAAAGCATAGTTTCTGCATATTCTCCAATTGTGTCTAGCAAAGTTATTCCTCTATAATTTCCGCACATTTGTCCTTCCTTTATTCCAATCATCTATATGTATTGGTGCTGCCAGACTTTGTTGAATGTTTTAAATATTTCTTATTTTCCTTGCTTAAACAATTATCTAGGAATTCCATGCCTAGTAATTTCCAGGAAATTTACGATTAATATTTTTTCTATTGCCCCACGCGCCTATTTCCCTTTTCTCATGTTGTTTATATTTCAATAGAACTTCCTCGTTTTCGTTTTGTTTCTGCAAGAGCACTTTTTTCAGCTCACTTTTTCTTTCGTTCGAGTATCATATTATATTGTCTCCTGTTCTTATATGCCTGTTTGCTTCTATGTTATAGTTTTTATTTTTCGACAATTCAGTCGTTTGTCTGTTTTGCTCGTTGATAGCGAAGGGCGTTTACAGTCGCCGGTTTAATAGTATTTCCGCAGATTTCCCACATCACCACTTCTGGTATATTTTTACCGACTATGGTCCCCAGAATCCAAAAATACCATAAAGCAGGCAGAAAAAATAACTTTCAGAATTACCGACCCATCTCTGTAATAAGTAATTTTGCCAAAATTTTTGAACACACGTTAAAAAATCGATTAGTTACATTTTTCGAATTTCATCATGTGATAACAAAAAAGCAATTTGGTTTTATTAGTAACTCGAACACAGAAAAAGCTGTCATTCATTTTACGAAAACCATCACTGACTCCTTGGAAAATTCCGATAAGTGCTTGGCAGTTTTCTTAGACTTGGCTAAGGCCTTCGATACGGTGTCACATGACGACCTAATAGACAAACTTTATAGGTACGGTATTCGTGGGCCAACATTAAACATTTTGCAAAATTATCTATCTCACAGAAAACAAAGCGTCAAAATCGACAGTGAACTCAGTTCTCCAAAAGAAATCACAGTTGGTGTCCCACAAAGCACAGTTTTGGGGCCGATATTATTTTTAGTGTATATAAACAGTATCGGCTGTATAAAATCTATTGATAACCTTATCTCATATGCAGACGACACGGCGATTATTTTTTCTGGCAAAACATGGCAACAAGTATATCAAAAAACATCAAATGGCTTGAAGGATATCCAGATATGGCTTAACTATAATCTCCTCAGTTTGAATCTGAATAAAACCAAATTTGTTTGCTGCACACTTCTTGAAAACGATCAACCAATCGAAAACATCCTAAAAATACATACCTCTGAATGTCCACAGAAGAAACAATGTGATTGCCCTTCGATAAAAAAAGAATCAAAGATAAAATATCTTGGTGTAGTTCTCGATCAGCATATGAGATGGGACGAACATGCCCTATAAGTTACAAAGCGACTCCGCCAGCTTACTTACAAAATGTACAATTTGAGAGAAATCCTAAACATAAAAATCTGATGACTGAATACAGATCCTTGGCGGAATCAGTTATTAGGTACTGTATCTCCGTAACGGGGTGGTATATTTGACTGCAACCTGCACAGTCTCCAAGCCATGCAAAATACAATAATAAAAATTATTCTTCGAAAAAAAAAGCTTTACTCAACAGAACAGCTCTATAAAGAAACTAAATTATATAACATAAGATGTATATATATATCTACCATTGTCTTATTTGGATGTATACTAATAAATATCTATACCATAGCGAAAATATAAAGAATACTAGATCTACCGAAAATCTGAACGTAATAATACCCATTTTCAAAAAAACTCATACACAACGAACAATTTTCTATTTCGGTCCTAAATTTTACAATACACTCGATCGCAGTTTGAAAGAAAACCGCTCATTTAACAAATATAAAACTGAAATAAAACAATTCATCAATCTTAACCATCTAACACTACTGAAGTTACTATAAAAAAAAACTTACCTATATGTATGTATGTATGTATGTGTGTGTGGGTGTGTATATATGTATATATATATATGTATATATGTATATATATGTATATGTGTATATATGTGTCTACACGTGTGTGTAAGTATGAGGATATATGAACGAACCTTAACGTGTAATATACATTTTTATATAAAGATAAGGATCCTTACCACATCAACCATTCTCAACAAAGGAAAAAGAGAATAAACTAGAATTAGTATCGATTTCAGCAGGAATTCCAATTATTCATATTTTCATTGTATTTTTTTTACCTAATATATATCCTGAATTATTCCAAGGAGCTCACAAAACAAGCACCTTGAGTGCTTAGGTGATCCCTTGGAGTTATAAAGGATATCCGTCATAAATTGTATGTATACAAATATCTTGTTATTATGGTTTACGAATAAATTAAATTGAAAAATTGAAAAAAAAAAAATATATATATATATATATATATATATGTTATATTATATATTTACTTCAATTTCTCCGGAATAAAGGTCTGATTCAGTCAATTCATATAATTTCTCCTAACTACGTTTCGACATGGAATTTTTCATCATCAGGTTAAAACACAGAAAAATTCTTTTATTTTTCTCTGCTGCAATTTTCTTGTTTGTGTTTGAGTAATCTTTCAGTTATTTCGTGTTGTTTCTTCCTATTCTATTTTCCATCGTTGTGAAGTATCCATCCATTTTTTTGGCAGTATCTAGTTCCCAGCCGAATATATTTTTTACCTTCAGTTTCTTGACCACATATATACTTTCTACAATTTCTCGGAATGAAGAATAGAAAGAAACAACACGAAATTACTGAAAGATTACTTAAACACAAACAAGAAAATTGCAGCAGAGAAAAATAGAAGAATTTTTCTGTGTTTTAACCTGATGATGACAAATACCATGCCGAAACGTAGTTAAGAGAAATTATATGAATTGACTGAATCAGAACTTTATTCCGAGAAATGGAAGAAAATATATATGTGGTCAAGAAACTAAAGAAAAAATATATTCGGCTGGAACTAGATACGCCAAAAAAATGGAAATTCAAATGGGAAATAGAATGGGAAGAAACAACACGAAATTACTAAAAGATTACTCAAACACAAACAAGAAAATTGCAGCAGAGAAAAATAAAAGAATTTTTCTGTTTTTTAACCTGATGATGACAAATACCATGTCGAAACGTAGTTGAGAGAAATTATATGAATTGACTGAATCAGACCTTCATTCCGAAAAATTGAAGAAAATATATATGTGGTCATGAAACTAAAGAAAAAAAAATATGTATTTTAATTTCAGAAGATAGGTATAAATCTGACTAAGATTAGTTAAATCTGTTTTCTTGATCATCGATTCCTTATTCTGATGCAGGTGTATCATTTCAGGAAATATTCTCTTTGTTTGATTAGATTGTATCTAAAATAATTGTATTGTAATTCATTCGATTGTTGGTTTGATTCACATGTTCCGATAACGCACATGCTTTAATGTCACATTTACAGTCGCTTTTATCTGATATAATGCGAGATTGAGATTTCTTGATGTTTGACCAGTATATTTTTGGAATAATCTTTTTTTTGTTTTTTTCATTGGGATTTTTTACTTTTTGTGTGATTTTGAAATTGTTTTTATATTTTTCTTTGCAATTAGAAATTTTTGGTAAACAGAGAAATCACATCAAGATAGATCAAAACATAATTTTCTGGAATTTGGTATTTATTAATGAATTCACTGAATGTGAAAGAATCTTTGATATAGTTATTGAATTATAAATCGTAAGCGATTTTGCTATTGAACTTTCAATTATTCTGGAAGCTCTCAGTTTTGAAACAATTCCATTTGATTTATGCTGTAATGTGGGATATCGTTTTAGTGGAACGTATAGTTTTTTATCTTCTAATAATGTTTTGCTCTTATCAATATATTCATTTTTATACATTGCTCCGGTTACATTACCTTTATGTAATGATAATATCTGGATTTTCTTTCGAATAATATCTGGATTTTCTTTCGAATAATTACTTGATTTTTATATATTTCAGTTAAAATATGTGAATTGCTTCTGTTTTTATGTGAGGGGTTGATTAATATATTTGTGAATTGGGATCTATATAAATTTTGTTCATCATTATACAATTTTTCTATGATGTATTCAAGATCGAATGATAAATAAATTAATCGGGAGAAATACTAGATTTAGTTCCGAGCGATGGGAGATATTGGATACCTTTTGGTATATCTACTTTTGCTAAATTCTTAAACCATTTTTCAATGATCTTCTGGATATTTCTTCGTTTTATCAGATGAAATGCCTATTATATTTAATAGTTCACCTACGTTGGAATTCTAAAATAATTTGTTGTGGTATTGTTGATAGATCCTCTCTGAAATAATTATATTCACCTGTTATTCATGAGTAAATTTATATGAATGTAAACCAAACATTTTGTACTCGTCCTGAAGGAGGAAATAAATATTGACGAAAAATTCATAAACTTTGACACTAAAAATCTCCACATACCAATTTCGAATAGAATCGGACCATAAACACAGGGATCATCGGCCATCTTGGAGCCGCAATTTTGAATCGAATCGGACCATAAATTTTTTTAAAAAAATTCCAAGCCGCCAATTCAATTCCATAAATTTCAACCGAAAATTCACAATCTCCGTCCCTGAACATCCCCACATACCAAATTTGAATCAAATCGTACCATAATCACGAAATTCGTCCGCCATCTTGGAGCCGCTATTTTGTTTTTTTCTCCAACAAATTTATACCTATATTCAGAGTTCAGATTCTCTGGTTCTTGTTTTTGTATCCAATTTAGCTGTTTTAGATGATCTGATTCCTGTTGGAGTTCATTAGAATTTTTTTTGGACACGGGTTCGTTTTAATTTTTTGTTTTGGAAAATAAGTTTTAAAGCACCAGTTCAAGTGGTTCTGGTATTCAGAGAATAATTGTTCAATGTTTCTCGTTTTTTTTTTTAATTTTAAGGAAAATAATCGACTTTCTCTTTCACTAGAGTTGGTGAGTTGGTTTTTGTTATTTTGATGAAATTCCAAAATCTATAACTCTGTTGGAACAGTCTTTCAGGTTAGTAATTATATAATCAATGCCAGAGATGGTTACAATGTTACCATATTTGGCAAGATCATAAGAATCCAGAAGATCTAGAAGTTTTGTATATTGGGAGCATGTTTTATACAAAAAAATTATATTGAGATTTCCCCGTATAATTATGGATGTATATTTCTGAGTAACATTATTCAAGAGGAATTCGAAAATTTTATAGAAAGTCTCTAACTCACCAGTTGGTGGGCGATATATTGTGATGATACATACGGTATCTCTCTAGTGACATATTTACAATATAGTTTATTCAATCGTTTTTTTTCATTTCTTCTGACGAATATTGCCGTTTCTCCGTGTTTTATTTGTTCGGCAGAATCATGAACACCTGCCAAATTTCAGCTCGATCGGATGTCGGCAAGTGCTCCAAAAATGGATTCCAAATTTTGAACCGGAAAGAATGACAGAGTGACAGAATGACATACGAACAAAGCAAGTCGAATAACAGCTTGTAATAATAATAATAAAAATCGGAAATGAACTCACCGATGAACTGTCTATACAAAGAGGTGTTAGACAGGGTTGTATTCTGTCCCCAACACTATTGAATGTGTAATCATGTCAACTATTCGAAAAAACACTTGAGAATCAGCCATACGGGATTTAAATAAATGACGAGTGTAATTAGATATGCGGATGATATAGCTGTTCTATCAGACAACGTTGGATAACTCCAAGTTCTGCTTGATCGTCCTCACGAAGT
The DNA here is from genome assembly GCA_018342105.1 of Gonioctena quinquepunctata. Taxonomy (NCBI): domain Eukaryota; kingdom Metazoa; phylum Arthropoda; class Insecta; order Coleoptera; family Chrysomelidae; genus Gonioctena; species Gonioctena quinquepunctata. Next base: position 106,963 of record JAFIRS010000892.1, on the reverse strand, counting down.
GGTAGAGAATTTCCAGTCATCAGCCGTAGCCAATATCCAGGCGCAAGGCTCCAATTGAATAGAGTGCAAGTTGAAAGGATTCACAAATTTACATGATAACGGATCGAATAGATCTAGACATAGAAATGACACAGAATTGTGATGACTTAAACCCCTTCCCAAAGACTGGGATCGTTTATTTGCAACAGCCAACTCAATTTAGAACTGAGATAAGGAAAGGCTGAATGCTATGTTTGGTCTGTGCTGGGGTCTGGAGGGGAAGCGTAGACTCAAGAAATCAACGATTAATCGAATTGAGGCATTAGAAACATGTGGTTACATAGGCGGATATTGGAGAAGCCTTGGACGGCACACAAGACAAACGAAAGAGTACTAAGGAGAGTCAACAGTGATAGAGAACTACTCATGTCTCATTTGGGTCATGTACACAGAACGAAAAAGTGACCTGATTGTAATGAAAAAAAGCATTACGAAAATGTATTTGGACATTATTTTTCAATCGATGCCCTATGTGATCACTATGATGTTCAGTTGTTCATGGCCTGATGAAGAGGTGTTTATATATTCACTATAAGGAGATTGCTTGAAGACCACGTTCATTGATACAATCCCCTTGAACATCGACTGTCGATCCTGGCATAAATGTATTTTGTGCATTAACCAATCAATTTAATTTCTCATACTAATTATCAAAACATGTATTTTATCACCGAAAGTTTCTTGTTCAGTCCGTAAGTGGCATTGATGCAATGTTTAATAGAATTATTTCAACGATTAGGGACATTTTTTCATTGCCTACAATGATCATTCTATCACCTAGAGTCCATTGTTCAATCACAAGAGTGTATCAACATTAATGTTTTTTGTGTATTAACCAACCAACTTCATTCTTCTTGACGATGATTTGAAGGCGTATTCTATCGAGGAAAGTATATCTTTTGATCCATTCAATGTTTAAGAGCATTATCGTAATGCTCGAGGACGTTCATTACTGGCTGCATAGCATTATCCTAGACGTTGCATAACTAGGGTGCAGAAGAAATTTGAGGATTCCTCTTGGAAAATGAATAGGTCTTTCTCAATCAGTATTGAAGCTGAGAGATGAAAAGTTTGTTTTATTTTGTAAGTTTTCATTGATATCCAATAGAAAACAATGTTATTATATTCAGAGAGCACCATTACATAGTGGCATTCAAGGGTACTTATTCTTTAGGATACTGGAAAAATTATAAAAACTCCATTTCAAAATAACTTTTGCAAAAAATAGCGATTTTATGAACGAAAACACAGAAAAAAATGAACCCCATTCAGTTGACGCAAACTAATTCTCATTCAATGATTTCAATCGTAAAATGTGATTGATATCAGATTACAGCACCCAATATACAAACATATTGTACTGGGTTTCACATAAAAATATAGGAAGCAACAACTTATCCATTGTGAAAGAGGAATCCTCAGTTCCCAGTTCCACACCCCAGCTATAAAATATACTTTTAGTCAAGAAAATTTTGGTTTCTAGAATTATACAATAAGAAATCAATTCAAATTCCAGACCAACAAAGATAATCCGCTTATTTCAACTAGATCAATGATACCTTCGCTTGAATGAAGGATATTATTTTATTCTGTAAAAAAAAAGATTTTCCTATAAAACATTTTATTTCATATAGTCAATATAGATCATTATTCAGGAATACTTTGAGTTTTCCCCAGATATTCACGAACAATGTGTACATTTGAGTGAGAGTTGTTTGATTTTATTTTATGAAAACATCTTTCTATAGAGGACTAAAACACGATACTTCCCTCTGGAAAATTCAAATTAAAAAATATGAACACATATTCACTGCCTTATCATATTGAGAAATTTATATTTGATTCCATCAAAGTAAGTGTCGATTTCTTCGATTTTTGTAATATATTCTCCAATGGCGAAACTAAAAAGCTGAATCGTCGACTTCTTCGATTACAGGAAGTTTATACAAAAATTGTTACTGCTAATCACGTATGGTGAACTTGGTGGTTTGAGATTTTCCATGTATGTCCTCTTCAATAACTTTATTGGGCACGAAAAACCCGTGATGGGCCCACAGAACTTCTGCATCTCGTCCATCTGAAAAACAAGTCAATTCGTCTGAATACAACTGGCATGAAGAGACTACCACTTTCTCTTTATTGTTTTTCAATGGTAAAAATACAGAAATATATGATCACTCTGATCTTATTTGACCACTATAAACTAAACAAGGAGCATGATACAAATAAAGGCCAGGGGACTGCAGTACTCAAATCTCTTTGGACTCAATGAGGCTCGAGTATTGTAGAGTTCTACTCAATATCTTCCATTTATGACACATTAATATGGGAAAATTCATTTTTTCAGAAGTAACAGTTATTCATTGAAGAGTGAAAGCTACATAATCTCATTTTCCATGTGGGAATCGTTAAGTTTTTCCCAATTGAATCATATGTCTCTGTAAGCATCAGATAACGGAAAAATGTTCAGTTTGTTGAAAGTTACATCGGAATATAAATCAACACTGCTACAAAAAAATAAACATTAAATATAAAATATTTACGACCATATACGACCATAACGCTACTGGTGTTGATGAAATGCAATTAAAATGAAATTCAACATTGCTGCAATTACCTACCACGTTATTGTTCCTTGAGAATAATTCATTAATAGACTTATCGGAAAAATGTCGAAAACCCCACATCAAAATATCGAAATTCTTTCACGATATTCGAGAAAGAGGCAGATTGACCCAAACATTTTCAATATTCAGTATTTACCTACTTGAAAGTTGAAATTGTGGAATTGTCATTGCTTTTGACCATTTCAGAAGCTCACGTGAGGCGTGGTTAGGTTATTAAAAAATTCCGATTTAATAAATGGTAATGAAGCTATAAAAATGATATCTTACCAGCAGACACAAAGATCTCACATGTGACTCTCAAAACTCCTACTTCTATAACCTATATAAATTCCCGTGGAACAATGATCATCGATATAAGTACTCGCGACTTCAAGTACCTAAGTCAGAGTTAGGACAGTTCCCAGGACCGTTCATACTGCGATCCCGAACATGCATATTAAATTGGAGGGATGTTCGTTGATTGGTTCAAGCGTCGTTTGGGATGGGAAAGGTGGACTGGTGGAGCTGAATCTCAGCATTCACACAAGGCACTCCGACATTGACAAGACCAAGTACATTGGGTGATGTTCAGAATAATTGAGTACTTATATCAATGAATGGGTGTATTGGCTAATATTTCCAAGCATTGATAAAATGATGTCACTGTACTGAGGCCATCCCCATTGAGCATGGTACATAGTATTAACAACCTCATGCTCGTTTGCGCAATGTATTTGTTTCCTTATTATAAGGCAAATTTTCATTGTTGAAATGACTTCAAGGAGAAATATGCTGGGACAATGATTTTGCTGTCAATCATTAGTGGTCATTATTATCAGGTCCAATATTTCTGAAAAAGGTGTAGAAAGAAAGCGAATATCTTGACTGAAGAACATTCGAGAATGGACTCGAATACGAAACGCTGGGCAACTTTTTCGTGTCGTCAAAGACCGTGAAACTATAATCAGGAAAATCTATACAAGTGAAAAAGGGCAAACTCATTAGTTCACCCCGATAAGTTACTACCTTCACCAAATGATATTGCCCTGACAAAAATGATTCAATTTTTTTTTTTAATATTCAATTTCAATTTATTCATATCATTCCATTTTGTGTACATATGCAACTATAAATAATAAGTTATAAAATATGATAAAATGAGGTACAGAAAACCAGATAACATCCACATCGCCTAAGCTTCAAGAGCTTGTATTGCGGTTTGATATCCTCTGATTTTCTGATTTTCATATCTACTTGTTTACAAATTATAATCATCTTTCTAGTACCATTTTTCAGATGATAGAATCTCTCAAATTTTTCCTAAACAGGTGGGTGATTATAGATTAGACGTTCATTTACTGTAAGGACTATTCGAAAATTGTATTATACATATTCTGATTTCGTCCGATAATATCCTTGATAACACGTTTGTAGGAATTCAATGTATTTAATTTCTTAACTTGTAGTGGAAGCATATTGTATAACCTGGGTCAATAAAAAAATATATTTCTTTGGGAGTGATTTTTTCTCATCAAGTGACAGATTTTCAGTGAATCTGGTGGATCGTGAATGATTTATAGAAAAATTAATTTTTTCTTCGAATACCCAGATCGAACACTGGTAAGCGTAAACGTTTCTGATCATAAAAATATTGGATTCATGATAGAGAGACTGCGTTGAGTAACGTCTATTTTTCTTTAGCATAATTTTTAGAATAGAGTTTTGAGCAAGCTGAATATTTTTTAGAACATTATTATAGAGACCGCCCCAGATAATGATACAATATCTTACCACAGATTCTACTAGTGAGTTATATAATAATATTAGATTGTTTTTATTAAGTATATCTCTTAGAATATAGAATATGTGGTAGAGACTTCTAATTCGTTTTATAACGTACTTTGCTTGATCATCCCATCGCATGTGCTGATCTATAACAATGCCAAGGTATTTAATTGAGGTAGTTTTATCAACTTGTGGACAGGTACATTTATTATATTGTTTTTTACAGGTGAATTTGTGTATTTTCAGTAGCTCATTCCTAGGTTGGTCTGTGGCTTGAAGAGTGAAGGTGATATATTTTGTTTTTTTTATATTCAAGCTCAATAAATTGTGATTTAGCCAGGTCTGGATTTTTTTAAGATCCTCTTCTGCTACTTTATACAAATCAGCCCATGTATCACTGGAAAACACTATGGCAGTATCATCAGCATATGATATTTGGCTTCCTTGGATTTTTTTTATTTCAAAAATACTGTTAAGATATATGAGAAATAGTATAGGACCTATTATAGTACCTTGTGGAACTCCGATGTTTATTTCTAGTGAGTCACTCAGATGGTTATCAATTTTTACTTGTTGAGTTCTATGGTCCAAGTAATTTCCCATTACCTCAAGGGCTGGACCACGTATACCTACCTTGTATAATTTATCAATCAAGACACCATGCTGGACGGTGTCAAACGCTTTTGCTAGGTCGAGAAAAATAGCCATACATTTTTTTTGAGCCCTCAAGGTGAGAAATTATCTGTCTACTTATTTCCAATACTGCATTCTCTGTGCCAATATTTTTCTGGAAACCAAATTGGCTCCGTGATATTATTAAATGTTTATTGAAAAAACTCATAAGTCTATCTTTCATGCATCGTTCAAATAATTTAGCAAAGTTGTTAATTACTGAAATCGGTCGGTAGTTTGTTAGTTCTTCATGCTTACCGGATTTATATACAGGGGTCACTAAACAATGTTTCCACTGCTGAGGGAGCATACCACTTCTGAATACTAAATTTATGAGATGTACCAGGGGTTTTATCAAGATAGTATTATTTTCTTTTATGATTTTTGCTGGAATTCCATCTGGACCAGGAGAGACATTATTTTTCAAGATTGATATTTTTTCAATGAGTTCATTTTCAGTAATTGGAGTTAAAAATATAGAAGATAGAGCTGAAGATTCATTTAAGAATTGTCTAGGTAATTCTTCCACTTTTTCAATCTTTCCAGCCATTTCTGTACCAATACTTACAAAATACTTATTGAAAATGTTTGCTTTTTCACTATTATTTGAAACATCAGAGTATTTCACAGGTATATCTTTCAGATTTTTTTTAGTGACAGTATTGTTTGAGGCCTCATTCATCAACCCCGGTTTTTTTGTGTTTCCGTATACTTCACTTATTTTTTTTTATAATAATCATTTTTAGTAGTTTTTATAAGCTTAGTCAATCTATTTCTATATTGTGTGTATTGTAATTTATTTTCTTCAGAATAATTATTCAGTAACCGCTTTTTTAGATAATCTCTATGTTTTATCGATTGTATTAGGCCACAGGTTATCCATGGTTTTATTTTCTTTTGTTCTGAGGTTCTAAGTGTTATTTTGTATGTTGCTTTGTTAATGCAGTTCTGTATTTTTAGATCGAATATATCATATGCTTCCTGTATGTTATTATTGTTTAGAACATCATTCCATGATTCAGTTTGTAAATATAAATTGAGTTTCTGTGAATCGGTTTTCTTTATATAATTTTGCTTTGGTGATATGTTACTATTATTGCTTATTATTTCGATACCGATAGCTATCGCAAAATGATCGGATAAGTCGCTCTTTATTGCCATTGGTTTGATTTTAGTAGATTTTTTCATTGACTTATTTCTTAAAAAAATGTGGTCTATTATACTTTCAGAATTTTCGGTTACTCTTGTGAATGTATTTATAAAGGAAACAAATCCATGCTCTCAAAAATTGTTGATGTATGTATTTACGTCATTCGCAGTAGTATCATGAAGGTTTATATTTATATCACCAAGAAATATTTCAATCTGTTCATTGTTTATATTTGAAAGATACGTTTTTATGTCTTCAATGAATTGTGATTGGTTAGTTGAAGGGGGTCTGTAGGAGGCAGTGATTCCAATAGTATTATTATTCTTATTCAGGATTATCCTTAATAATTTCGTTTTTGTCAGGTTAAATAATTGTATATTAGCAGGCATTAGTCAGTAACTTGCTGTATTCTGAATTTGCCTATCAAAAAGGCACTATCAAAAGATACTTCTCTTTATAGTTTTTGATTGATATTTCGGGGACTATATCTGCACACGTTCTCAAAATCCTCTAAATCTCCTTCAAAAATTTGAATAATAAGGTTTTTTCTCTTGCAGAGTGTCTGTAGCTACTTCAATTGACATCCGTCATTGTATAGATTTTCCTGATTATATTTTCATTTTCAGACTGTGGAAGATTACCCAAAGAAACATGTCAAGAAACGTTGTTCCTCCACAAAAATTCACATGCATTCAATAAGAACAATACGTTCTGGAGGAACTAAAACTTGCTTTACTTGGTTTCGCCATTTGGACAAATAGATGGACAATAAACTGGAGAGATAAGTATGGTGCATGACAAATTATTTGACAAAACCTTTCGACCATTCTTCCTGATTATGAAGTCCCGGCGGATGTTCCTTACTAAAATCAAAATTATAATTTCAATTATAAATATGATCGCAAACTGAGTCATATCGGTACAACCCTGGTCTACAAATCTTAAAATAATTTGTCATGTACAATACAGTATGCGTCATACACGATAACAGTCGGCCCTATTCATCGAACGTTCCCATTTGAAGACATCTGAATTAAAATGGTTTTTCCAAAATACCTTGGAAGGATAAAGGCGCCATACTGACTCGATCGTGTTTGACCCTTGTTGTAGCAACAAATTCTTCTAATCGGTTACAGGAAGATAACAATTTTTGTTTTCTATTGCGTAAAAAGCATAACTGAACTTGATGTTTTTTATCATCATGTCATCATCTGGTCTTTACTGCGGATCAATGGCAAATTACCAAATATTTGGGATTGCTAAGATGAATGTTGATACTTTCTAATCAATTCCAACCAATTCCTTCCAGTTTTGATGATTACGAAGTCCATACCACCTAGTATAAATCTATGCATTTGTCAGATTGCTGGTGATGTTTTTATTCGTTTCAAAATTCTTGTTTAATCAGTGATTTATCGTTTATAATATTTTTTTTCCATAATTCGAAAGATAACCTTATAGTACTCATATAGTAACGGATTTTAAGGACTATCGCATGTTGATATGTTTACTTGTTGATTCAGACAGAAAACTTCGCTTAACAACATCAATGTTGCTTATCCATATTTTTGCCACAGCGGCAAAGTGATATCGAGAGGAAATAAATGTTATCATTATTATGAATGAATCATAATCAGAATGCTTTGTATCTGCACGAAAATTGTCATGAAAATGAAGAGTGATCATGTGCTGGGAGTATGTTTTTCCACAACAGAGAAAAATGATATTCTGCGATTAGTTTTATCATCGCAAGGAATGAATTTTGAGGAATAAGCGACATGCATTCTGTCTCCCTCTTCAAAAAGAAAATAGTTAAAACTGGAAAATTATAATATTTTCAATTTTCCATAACATTAAAAGTTGATGAATGAATGATTGATTTTTTCTTGCTGCTTGGATATCTGGATATTTCTCCATCCGAATTCTCTAGAATTTTTATATTCGATTGTGTTCCAGAATCGATGATATTTTCAGCGACGGCAATTTTTATCAATGGAGTCATCAACCCTAAGAAAACTCCAACCCTCGTAAAGCTTCAGATTCATTATATGAGCACCGTATTGCGACATAACTTCGAAATCTATGACAATTCAATGATTTTGAGTTGGGTAAACTGAAATATTTCACTTTGGGGTTGGGTATTATTTCTATACCACTTGAACAGTAAACGTGACGATTAAATAATTTGAAAACAAGTGTACTATGTGAAACGAACACGAAAAGTCATCATCAACCATGTAGATTGGAATAGGGGGCATGAGGCATGAATTGTCGACGTTTCGGCGTTCATTTGATGCCTTCTTCAGGGATAAAAATACATAATTCATTCACAGCAAATGTGAGATATGAATATTTTCATAAACAGAAAAATTGGAAGGTTATTCATAAAATGAATTCGAAAATACTCATTGTTTCTGTCTCGAGGCTATTTGGTAGATTCAATTCCGAATAATTTTATTCAGCACCGAAATAAAAATGGAAAAAGGAAGGAACTCTGCAAACGAAGAAAATGAACAAACTGAATTTATCGATTGCAACGGTGCTGATGAATTTCATACATTGCTTGAGTGAAATAGGAAATTATTATTTAGTAGAGTTTGTTATGAAAAACTATACTGACATGATTAAAGCAACTTTGGAAGAATCATGTCGGTGCTTGTGTAATGAATTTCAAAAAAGGTTTCCCCTTTTTTAACCGAAGAAACCAAAAAGGAGGAGGTTCTCTATTCCACCCGTCTATTTTTTTTCCATTATATTTTTTATGTATGATCACGCATAACTTTTTACTGAGGCGTCCGATTCCGATAATTCTTTTTTCAGTGGATAGGGTGTACTTCGAATTTGGTCCCATTTGAATCCCAAGAATAAAATCCTTCCCTAAGGGTAGCGAAATGAAGGATATTGATCACTCACCCTCTGAATTCTGGTCCGTTAACCGATTCTATCAGGCATAACTTTGTACTGGGTTCTTCGATTTGGATGTTTTTTTTTAATCGATAGGGCATACCTTATATTTGGATTTCGAAAGGAATTAGGAGTTACGGGTGGAAAAATAGGGGATAATTGATTTTTCACTAGTGAACATTGGCATACACATACGTAGTTGAGATTGACAGATCGCTACTGATATTATTCTTGTTTCACATCCGTCAAAATCAGTATATTTTATGAGAGGATGGAATGATATACAAAGTAATGGAATAAACTAACCAGAGCAACAAAAATAATTTATATTACAACAAATAGTAAAAGTAGATAATCATATTATTTAACTGGTAATAGCTGAAGTAAAGTGGGTAAGTAAGTATTTTGGAAGTAATAAAAAAACAAGTAGGTAGTAATTCGTAGATTTTAGCCACGAAAAATTGAAAAATAAAAACTCTTTAACAAAAAATTAAACCGACGAAATACGGAATTGAAAAGTAAAAATAAATATGTTTAACAAATTAACCGAGAAATCAATGAAAAGCGAAAATAAAATAACCTTCTTAGTCTAAATGATAATTGAGCTCCTAAACTAATGTAAGTAACTGATTTTGAGTCGGCGCCAAACAAACTAGCAATTGAATTAGGTGAAGCGTAAAATGATGGCAGCGAGATGAACGGCTGCGTTTTGATGACTTCTTTCATAGATAATGATCTTCGATAATTGTTTGTTTGGCGCCGACTCAAAATCAGTTACTCACATTAGTTTAGGAGCTCAATTATCATTTAGACTAAGAAGTTTCATTTCATTTTTCGCTTTTCAGTTGATTTTTTCGTCGGATTAATTTTTTGTTAAAAAGTTTTTATTATCGTTATTACCAGAGAGCCTTTTGTCCTTTTTCTATGTAGTGAAGTATTGTTGAGTTTCTTGTTGTCTAGTCTTGTTACATGTTCAATCTCAACTCTGTGCCAGTGTGAAGGTAGAAACCGAGGTTTGAAATGACAGGGAAAGGAAAATTTCGACCCTTTAAATGTGGGTAATGGACTAGAAATTAACATGAAGGCAAACACTGAAGATCTGAAATGATCACGGTGATCTACAGATTATATTTCGAGCAATCTTTGGTTGGTGATGAGTTTCGATAATTTTTGGAGACTTGTGACAGTTTCGTGTAACATATTGTGTCCAATTAACCTTTTCTTTGAATTTGGGCTCATCAAAAAATCCGGAAAGTCTGGCAAACAAATTCGAAGGAATCCCTTATGGTCCATAAATTTTGTCAATTGATAGAGGAGAGTCTGGTATGATCTGAATTTGGACCTAAATATTTCCTGGTATCAAAATCATATCATTTGTTTGATTCGCTGCTTTTTTCTTCTTATTGCAAGATTCTACGCCATTGTTAAATAACCTTCATACTTCCGAATGATCAAGCGCTCTTTTGAATGCTTCAAGCATAACAAACACAGGTCTCAAACAAACAGGGCCACCACGGTCAGTCGTAGCATCAACTAATCCATGCTTCCTCTTCATTGATATGATTGGGTAATTTCTGTCTTTCTATGAGATAGACAAAAGCAATATCTTCTCCACACGGTGATGTTCCTCACACAACGTCTGCCTGAAAAAGAAGCACACATTTAATATTACTGAATGGAACCTTATTTATTTAATCCATTTCATTTATTGTCACATTTTTGAAATTGCCAACTCGATTTGAAAAAATATCCTCTAGAAAGCTAGAATTCATTTATATATACATCAATATATTTGAATATAAAAACCATCCAATTCGATGGCTATAAAATAGCATCCTTCTTTACGAGACAAAACCATATTCATGGTGGCGTATTGATACTAACAAAAACTGAACTGGTATTCAAAAATGAGTCTGTATTAGATAATATGTCTGTAGAATTAGAGTATGAAACTTGTGCCATGTCTGTCGATGCGAATGGTGAAAAATACTGCCTGATAACTTTATACAGGCCACCAAATGGTAGTGTTAAAACCTTTTTAGGACTTTGCATTGGTCTTGATTACTGCGAAAAAAAATTCAAGAATATTATACTCTGTGGCGACCTAAATATTAATTATTCATGTAAATCAAATGATAAAATATTATTGGATGATCTGTTACATAGTTTCAACCTAGGTTTCAAAAACATGGAACCGACGAGAATCTTCTCGTACTCAAATGCAAATACTAGCATCTCAAAAATAGACTACTTTTTAACAAATATCTTTCAAACTGTCTATGTCGAAAATGCCATCAATGTTAACCTCGCCGACCATTTATGCCTTTCCATAGAATTAACTGATCTTACAGTAGAAAAAAATAAAATTAATACTCGACAAAAAATAAGTTTTATGAACACATGTACTGAGAATCTTGCTAAACTCCAAGACTGCCTTTCAAATGAGAATTTTCACTATGTCTATGAGGGTGTTCATAATATCCAATATGCAAAATGTTTCTGCAAATCCTTACATATTGGATAGAATTGACTTGCCCAATTGTACAAAAAACCGTTAATCACAAAGCACAGCTCGGCAAAAAACTGTGGGTTTCTGAAGATATCATTCTGATGGGAAACACTTTGAAAAATCTTTTTTGGATATCAAGAAATGGGCAAAAAGGTAGGTCAACGGAAGGTGCATTTCACAACTTTTTCAAGTGTATCTATGACTCACTTGACAAAGGAAAATATGTCGCTGCACTTTTCTTTGACTTATCAAAAGCATTCGACATTATTGACCCAGATATCATATGCAAAAAACTTGAATCGCTTGGCTTCAGGGGTAACTTTCTCTCATGGCTAAGATCATACCTGACTCTGGGAAAGATGTATGTTAAAATTGACAATTGTCAGTCGCAGCGGTACAACATTGATTTCGGGGTACCGCAGGGTTCTATATTGGGTCCTCTAATTTTTCTTCTGTTCATTAATTATATGCCCAATCACATAAGCACAGATCATGTAGTTCTGTATGCAGACGATACAACAATCGCAGCGAATGCTGATAATCTAGAGGAACTCGAAGAAAAACTGAATACCTTGAGTTACGAGTTCAAAAACTGGTGTTGTAGAAATTATCTAGTAGTGAATAAAAAAAAACTGTTCTGATGCAGTTTTATTCCAAGACAAATGAAAAAATTGATAACTTTCAGGTTAGAGTGGGTGATGAAATAATTAAATCATCAGATAACACCAAATTCCTGGGTACATACATCGATGGTAACATGACCTGGGAGTCAGGTATTAATCATGTAAGCAAGAAAGTTAACAGTGGGTACTATGCAATTAGACAATTGAAATCTAATTTCAATAAAGCCCAACTTTTGAATGTTTACTTTGCTATTGTATATTCCCATATTTCTTATAATATTGCTGTTTGGGGCTGCTCCACAAAAATTAACAAAATATTCGTCTCGCAGAAGAGGGTAATGAGGCTAATATATAGGATAGAATACAGAGAATCTTGTAGGCAACACTTTATTGGAAATAAAGTAATGTGCGTACCCTGCATTTATATTTACAAATGTATTCTACTTTTCAAAAAACAAATACATAGTTACAATCGAAATTGTGACTTTCATTCATATCGCACCAGGCACGGTGAATTGATAAGGCTTCAGAAACACTCAACTTGTCTGTATGAAAACTGTCCATCCTATAAGGGGACAAAATTTTATAATCACTTACCTGAAGATATGAAAAACCTAAACAAGAAAAATAATTTCAAAATGAAACTCAAAGAATTCTTGATTTACGGTTGTTTCTATAGTACTGATGAGTATTTCAATCAATGATGTGTATTTGTATATTCATTTGGTGGTGCTGTTATATTCCTATGTATTTCTATGTATTATTTTATTCAATCACATGATGTATTTGTATATTCACTTCGTGGAACTGTTATATTTTTATGTATCTGTATGCACAGAATATTTGTAAATTACTTGTTGTCTGACGTATCCTATATCATTTTTTTGTATGATCAAAAAGGATTCAATAAATTTATTTATTTATTTATTAAAAATTTATTTATTTATAGCAATAATTACATTTTCCACTCAAATAGTGTTAAAGGCGCTCTATCACTTTTCGGAACTCATATAAATCACATTGTTGCCATTACAACTCGCTGTGCAAAGCTACATTGTTTTGGCAAATTTACAGCAACTGTTTGTGATGGAATATAATTCATATTTACCGTCAAAAGGTCATTTTCTGATTAACAAAAGAGTGTATGACATGTTTTCAGCTACTTGTAACTGATTCCGAGTTATTCAGAAAAATATTTGGAAAAAATCAAATTTAAACACAATTTTTTTAATAAAGGTGCAAATATTTCTGGTATCATGAACCTAAACAATGATGACAAATATACCGTTAGAAAGCGCTTTTTCCCCTGATTGATAATCATATCAGTTTTTATCAAAACAAAAACCTGGGTTATATAGGGAAATGTAGAAGCGTGTCACAAAACTTTGGCGTCATCACCGGCCAGGAACATTCGTGTCCCGGGCTCTTTAGACTCCTCTACCCATGTACTTTCTGAATCTAGAGGGGCGCATTGGTTGCCAGATATGAAATATTTTGGTATAATTTTCAGCTATCCCCCACTAACTGCTCCACCATTCTATATTTACTACAACAAAATGAAATGAGCGGTTTAGAAAAACAATGAGAATTTTTTCATCCTGTTCTGAACAAACTCCTATTAATGAAATCTCGATTCCATTGAAGTGGCTACCAGTTGATAAGATATTCTCTTATCAAAAAATGATTTTTATTCACAAAATAAAGACAGGTGATGCCCCAACTTATCTTATCTTCTGTTTCTGAACACCACAATCATAACACACGATCTAGGAATGATTTATTCATTGAGCATGTTAAAACTAAGAAATCACAAAATTCGGTTTTTTTCAAAGGGTTAAATGATTTCAATGACCTCCCGGATGAACTGAAAAATTCAAACTTGCTACATATATTCAAGACAACATTGAATAACCTTGACTATTATATTTTTTGCTTATCCGTTTGTAATTAATGTATCTAGTGTCCTTATCTATAACTGATATTTAATTTATTTACACAAGTACGCATTAGTCTTGTACTGAATGAAGAATTGATATATACAAGAATAATCAATCAGAAAACAATAACTAAGCGAAAAATGCGATTACATACAAGGTGTCTCTTTTAAAATATCAAAGTTTGTTGCTACTTTTCAATATAAACGGCAACGTCGCAGCTGTGAATTATTCTAGATCGATAGTTATTAACCAAGAAATTATAATTTCAAAATTTTGGAAAGTTTGGAAATATAAAATAAAATTATAGTTTAAAAAAACTAAAAAACACGTTTATGTAGCAATAAGGACTGAAAAGTTGAAAATAATAGGTATAAAGTCATTGAAATTTCCTCTCATGTAAAAAGAACGTGAGGTGCTTGATATCAGTTATATTGATATCATCATGAAAATTAAGTGGAGAGCACCTCACGCTTCTTTAACATAAAAGTATTTTTTTTTTCAATAACTTAATTATCATTATTTAATTTTTTTTGTCCTTATTCCTACATAAGGGTGTTTTTCAGTTTTTTTAAATATAATTTTATTTATATACTCCTATTAAATCATATATTGATTATTCAACTGCTTTTGAGCAATTAATAGTACCTATAAACAAACAACGTTTTTTATAACTCACTACTATAACTCACTATAATAAATCGAAAAAGATTCATGGAATTATTTACGAACCGAATATCAAGGTGGCTTTGTTCTTCTGTACAAGCCATTTGGCCGAAAGGGAACAGTCCATTATTGTTATTGAGGGGAGTAATGTTACTTGAGTAATTTTGACGTTCTCAAATTAAGTTAATACCTAATTATTCTGAATTTTGTGCTGAAAAAGATGAATTCAGAGAGTGAAGATGAATTATTATGTACACCTCCAGAAATGAGACAAGTAGCTAATGTTACCATACAGAATTTATTGCCCAAAAAATCTCAAAACAAATATTAAAGTGTAGACAAAAATTTTCAAGATTTGTGTAGCAGCAAGAACATTGAGTCATCGTTCACAGAAAATGAACTTTTGGCATATTTCAGTAAATTTGGCACTAAATATAAAGCATCGTCCCTATGGACTTTCTACTCCATGCTAAGAAGCACACCCAACATAAATAATGGAATCAATATAAGGAATTATTTGAAATTACGCGCGTTTCTCAAACGTCAATCAGAGAAACATGTAGCTAAAAAGGTAAAAACTTTTAGGCCAGAACAACTTAATAATTTCATAAATGAAGCTCCTGATGAGAAATATCTGGCGACAAAGGTAGTAGATCTCACAGTATTCAATCGTTTCTATCATCTAGTCAATTACATAATTTATTTTAGGTTGTTTTAATAATGGGCATTATGGGTGCTTGTCGTGCAGCAGAATTGCTCTCTATGCAAATTACAGATTTAGAAGATCATGGATCTATTTTTATGGTCAGTGTACCAAATACAAAAACAAAAATTGCCAGAATATTCACTGTTACGGGAAATTTTCATACCATAGTTAAGAAATATTTAAATCTTCGTCCCACTGATAAATCGCAAACGATATTATTCTTTAAATTTCAAAATGGAAAATATTACTCACAAAGAATTGGCATTGATGAATTTGGAGCAATGGGGAAAGACATTGCTACATTCTTAAAATTACCACACTCCAATTTATATACAGGGCATTGTTTTCGCCGCTCGTCGGCAACTTTATTAGTATATGCTGAAGAGGATATAAAGTCACTGAAACGCCATGGTGGTTGGCGGTCAACTACTATGGCTGTACGTTGATGATTCCGAAAAGAATGAGACAGATAATGCAAATAAAATATACAGTTCTATAACACCTCAACGAGTTAGTACATCAACAGCATATATGCAACAAACCCAAAATGAAACAGTAAACTTGCATAATTCAGTCCCACATATTCAGTTTACTGGTTGTTCAAACTTTACAGTTAATTTTATTAATAAAAAAATTTAGTAATCACAATTAAAATTTTTATATGATTGTTGTAGGTTACTATTAAGATTTGTGAATGAAGTTCTTTCTTTGTACTTGTATCTTAGTATTTACTGTTATACGTAGATAAAGTATAGTATTCAACTTCCGGTAATGGTCATAACTCACTTGATGAATTACAAGTGCTGCAAACTTCATCTGCGTGAGTTTAGACCTACATTACCGCTCGTTAAATAATATACTATTTCAACTTTCCAGTCCATATTGCAACAGAAGACTTAAAAAGACTACGGAAGAAAAACTCCACGATTTATTCTTTCAGGTGGAATGAAAGGTTTTACAAAATTATGGTGATTGATATGCATGCTGCATTTTGATGAATCTGCGCATTCGCCATGTCTTCGATATAAAAATTATTTTTTTTTTGACGATCTTGGTGAAAATACCAGGTCATTACTACGAAATTATTGTATTGTCATCATTTCTTAATACGTGTGCAAAATTTCAAATGAATCAGACGTCTGGAAATTGGTTAAAATAAATTTAAAAATTCCATTACCTACATTCATACATACAGCTGAAGCTAATAAAGCGTGTATAAAAAGGAAGAAGAAATACGATTTTCTTCAACATCTTGCTTCGCAGTTTTATATTTCAAACTCTTCGAAGATAGTATTGTGGAAAAAAACGCTATTTATACCAGAGGCAGAAAAACTCACTGGATTCTTTGAAAACATATATTACAAAGATATAATGTTCTATATCTTCATTCGTTTTCGAAAGCATCGCATGATGCGGTGCATTAGAAGTTACTTTAGACCTGGACACATCATCAATTTCAGTTGATTTGTCTGTCTATTCCATCGTTATATATTTCACTCACTCACTCACTCGCATTTTTGTTACAGTTTTCCAGATGTTTTCCACTACCACCTTCAGTGTAGACGTGTCAATATGTCTCTCAGCAATCATCATCCTTTTGTATCTCTACTGGACGCGAAACTTTCACTACTGGAAAAACAGAGGCGTACCATACGTGAAACCCACCCCATTCTTCGGTAACATAAAGGATGTTCTTACCTTCAAAAAAGGACTGGGCATGAATCTGAAAGATATATACGAGGAAACGAATGCCCCTTACGTTGGAATCTTCCTCATGGATAAACCAGCCCTTCTATTGAGAGATCTGAGTTTGATAAAGAATATTTTAGTGACTGACTTCAATAATTTCTCAGATAGAACGTTGGCCAAAAGAGAGAGTGATCTGGGATCGAAGCTCCTGCCATTAATGAAGAATCCCGATTGGAGGGCCTACAGAAAATTAATAACTCCCGCCTATAGTAGTGGGAAAAATCAAATCAATGTATCAAATAATCATCGAGAACGGCGTTGAGTTGGTGAGGTATATATCGAAAGACATGGATTCAAGTAAAAAGGACGTGCTGGATGCCAGGCACGCGGCTACCCTCTATGGTGCAGAAGTTATAACTTCCACTGCATTCGGTTTGAAAGGGGATTGTTTCAAAGATGAGCATTCTGGTTTCAAACAGGCTGCTGAGAGGATTTTTGATTTCAATGACCGCTCGAGAGCTATCGCTACGAGTTGCTATATGATGTTTCACGCTCTTGTACATATTTTTCGACTGAAATTCGTTGAACCAAGGTCGGAAAAGTTTCTCAAGGAAGAATTTTTCAAGAATGTACAATATAGAAAAGAAAACAATATAACAAGATCCGATTTTGTTGATATACTCATCAATTTGAGGAAGAATAACAAAGTGGATGAAGTTCATATGGGTGAGTTCCACTTTTAGCCGTTCTTAAACCAATAAAGAAAGGTATCTTTTTCCATATGTCCAACATAAGTTGATACTCATTTTCAGTAGCGCTCCTTATTATGTGAGAAGGAGCATACTTCCACTAATGAGATGTATAATAGGGAAATGTACCCAATTCTTGACACTTTAAGGACTCTAGAATGGAAAAATTACGAACTGATAACAAAATTATCGTAATTCTAATGACATTTTCATGGGGTGTTGTACACTATACTTCAGAGATCAATCATGTACTATGATTTCTTCTGAAAATTCCTGATTAAATAAAAAAAATACAATAAATAAAAAAAAAATTTATCTGTCATTGGCACACAAGCACTAATGATTGGCACATTAATTGGCACCGACAAAAATATGTAACAGTAGGAAAAACGTGCCTGGTACCTAGGTAGAATTGGATCGATAATCAATCATGATAATCGAAATATCTATTCCCTCACAACTTCTAAACTACTTATTATAATTCGACAAATGAGGTATCGTTGGAAGCGTCTCAGTCGTCCGCTGTGACCTCACATCAAATTGAATATGGCGCTCTCTAGATGACATAAAGTCATGAACAATTTTTTTTTATGATGCCGTGTTGTGTATCAAATGAGAGGGTTAGCACATTTCGAAAATGAATACAGAGAGGACGTAAAAAGTCCTCCCCCCCTTAACTTTTGAACGGAACAAGTCTTCCGACTGTCTATCCAGCACCGCTTTGTTTGTGAGAATCGGCCGAACCGTTTCAAACTGACAAGCGTTTGAAATTTGCTTCAGATATTTTACAAATAAATTAGTTTAACTATTAATTGCAGCAGAATTTCAACTCCGTTACTGATTCTGGTCGAAAAGTAGATTTTTTGTGGTAAAAAAGTTACGCATATCATTTGTACTTTGAAACGTGCTTCTTGTTTAATTTTTTTATACCTTAGTTATTTTGCTGGAAACACCAAATAGCATTTCAACTCAATCTCAGTCTAATAGTGACGTTAATCATATCGATACTTTTGACAGTTGTCATAGGTTTCAGCATTTCTTTATACATTTCAAATGCCTCGTTCTCGTCCTTCAGAAGAAAAACCCGAAGCAATTTCAATTTAAGCTGAAGCTAGGCGTAATTACCATGAAGCAGAAAGAATATCATCACTTGGGGAAATTGGTTAGTAAATTCCTAAGGACTGGTTGCGTAACGATGGAAAAAGGATCTGGAAGAAAATCTATTTCAGAAGAACAGCAAATCGACGTTCTGGCAGCTGTTGTTAATAATCCGCAACAAACAACGAAAATGGTAGCCACGGCTTGTGACGTATCTATGACCACTGTAAAAAAATATCTTCAAAAACACAAATTTCAACCAAATTTATTAAAAAATTTGCATCAATTAACAGAAGACGACCCGGATAGAAGACTGCAGTTTTGTGAGGTCATGTCTGACCGCATAACCCAAAATCCCGGTTACATTAACTCTATTTGTTTTAGTTTTTCGAAAGGGTCATATTCAAACTCCAGAGAAGATCAACGTAAGGGCTGGTATTTTGGGTGACCATATCATAGGTCCAATATTTATGGCAGAAAATTCAACTGGGCATCTGTATTTGAATATGCTTCAAAATCAGATCCATCACAGTATTCAAGAAATAGTTGGGGCAAACCCAAATGAATTAACCATGGATGTTACCTTTCAACGAGATGGTGCACCCCCTCACTACTACAGACCTGTCCGAGAATGGCTCAACGAGTATTTTCCGGGACGGTGGATAGGCCGACGTGGCCCCATTGAATGACCAGCTAGGTCACCTGATATGACACCTATGGACTTTTTTCTGTGGGGGTACATAAAATCTAAGGTGTACGTCACGCAGCTTCAGTCACTCCAGGAATTTATGGACCGAATAACAGATGTGTGTTACAGTATTACCCCGGAAACATTCAATAACGTTCGGAATGAATTTCACAACCGACTTTTTTTCTGTCAAGACGTGAACGGTGAACATTTCGAGCCCTTGTTGAAATAGTTGCAATTGTTACTTAAAATTCTGGATAGAGAATCGGAAGGCCTTCAAAACCAGGAGCTATATGACACCCCTTTATATTTAAAACAAAAAGTTGATGGTGCCCTCTTGACACTTGACCCACGTGACCACAATCATTTCTATGCCAAGAAGTAATAAAAGTGGTACCTTTATACCTGAAGTTCATTAGACTTCGACAGCTCGTTCCGTTCAAAAGTTAAGGGGTGGGGGAGGACTTTGTATGTCCTCACTGTATAGTGTTAGCTGTTGCTCGCGGCTTTGCTTGCATGTACTTGATAATTGGGAATAATTTTTTCTTCAAACCTACCTAAAATGCATATATAATAAATAGGTTTTTCATTATGGACTATGGTACATATGTTAAAATTGTATAAACAAATACAAAATGACATAAGCTGGAAGTACCTCCACGAGGTATATTGCCTAGGTACATGTACAATAATTAAACCTAAACAAAAACAAATGTAGAGAGGCTCTGCAAATACTCCATCACGAAATTATTTGTCGTGCCTATATGATGTTTCTTGAGATTTTTATAGGTCCCAACTTCTTCCATGTTTGTTTACCACGGTTTTCTTACAGCAACTTTTTCATGGGGCAAAACTCAAATAAGATTTATATATATATATATATATATATATATATATATATATATGTTTATTTCGAAAGAACCATTATTTGTATATCTATTACTAAATGAAAGAATGAGAAATAAGTGGGCTTGGAGATACTATTTCCAATTCATACTTGCTTACATTTTGGATAAACGGTGGAAATGGCTCAATCATTTTGGAATTTGACAATGAAATGAAATTCATACTTTTAGTTAGTTATATTATTACCTCTGCGTCAAGCATAAACTAGCATTCAATTTTTTTTATTTAGTTCGTAAGTATCAAACGATCCTGAAAACACTAGTGAAAAGGCCCAACTCCATTTTATTTCAATTCAATTGATGAAATGATTTACGAAAGTATTTATTCGGATTTCCCCTATCACCATATTTGTAAGTGGAGGGTGGGACAAGTTCTTGTGTTGAAAAGGGAAACATTCCCAATTGAAAATTGTATAGAAGGATTTTTTGAAAATTGAAAAATCTACGACAATGCAAATTTTCACTTTCAGATTTTTTCTTTTGCGCTTGGGTTTTTTCTCAATATCTATCAGATGTAGCCGGAGAAGTAGTTGTTTTCTGTTTATTATTATTAGTACAAGAAATTACTTCATTATTGTCGTAGATTTTTCAATTTTCAGAAAAATCCTTCTATTTAATTTTCAATTGAGAATATTTCCCTTTTCAATATGATTACCCCCCAAGAGGTTATCTTGAACGATGGAAGATAGTGACTATAGTTTATCTTTCAGTTGCAGATGACTCCACATCTGATTTTATAAACATTCTGTTCATAATTTCGAACAAATCAATTCTTGAGTCGCTTCTGCATTTTTTTCTAGAACTGTGTTTTCAGTCATTTTCAATTTTCCAAAAACATAACGTGATGAGTTCCATATTCAAATATATTTCTTTCGATACGTTTTGAGTTAAACCTGATTCCTTCGAGTTTTTGGCTTTCAAAGAGTTCATTTAACATTGGTTTCGACTTCATGCTTTCAATTTCATTTTCAGATGATGAGAAAATGGTCGCCCAGGCAATAACGTTCTTTATTGCTGGTTTCGAAACAACCAGTGCGACGATTTCGTTTTCATTATACGAACTCGCCAAACACCCCGAGATCCAGAAGAGGTTGAGAGATGAAGTCACACCAATTTTTGATGAAAATGAATTCATACCCTACGAAACGGTCAACACGAGTATGGAGTACACAGGGTGGGTCATGAAAGGTGAGTGATTTTTCATTGTTTATTTGGATTTTTGGTAGCAATACCATATATGCTTTCTTCCGAAGAATCAAAAACAAGAAATCTTGTGAAAATAAGTGAATGGACACATATTTGTTGAGGAATTGATATCATCAAAGCTCATCACTTTCCTCGATACCATTTACCGATACCTACTCATAGTTGAAATACTTACTTAGTTACATCTCACATATCTCACAAGCAGTCATTGCATCAAGTGACTATTCATTGAAAATATAATATATTCAATCAGTGAGATAAATAACACTATAATCAGGAACATTATGATATCAAATATGATGATGATATACAATTCTTGGGTGTTGGATGGTCTTGATAACCCTACCAAATAACTAATTGGCCGAGATGTTTTTGGGAACGACGATGATGATGCAAAGTGTGTCAGAAGTAAACCTGAAATAAGTATGCAGAAACTTGAAAGCCAGGAGCACGTTCACCATTATGAAAGTATTTTCAAATCCCAATATACTATTCTCATTTTGCGTTAAAATGCTGCGAAATAGGTGAGAAATACTTGCAAACATAACCGAAAACCGACGAGTGCGGCTCAAGAGTGGGGGTAGAGCGGCAGATTCATAACGAGCGCAGCGTGCTTGTATTACTATACATACGCTTCCTCGCGTCTGCTGCTCTATCTCCACTATTCAGTCGCTTTCACGCTCTTGCCCATTTTCGATCATGTTTGCAAGTATTTTTCACCTGATTTACAGCATTTTAACGTAGAATGAGACTATACATTTGGTAGTACTGTACTTCTACTCCCGGAATGTTTTTGAAAAATTGGAATCGGACCACCTATGACACATCCAGGTCTGCTGCAATGAAGTGCGTTGAAAAATTCAGATTGCAATAATGCCAAAACTAATGGAAAATACAGACGATAATAATGAAAATCGACTGTTTTCTTAAAATAATGCAATTGAAGTGCCATAGAGTATACCTGGTGTCCTTAGAAGACACGGTATGGTGATATCAACTGCTTCCATGTAATCATCTACTTTCAATATAGAATTTTTCCTCTCACCATCGAGAAGAATTTGCCACTTAAAATTATCATTCTGTGATCTTGTAAACCCAAGATATAATCTTTGAGTCGAATCGGACCATAAAAGACAAAATATGGCCTACATTTTGGATTATCAAATTGGCACCGCCATTCCAAATTTTCTGAAAAGATTCGTTATCTACGATTCTGAATCTCCAAATTCTCAACAAACCCGTTAACCGCAAACTTGAAATCCCCTGGATCAAAATATAGATAATAAATTTGGCCGTGATTTTGAATTTTGAAATTTTTATTCACACATCTGAATACCCTGTCATTTGAGGCGGCCGATAGGTACTTGATGGAAATCCATATTAAAGCAAACAAAAGACACTAACACTGAATTATTTTCAATAAAATGGGTTAACAAAACCACGATGAGCGTTTTGCTATGCAGTAACTTCTTCAGGTGGAGATCATTCAGTGAAGTGAGTGTCTTTTGTTTGATCTAAATATCCATCTAAGTTGCATACTAGAGAAAGCGGAATTCTTTATTATACGCAGTGTAAAATTGTGTCCAATTTTTCTGGCCAAAATAGTGCATATAGTGCAGTTTGTTCAGTTGACTCAATCTTGAAGAAGACTATTTCCTCAAGACAGGCAAACAGGTGTTCAGCTGAAAAAACAACCATAGTAGATAAGAATGAATAAAAGGGTCACAAAACTTTTATCAGATTAGTGCAAAAACCATCCAACACAAACTGACCTTCTTGTCCTCATCTTCTACACTATCCAGTGAAATTAGGAATTCCTGATATAGCTAAAACTGACCGTAGATTTCAAATTGAATATGCAAGGTGTTGAACAAAGTCTCAAGCAAATACAGGAAGAAATTATCAGGTAAACAGAACTGAAATAAAATCAACAATAGAAGCTAGTGAAGCAAGACTCTTATTCAAGATAGAAAAATTAAGGAGCACTGTATATGAGTTAGAGAAAGAAAACTCTGAACTCAAAACGGAAGTCGAAAATTTGAAAAGAGCAGAGAAAAGAAATAATATATTAATATTTGGATTGGACACAGAAAATACAGAACTGACCACCAGATATATCAGCCAGGAACTTAAAAATCCACTGGATATAGATCTGAATGATTCTCACTTCAACGATATATATATCCTTTGGGAAAAAGTAAAAGCAGGCCAATTAAAATCGAGTTAGTTTCATACCTGACGAAAAAATCAATTTTCAAAAATACAACGAAATTGAAAGGAACAAAGATCTCAATTGCAAACGATCTGACACCTCAGCAAAGACAAGAACAGAAGATTGAATTAGAAAAAAACCAAAAAAAAATAACAAATTATATGTTGAAGAAGTAGCTTATGGGATAGAGGATCTTCTCGAATTCGAAACCCAAGAAGAAAAAAGTCAGTCAAATAGCGCCCCACCACCCCAACCATACCTATTAAAGTCACCACACCATCAGCCCCCACTGAAGAATCTACACAAGGCGAGACATTTAAACGGGAAGAAAAGAAACTCCCGGCCACTCCAAAACGATTTAAATTGCAAAAACCATCAGCCAGACCCCCATACAGACCCAAAACTCGATCAGTCAGATCATAAAAATGCCCTGAAAACGACTAAAATTCACCAAAAGTCAGGAAAAAACATCAAATCCAAGGGAAATATCCAAAAACTCTATTGAAACTTCAGACACTCAGTGATGACAAGAACCCTCACTAGAAATACCAATGAATCAGTGCAACTCCCTTGGGAAACAAGCAGCAAAGAAAGGTATGCCGAAACTATCGCCGTTTTCTTCTTTTTTTCCAAGACATTTTAAATAATGAATATATAGTTTTAAAGCTTTTACAAATTTCCTATATTATTGTTTTCGCTATGGATAACTATATCAGAAATTTCCAATGCAATGGAATTCACACTGAAACTGTAAATGATTCAGAACAATGCAGTCAAATCCTGTCAGTAAATGAAAGAAATGCAAACTTCAAAATGATGCACAATAACATTAGAAGTATACACAGAAACTTTGAGGAAATGAAAGTATTCCTGAGTCAACAAAGCAGTACATTTGACTGCATCATTTTCACTGAGACATACCAAATTGAAAACGTTGATCTATATAAACTGGTAGGATATGATATTATTTATAATGAAGCTAACCTTAACAAAAATGATGGCACTATTATATACTTGAAGAGTTCTCTTCCGTACAACTCATCCATTTTTAAATTAGGTGACGTCACAGTCACAAAACTAGAGATCCACATCTATAGCAAAATCATTCATGTGATGGTACTATATAGATCGCCATCAGTAGATCCATTCAGATTCAATATGCATTTGCAAGAGTTTCTTGAATCAAAAAATAAAGAAAATGATTATGAAATAATTGTGGGGGATATAAATATTGACATACTCAAAAAAGTTGATTACGCCACAGAGTACTTGAATATTCTCAATCAGTTTGGATATGAATCCATGATAAACAATTAAACCCGTGTCCAAGGTGCCACAAAATCATGCTTGGACCATATTTTCCTAAAAACAAAAACAGACCTTGAATACACCCTACCACTAGTGGTGCTTACTGATATAACAGACCATTTTGCGATAGTTCTACAAATTATTGTCCCAAACAGAAATTGTAAATCAGAAAATAACCAAAATGAAATTTCCTACATAAACTACAAAAAGTTGAAACAAACTATGAACGATACAGATTGGGGTTGCGTTTATGAACAAAACACGGTTGAAGATAGTGCAAACTCATTTTTAAAAATAGTCTCCGATGGCATTGAAAAGTGTACAGTTACGAAACGAATACCAAATGATAAACAAAAAAGAAAACAATGGATAACACCTGAAAAAATTAACCAAAAAAAATTTTTCATTTACAAAATTGAACCCAAATAATCTAGAACTTAAACTAGAATAAATAGATACAAGAAAGAAATTCGAAACTCATCCAAATAAGAAAAGCTGAATACTACAGGAAACTAATAATTGATAATAAAAATAATCAACTTGGCATTTGGAAAGCAATAAATACATTGCAATCAAAATCTTCCAACAAAACGACTATTACCATGATAAAAAACAACAAAAACGAACTTATAACAAACCCACTGGATGTATCAAAAGAATTCAATAAAACTTCATTAACATGAGCGAAAACCTTGCAGAAAAGATAACTCCAGATGTAAATTATAAAACACCAAGGAAACGCGTAACACATTCTCTCTATCTCTCGCACACAAATGAAAATGAAATAAAAAAAGTGATTAAAATCTAAAAAATAAGAAAGCAACCGGTTATGATAATATTAAGGCAGAAACACTAAAACAAATTTTACATTTCATTGCAGAACCACTGAATTTGTCATTGATCTTATAATCGATACTGGAGAAGTCCCGTCAATCTTCAAAATCTCAGTGGTAAAACCAATATACAAAAAAGGTGATAAATTAGCTACAACAAACTACCGACCTATATCCTTAATATCCAGTTTTGCCAAAATATTCGAGAAAATCATCAAACAAAGAGTCTGGTGTTATCTAAAAAAGTATAAAATCATATCTGAAAAGCAATATGGATTCCAAGAAGGTATCTCAACCCAAGACCCAATAGCACGACTGATGGAAAAAATCTATTGTGACCTGGATGACCAGAAACCATCGCTAGCCGTATTTCTAGACCTAGCGAAGGCTTTCGATACGGTGAGTTTTTCGCTTCTAATCAAATCCTTAGAGGATATTGGAGTACGGGGCTTACAACTAGATCTATTTCGGAACTATCTAGAAAACCGAATACAAATCGTGAACATAAATGGAACCTTCAGCACTCCAGGAACTTTAAAATACGGAGTACCGCAGGGAACCGTTCTGGGTCCCTTGCTATTCATACTATACGTGAATAACCTATTTCTTCTGGATACAGCTGGAGAAATTATCACCTTCGCAGACGATACGGT
Source organism: Gonioctena quinquepunctata (assembly GCA_018342105.1). Classification (NCBI taxonomy): domain Eukaryota; kingdom Metazoa; phylum Arthropoda; class Insecta; order Coleoptera; family Chrysomelidae; genus Gonioctena; species Gonioctena quinquepunctata. Next base: position 80,028 of record JAFIRS010000892.1, on the reverse strand, counting down.
CATATATTATAACGATGTGGATTGGGACAAGATTAAAATTAAAGTTGAAAAAGATTTTCTTCAAATTGAAAAATGGTTCAAAAATCAATTGCTCACCATAAATTTTTTATACCTTTCAGCTCATATAAAAAAAACTTACCACATTTCAAAAAACTACAAATCGTGGACAATCACAAAACTATCGAGATAAACTCAGCCACGAGCGTAAAATACTTAGGTATTAATATTGACAGCCACTTAAAGTGGGATACCCATATAGAATATATCATGAAAAAACTACGATCGTTAATCTATCTATTCTATAAATCCAGAAATTTCCTCCAACAAAATGACCAAATTACCCTGTATAATGCCTTGGCAGTACCACACCTCAGTTATGGAATAATTGCATGGGGTGGAATACTGAAAACTCATCTACTTCCGCTAGAAAATATACTCAAGGGTTTTTACAAAATTATTCTAAGAAAACCCCATACATATTCTTCGGAAAACTTACTCCAGGAAATTAAGCTCTCTAATCCAAGACAAATATATTTCTATAATGCTGCCAACCACCTATACAAAAATAAATACACTCTAGAAACCGCTCACAACTCCAGATACGACACCAGATCAAAAACCCTCTTTTCTGTTCCACACATGAATAAAACTGTTGGACAAAGAAGTTCAAACTACTTAGGCCCCAAAATTATAAACTCGCTTCCGTTCGAAATTATAAATATACATTCCACAAAAAAATTCAAAATACTCTTAAAAAAAATTCGTATCAGGAAATAAAACAACAATAGAAAAAATTATAGACCCCAAAAATAACTGAAAACAAAATATTTATATCCCAAACTTTTATACTTTTATATTTTAGATTATGTTTAATATTTTTAACTGAATTTTCCATTTTACATCCTATACTGTGTATACGTATATATTTATTTTCATTTTACTTTTCGTACCATTTTATATTTTATATTCTATATAGCTTGTACCTTATACTTATATTATCATAAAACTGAAACATTTACATTTATATATTTTTTTTTATCGCACACAGTGACTAGTGCTTATCCCTTATAAGTGCTCGACACTCGCGAATATATTCCAACGTTAAATTGTAAACATAGGAACTTGTGAGCCTTGTTCAATAAACGTTATTATCATTATTATTATCTCTAGTCGTATTGACTGACAGCGCCTGAGTTTGTCTCACATGACGTACATATCAATCACTACTTTGTCGTGGAAAATTTGCACTACAACATAAAAAGAGGCGGAGTTATGAGTTTTTTTAGGAAAAGCTGATTCTTTCCGGTTTTCTCTGTTACTAATGATCCGATCTAGTTGTGCCAGAGCCCAAATTCTCCACAATTGATATTGGGAGTATCGACATTGCTTCATTAGTTTTCAAGTAACAAGTCAAAAACAATAAAAAATAAAAAAATGCTATTACATCTTAACAACAAATTTAGAAATGACAGATGGGAATAAAAAAAATAACAGGATATAACTACGGACCGTCTTCCGTATGATGGCACAGTCGGTTTCCTGGTAGTATTCTTGTCACAGAATCAATAGAGCAGAAAATCTCTATTGATTGGCCTAATATTACAATTGATTGTGTTGAGATCAACAATTCTAACTAACAGCCTCCTTTTCTGAAGGTAATTTCTCCAAGATTATGGAAAAGGCAGGGTTGTTCTGATAGATAATTCAAAGATAATGAACAATAATAGATCATTAACTGTCCCATACTTATTTTCCAAGATATTCAATTACGCATCTTCAGATAGAATCGAATCAAATGATTACTTAGCAAATGATCTATTTTCATATATTCATTGGAAGAATACAAACAGGATCCTCTGGTCCTTGTTATGATTTTTTTTGGTTGGGGGAAACCGCATGGCATCAGCTTGGAGTCTATCGGCTATGGTAGTTTACTTCCGCCACAGTTCCTTTGAGCTGCATATAGTTTCGATGATGTTATATGTTCTTGGTTCCATATTTCCTCCATTTGTAGCTCCGCCCTTCCGCGATGCCATCTCTCACATGTATTGACTACCACGTTGAGATTTGTTGGCAGTTAATACAGAGGTTGTTGGTGGATTTCTCAATTATCGTGGTTGAAGACCTAAAAGAGCCGGGCCTGTTGAAAATTGGGTTACGTGGTAGTTCGTATACGTACGGATATTGGGGATTAGCCTCTTGGTCTACTGTGCGGAAGAGGTTTCATCATCTCATCTAGATTTCCATTCCTCGATGGCCTCCACCCTTTCCTATTCTTTTGAGATCTTTCAAGCTTTCCGCTCGCTCGTTCAGTCGCGCTCTTCCCTTTGCCAGGAAGTCTATCGACGGTAGAGTTCGTCCAGTATTGAAACGACCTCTTTGGCCTTCCCCCACCTAACAACCAATTTTTCTCGAAGATACCCGAGCCATTGTCTAACTGTGGCTATTAATAGAAATTCCATAGGTGTACCAAATTGTTGGGTATAGGCGAAACACGAGACGTAGTTTTTGGCGGACGAGTTTTGAGATTATGGTCCAATTCGATTCAAAATTGGTATATGGGGGTTTTCGGAGTCGAAGATTATGAAATTTTTGTCAAAATTCATAAGTTCAAGATGGCGGCTTCAAGATGGAGGACAAACATTGTGATTATGGTTCAATTCGATTCAAAATTGGTATGTGGGGTTTTCGGAGTCGAAGATTATGAAATTTTTGTCAAAATTCAAGAATTCAAGATGGGCGGACGAGTTTTGAGATTATGGTTCAATTCGATTCAAAATTGGTTATGTGGGGTTTTCGGAGTCGAAGATTATGAAATTTTTGTCAAAATTCAAGAATTCAAGATGGCCGACGAGGTTTGTGATTATGGTTCAATTCGATTCAAAATTGGTATGTGGGGGTTTTCGGAGTCGAAGATTATGAAATTTTTGTCAAAATTCAAGAATTCAAGATGGCGGACGAGTTTTGTGATTATGATCCGATTCGATTCTAAATTGGTATGTGGGGGTTTTTAGGGTCGGAGATTATGAATTTTTTGTCAAAATTTATAAATTCGAGATGGCGGCACCGAGATGAAGGACGAGTTTTCTGATTATGGTCATATTTCATTCAAAATTGGTATGTGTGTTGTAATAAAATTAATACTTTGACAAGTTGTTTACTTTCATGAGTACTTTGTAAAAATCAAATACTTTGAAAAGTTCTCACTTACTAACTGATCACTGCCCAATCAAATTAATTGGTACCTACTTTTATGAACACTTCGCGCGACAAGCTTTTTGAAACCAAATAATTCAACAAAAAATAATTAAATCATTGTCAGCGATGACTTAAATTTATTTAATACGTTTTAGTACACGGCTTCTATAACGTATACGTTTTAGTACACGGCTTCTATGAAATCAAAATTAAAGAACTAAAAATGTCGGACAAATAACTATTGTGGTGTATATTTCGATTAGATTTAATATTGTGCCTACGTTCGGAGATTATGAACCTATATATATATATATATATATATATATATATTTTTTTTTGTATTAATAAATATATATATATATATATATATATTTATATATATATATATAGATAAATATAATTTATTCAAGATGGCGGCTCCAATATGGCGTTTCGTGATTATGGGGTCGGAGATCACGTTTTTAAAATCCATAAATCCAAGATGGCGGACGAGTTTTGCGATTATGGACCGTGGGGGTTTTTGGGGTCGGAAATTATGTTTTTTTTGTTAAAATTTAAAAATTCAATACATAGATATAAAAATGGACAGATAGACCGGGGCGGTACCGGAAACGTGACCAGAACGAAACAGACAGACAGATATTTTATTTGCGTGGCATTGCAATGCATGCCGGATCCAGCTAGTTTTTTCATAGAAATTCAAAACGGTCACTTCAAGATGGGGACAAGTTTTGAGATTTATAGATTGTTTTATTAAAAAAATACGAATATACAAGAGGACCAACTAGTTTTTTATCATGAATGACTTGAATGTTCCTCTGCCCTATGTAAAAATATGCTGATATACTTTTGTTGCAAACCTTAAAAAAACTACACTTTGAAATTTTCTGCTCGGTTCTGCCAATAAAATCTCGACCATGATTGTTCAACATTGAATTACTGATGAAAAACTAGGCCATCCTTTACAAACCCCATTTCTCCTCCTGCATGAACTATTATTAATCGTTTTCCTTTACTATATGGTTTTTTAAAATTTAAATTATAATATTTCTTATCAACCCACGTCTTAGAATGTGTATGAGAACTGTGCAAATGATGTTTTTTCCTTGTTCATTTCCAATTTTCTTAAAAATTCCACCCTTAGTAATCTAACTTCATGACTTTCCATCAATATCGTTCGATTATCAGGCGTTTTTTCCTAATCAAAACCCAACTCTTTGATTATAATGTGCAATGTTGAACGACTGCCTTCAAACCCTACCCGAGCATTTTTGATTTTTTGAAGAATAGAATTTAAAGTAGGGCGTTGTTTTCCAAGCAAACAAAAATCAGTTATGATCGTTCTTATTGTTTCACCCTGCCCTTCCGTAATATTATTTTTCGACTTTATTCTCCCTACTCTTTTTTGCGGAGACGGCAAAGAAGGAATACTACTTGAATTCACAGCTGATTGATCCGTTTGAATTTTTTTAAAACAATATTCTTTTATACCCATTGCTGCCTTGGCACGTTCTTTGTAATTTTGTAAAGATATTTTTGGCCTCATTTTCCATGAATTTGATAACATTCGCCATAATTTCTTTTTCCGCTACTGAATAGTACTTACCACTGGGCATTTTGGCAAGGTAACAAGTAAACTATCGCAAAGTTGAATAAATAACTGCACTACCTATTTATTAATCAAACAAACCTAACCTTCCAAACGCTGCATGTCAAGACTCTGGTGAATATTCGCCGTAGTATGAGCAGCCACATCAAATCGTGTCCACTCGTGTTTTCCCCCCTCTCTACCTACCAACCGGTCGTTTCAATACTGGATGAGCTCTACTCACTATCTATATGCCATTGTTGTCCATAGCAGCCTATCCCTTCGGGACGAGATCACCATTCTCCGGTATTTTTTCACCCCTACCGCTCTCTTTCAGACTGGTGCTGCATACAGGATGACGAACTGCACTACTCCATAGAGCACCCTCTACTTTAGGAACCTAGGGCCGCAGATATTCGGCAGAGTGCCGTCGTTTGTCTGTCCACTCTCTCACATTGCCTTTCTACGTGTTCATTAAAAGTTAATTTATCATCAAGCCAGTCACTGATATTTATTTTACGTATTTTTTTGGAAACTATGGTGATCCCGCCAAACTTGAAGGAGATGTCGCTTCTTTTTCTGAGTCCCTTCGTGACGACTACCACCCTTTTATTTGGAGCGATCTCCAAGCCTTTTTCTGTCATCCATCTGTCAATATATCTAAGCACATGGTTAGCTGCAGTTATAAGTGCTTCCTTGCGGTCCACCCTTACTGTAAGCGCCAGGTCATCAGCATGCGCAGCTGTTTGGCACGCTTGTGGCAGGTCCAAATTGAGGAACCCGTCGTAGAGGATGTTCCACAGGGTAGGCCCGATGATTGACCCTGGGTCATGTCTTGACTGTATGTGCCACACTTGAGGTTCTTATGTGAGAGGCTCTCGATGGCTTCCAGAAGGTAGTTATTCTATCTCAGCTTTATTAGGTCCCACTTGGCGGTATTGAAGGCGTTCTTGACATAAATGAGTATGATAGCCCTTATGTGGTGTCGCCATCGCGTGCCTTTAAGAGCACGCTTTTGATCGCGTGCACCGTTGATTTCTTGGTCCCGAAGCCAAACGGGTTATCTGATATGCCATCAATTACTGCCATTTCTCTGGAAGGAATGGAAGAAATATAGGAACTAAAACCAATATAAATTTAATTCAGCCTGAACTTGAGAAATAATGGCTTAACGCGGATGGAGAGGCATCTCTGGACAATATGAATTCAAATGGGTAGTAACAACTTCCTTTCGTGGATAACATGAACAGTTGTGCAACAGAAAAAGTATAGTTTTCATAAATAATTTTTTGTTATGACTGATTTCAAATGACGTGTGGTGGAAGTAAAGACGTCAATGTCAAGTTTATCTAGATACAAATTCAATAATGAACAGCTCCGTTGAACAATATTTGGTATTTGAGGCACGGAAAACAGTACTTTTTTGGGACGTAATGTATGATGTGGACTACGAAATTTCACATCGGAGAGTAGATATATGCTGGTTATCAAATAAGTAAGCAGTTTGCTGATGAATGTGACTCTGTGAATTTATGCGTGGTATTCGAGATTAATTAGACCAAATTCAATGCTGTGAGATTTATAGTGAAATGAGATCATCTGCGACTCCAAGATAAACTCCAGTCACTATCTTACATCGTTCAAGATAACCTCTTGTAGTGAGGGAAGCGATGACCTAAATTTTGCTCCCAAAGTTAATTTTTAGTTTATTAATTGTTGATACAATGTAATTCATGAAAAAAGAATCTGTGGAGCTTTAAACGTTGCCAACATTAATAACAAATGTATGTAAAATGTAAAAATCCAGAATGTAAATGTCTTATACCTACAGGACTGAAAATTTCCACAGTGATTGAGGATACCTGAAAGTACAGGAAAAGGTCTACCACTCACATAAGGTGTTGAAAATACAAACTTGTTTGACTCATTTCTACTAGGCTGTTTATTTTTTCTCCTTTAGTTTATTTAATAAAACGACAAGAAAATTTACTGTACCGAAAATCTGATATTGTTAAAGCCTTGGTAGACTCAACAGAATGCACGGTCACCCGACTGCAGCCGCTGCGCCGCTGTGAATTATTCCATTTACCGGCATCGATTTGAAATCTAAAAAGCTTTTTTTTTTCTTCAAGCAGTTCCTTCAACTTCATGTTGACTAAGTGTCGTCTACTTCCAGTACAAGTTCGCTAAAACTTTGGTAGACGTACCTAAAGTTATAACGCAGGCACATGATTGAAGCATCAAGTATTCAATCGAGGAGCATGTTTTTCATATTTATGGTAAAAATTGAAAAACTGCTATAGCTCGCCTTCTCATCATTTTGTCTTTTTTCTTTCGTATTTATAGTGCTCTGTTTTTCTGTGTAAAGATATTGAAATGATGAATGAAGCAGCGTATAATAGCTTTTATATTGATATCTTAGTTATTATTTTTATCTATTAGATATATATATATATATATATATATATATATTAGAAATTTGTAATCAAACTATGATATAACTATGATATAATACGACCTTCCACATGTTCTAGTGAAAACCACACTGACGAACAGCTGCCGTCTCGCTGTAATACAAGGATGGAGTGGGGATTTTGAGGCATAACCCACCTAAATGTTCGAAACAATATATATCTAATATAGGAAAATAATAACTAGGATATTAATACATAAACTATTATCTGCAATCGATATCAAAAATATGGTGAGTAATGAGATGATTTTGTTGTTTGTGGATTTCCTGCAGTACGTTGTATTGGCATGATTCCCAATTAGTTAACCGACGAAACCAAAAAGGAGGAGGTTCTCTAGTCGACGCGTATATTTTTTTGGAATAATGGCTTGCAATGGTCACTGAATCTGGCATTTGAAATAATTCTGATAGCCTTGTTTTAGTGTTCAAATATTCAAAAAGAGGCTATTAGAATTATTGCAAATGCACTGATTCAGGTATTAACATGGAGTAGAATTCAGAAGCAGTAATTGAATTCTCAGCTTTATATGAGAAAGAGGATGTCGTAAATAATAATAATACGATGCTTCACATGCTATCATCGCTATCCGTTCTAAACTGAATATCTATTGGCCTGGACAATGCATTCTTTGCTGGGCTCGTGTACCAACCTCCAGCCACTGGTAGACGACGAGTTGGTCAAATTATACACACCGTGAGACCGATCAGGTTCGAAATGGCCTGAAGCACAATCCTCCAAGCCAAGCTCGTCAAGCCACATTGTACTGAAAGTAGACGACGCGTATTCAACAATAGTTCAAATAAACTGCTTGTAGAAAAAAAAGATTTGTAGATTTTCAATTGATGCCGCCTGTAAATGCAATAATTCAGAGTGTCCTGTAACAGATCGGCACAGCGGCTGTGGTCGAGAGACCGTGCATTCCGTTGAGTCTATCAAGGCTTTAACAACATCAGACTCCCAGTAGACTAAATTTTCTGATCATTTCATTGAATGAATTAACGGAAAAAAACTATTCAGGCTTGTAGAATTGAGTCAAACAAGTTTGTATTTTCAACACCTTATGTGGTAGACCTTTGATAGCAACGCTTTCGACGCCGATATCAACACAACAAAAAAAAGGAGGAAGGAATCAGCTTTGTAGAAATGATGACAGCCGACTGTCGCCGCCTCCCTTACTATTGGGAGTTATTCATATTGAAAAGGGAAACATTCTCAATTGAAAATTGTAGAGAAATATTCTTTTCTTTGAAAATTGTTCTGAAAAACAACTATTGCCTCGGTTGAAGCCACGGTGGGCATTGAACTACATCTGATGGATATTGCGATGGTAAAGTGAAACATTCTCAATTGAATAGAAATATTTTTCTGTGAATTTAAAAATCCACGATAAAAACTAATTTATTTTTATGAATAGCTAACAGAAAACAACCGTTTCTTCGGCTCAAGCCTCGCTGGACAATGAACTACATCTAATAGATATTGAGAAAGGAACCCATATCAATAGAAAAAATCTGAAAGTGAAAAATTGCATTTCCATTCAGATAGTTATTTGATTTTCTATTTCAGTCTCAAGAACTCATATAGATGGATGAGACAAAAAAGATTTTTTTCCAAAATAGAGTATTCACCAAAAATCCCTTGTAACATTGATGCAAAAGAGGCATTGCATTCACTAGGTCTTCAATACATTTTTCTCGACGGAAATCTATTTCACGATCATCAGGAAGACCGGAAATCAATGGGTTACACATTTTCCAGAAGCAATCTCACACTGAGAAAATGGCAAAATGTTAGAAACATTTCTCTTGTAGTGTCACATTGAAATAAGTATGTTTTTTAGATTGAAACCTATTATAGGGTATGATAGATCAATTTGTTCGGAAATATGAACAGGATGTTCATAAAATCGAATGTGGAATCTTCTGCGACTGAAAGATAAACTTTAGTTACTATCTTGAGCGATGGTACATAGTAACTAAAGTTTATCTTTCAATCGCAGATGTTTCTACATCTGATGAGCATCCTGTTCATATTTCCAAACAAATCATTTGCGATAAATAAAAATAAAAAATTGAAAATGTTTCCCTTTTCAATATAATATCATTTTCGTTCACAAATAACAGATTGATGGGACCGAAATAAGTTTCGTTCTGTCATTCTTTCCGGTTCAAAATTTGTAATCCATTTTTAGAGCACTTGCCGACATCCGATTGAGCTGAAATTTGGCAGGTGTTCATACTTCCGGTGACAATGCAAATTATTGTTGGAGATAAAACAGAATGGCATCTCCAAGATGGGGACAAATTTTGTGATTATGGTACGAGTCGATTCAAAATTGGTATGTGGGTGTTTTCGGGGGCGAAGATTGTGAATTTTCAGTCAAAATTATTAAATTCAATATGGCGGCTCCAAGATGGCGGACATGTTTTGTGATTAAAAATTGGTATGTGGAGGCTCTTGGGGTGGGAAGATTATGATTATTTTGTCACAATTTATTAAATCCAAGATGGCGGCTCCAAAATCGCGGAGCGGTTTTGTGATTATGCTCCGATTTCATTCAAAATTTGTATATGGGGGTTTTCAGGGTCGGAGATTATGAATTTTCTCCAAAATTCATAATATCCAAAATGGCGGCTCCAAGTTGGCCGATGTTTGTGGTCCGATTCTATTCAAAATTGGTATGTGGGGGACGGAGATTATGAATTTAGTCGATAATTATTGATTTTTGTTTAAAATTCATAAATTGAAGATGGCAATTCCAAGATGACGGATGAGTTAATCTTTAGATGGTCTCCTCATTGAAGGACTAAATAGCTCAAAATTTATAGCAGAAAAAGGCCTTATAATGACGATGCTCTAACAAAAATGCATAGATTAAGGCGCACTCAAGTACTTTAAAGCACAAAATAAAATACCTAATTAAAAAACATTTTAAAGACAACCTTTCATTTAAATAAGTGAAAAATAATTGCTTTGGATGTATGACGTAGGTTATTCCATGGGTTAAAGATTCAAAGGCTTTTCGCTTTTGTATTCGAACTAGAAACTTTGCGCGACAAGCTTTTGAATCCATAACTCACGGAATAACCTATGTCACACATCCAAAACAATTATTTTTGATTTTTAGTGCATTTAAATAAGAACTTTTCTTTAAAAAAAATTTCAGTTATTTCATTATATTTGAGTCATGAATAAAGGATTGATGTCACTCTGAGAACTTTGAATAACCAAAATTGACTCGTCAATTGTGGTACACTATTTATAGGCTAGTATGCTAAAACGTTATTTTTTTTTCAAACCAAGTAGGTATCAATATTTAATTAAAAACAGTGAAGTTTCCACAGAGTATCACTTTAAAGTATACATCCCGCTGACATAATTAATTTACTCATTTGTTTGTTTGATGACGACTCAAGAACTATTTCCTTAGATAAGTTTAGGAAGACTAGAAAAGTTTATTTCAATTTTAACTTATTAGTTTCTTCAATACACGATACTGAACTCGTATATTTCAAAAACCTTCGGAAAACTGCTAGATAGGAATACAGTTCCAATTTGAATATTCTTCAATTTTTTATTCTTGTACTAATAGTGGGCATTATCTTGTATTTTAGATATTGTCAACTTCAATATGATCCAAAATATGCAAAATCAAAATATACTCTATGCTTCATTGTCGAAAGATTAGTATCTCATTGACAAAGTCTTGTGAAGAAAAAATATCAGTAAATGTATATATAATATAAAAACATATGTAACACAACAATCAAAAGATAACATAAATAAGATAAAATACATTCATATAAGCAAAAGCAACAGGTTTACAAATTTAGCACCTTATGTCATTTTTAGAGAATAAAATCAAAATGTACTTTATTGTCTGAAGAAAAATAAATTATTATTGTTAAAGTGTCGAAGACTATTCACACATAAACAAAATCAAGTCAAATACATTTAGTAGTCGAAAGAATGTTTTCCCCACAAAGTATAGTCTCAAATGGAACAATATAAATAATAGAATAAATATATAAAATATTTAAATGTAAACATTTATATAAACATTCACGAATTGTTGGTAATGGCAGTTGAACTGCTGTGTAATTTGAAAACCGGTGTCAAATTAGGTAATCTGGTAGAATTCGCTGGCATTATAACATGCTTTCTCCAAAAGAAACTTTTTTACCGATTTCCTAAACTTTTGTTCATTTTCGATTTTTTTAGGTGCAAGGGCAGGTGATTGAATAACTTCTTGCTTTCGTAGATTTCGTAGTTAGAGTTGATGTGGAAATAGGCAGTTTAATGTTTACGGAAGTGCTGCGCGTATTATGTGTCGGCGACGAATATCTGAATTCTTTAGATTTTTTTTTGGATCAAGCATACAGTTTCCAAAATGCCCAAACTGACCAACAAAAATATGTCATGAGATTTCATAAAATATAACACGTAAAACTTGAAAAAATCAAAAAAATTGAATATGTTGTCTTTTATCATAATGCATTAAAGTATCAAGATATCAAAATAAGGTTGATATGAAGGTGAACATGGATGAAAACACGATTTGGAACCAGATCGACTAATCCGACTATGTGATCATTGGAATAGTGTACTTCATAATAAATCAATTCACTTGGAGGAAAAAAGCGAAAATCGGCAATCAATTCATCTTCATTTATTACTTGTGGTGCACATCTCAATACCATTATGAACAAAACTCAATTTTGAATAAATGAACCGTGAATACTGATATTTTATTGATTACATATTGAAAACCGTTTTCAGAGACGCTAAGAAAATACCCGCCAGCACCACATCTCAGTCGAACCTGTCTCAACAATTACAGAATCCCGGGAACCAATGACATCATAGAAAAGGGTATACCCGTTTTTCTCCCAGTTTACGCTATACAGACAGATCCTGAAAACTTCCCACAACCAGACGAATATATTCCAGAGCGATTCGCTCCTGAAAACTCAGAGCAGCTGAAACCGTTCTCATGGTTACCTTTTGGAGGTGGTCCAAGAAGTTGCTTAGGTTTGTATGAATTTTTAGTCACCAATTGATAACTCTGAAATTTTTTTCCAGAATCCTCTTCTTCAATTCAATTCAATTCCTTTAATTTTCTGTTAAATACATAATTTCGTAGGAATAGTGAGAAAGGGTGAAGTAGTCGATAGGTTGATAAAAGAAGTAATAAGAGTTACATAGAAAGGTATAAAACAAATAGAACATGACACAAAAACATACGGTTTCGATCCAATAATCTCAGGAGAATTCAAACAAGTGGTAGTTTTACAAAGAGGTACAAAAATAAATTTCTTTTTGTCTGGTGTTGGTATTGTGGGTATCCTATCTAACTTTGAAATCTCTCATAGTTTGGAGACACTCATACATATTTCCGTAATATATAAGGAGGAAACACTTGGATTTTTATAATTTCCGAAGTTATCGACGTATATTTCTCGATACTTCACTGTTGTCATACTCCTCAGTATCCCCTTTTCCCCCAAATACAAACTCCATATTGAATTCTACATTCAGCCTGACCATAATACAATTTATCAACATACTCATATTCTAATTCTTGGATTCTTCTACTGATAGGCTATCAGGCCAATCAATAGAGATTTTCTGCTCTATTGATTCTCTGACAAAAATACACCAGGAATCCGACTGTGCCATTATACGAAGATAGTCCGTAGTTATATCCTGATATGTTTTCTACTCCCAACTGTCATTGCTAAATTTGTAATAAACATTTATAAGCATTTTTTCATCTTTTTTCATCGTTTTTGACTTGAAAACTAATGAAACAATCTCGATACTCTCAATGGACTTTAACGCAAAATGAGACTAGTCCTTTTGTAGTACTATACTTCAACTCTCAAAATTTTCGAAAATTTGAAATCAGATCACCTATGACGCATCTAGGTCTGCTGCAATAAAGTGCATTAAAAAAATCGAATTGCAATTATGCCAAAACTAATAATCCAACACTGTCTGAGTTTATCACACATAAAGTACATATCAGTCACCACTATGTCGTGGAAAGCCTGCTTTGAAACTTGAAAAATGGTGGTGTTATGAATTTTTTCAAAAGCCGCAGATTTTTCCGGTTTTTCTCCGTTAGTAATAATTCAATCGAGTCGTGCTGGGGCTCATTTTCTCTGCATTTTGATTTTCTACAATTCGTCCATAATTTCGACATTGCTCCACTAGTTTTCAAGTTACAAGTCAAAAATGATAAAAAAATGCTTTTAAATGTTCATAACAAATTTGGAGTAGGAGTAGGAAACATAACAGGATATAACTACGGACCGTCTTTCGTATGATGGCACAGTCGGTTTCCTGGTAGTATTTTTGTCACGAAAAAATCTCTATTGGTTGGTCTTCATGGAGTTCAGATGTGAGATTATATATTCACGATGAGGTTTGTGTGTTAAACAGTGATCTAAATATATACCCAAGAATATAACAAAGTTGACATTTGTCTTGGTATCATGGGAGACAAGCTGTTCACATTATTTCTGTCTGTTATGAAACCTAGTGGATTATGTTTTTTCTATGTTCATCAGGAGGTGATTTGAAGCTAACCATTCTCAGATTTTCATTGTGTTACATTTGTCCGTTAAAGCAGTCCTTACATGAGATCACTACAGACGTTTCATCAGCATGAAAATTAGAAACAGAACGGGGCCCAAGATTGAACCCTGAGTTACCTCTCTATGTTGATATATGTTTGATCCTATGAGGTGTTATTCAGATACATATATTGCTTTCGATTTTTTATGAAAGTCGGAAATCAGTTCATGGGTATAGCTCGAATTCTTTTATTCAGATACATATATTGCTTTCGATTTTTTATGCAAGTCGGAAATCAGTTCATGGGTATAGCTCGAATTCGTTTCTTGATAGGATGTCATGATTGACAAAGTCGAATGCACTGCTGAGGTCACAGTAAATCACAACAGGACATTCACCGCTATAAACTTCAAGGGTCTCCTAAGAAAGGAATATTCGAACCACTAGGCACCGTGACAGCTCTGTAGTTCTCTAGCTTGTGGAGGTCTTTTTTTTTTGTTTATCCGAGTGACTTTTAACATATCTGGAGAAGTTCCATCTGAAAAGTATAAATTCACGAGATATGTGAAGGGTTCCATCAGTAATGCCATTACTTTTTTCATCAAAAACATTGGAAACTCATCATAACCTCAGGATGATTAATTTTCCAGCTTCAATTTCAAAACATACAGAGTTTTTTCTTTGTGAATGACAAAATAAAGAAGGTCTAACGGTGAATTCATATAGTTTTTATAGAATTATCGCAATCCATTTGTCAGTCATTTTATTTTGGATAAAAATGTCGAGAGTCATACTGTCATAGTATTCACTGAATATTTTTCTTTTTTGGTCTCTTATAAAAATGTTTTTTTTTTTAGTGAAATTGTTCTGTGTGTATTGACCTTGGTGAAAAGTTTCGACATAGTTCTCCAAGGTGCTTTTGTTGCATTTTTAGATTTGTAAATTTTTCTATGAATGGTGCTATTGTTAGAGAATAACACTAGTCCCGGTATACTGCTCACTCAACATATCCGCTAATAGTTATTTTGTGTCATTTTCTAATTGGCAGCTAATAAAAAAAAATCTGCACCATTCAGTTGCCAATCAGAAAACAGTCCATTGTAGGATCAAGTGCCAGGACCGTGCTCAAATATTCATGAAATTTCAATTATTGATATGTTCGTTATTTTGCCAATTTTATGTAATGAATTTTTGTTAAATAATATTTCACGAGTTCTCAATCCCTTCAAAAAATAACCTTCCCATTGAGAACTATCTCTATAAGCATTTACATAATTGGAATGATTCCAAAAAATCACTTCTTTCAATGATTTTGTATTCCAGGTGAAAGGTTTGCTACAGTAAGTGTTAAATCAGCAATAGCCAACGTAATATACAACTACGAAGTAGAATTGAGTGAAGATAGTTTAACGAAAATGGAATTCCACCCAAGGGCATTCACAACAGCTCCCAAATCAATGAGGCTTATGCTGAGGTTCAAGAAAATACACCGAGAAAAAACGCAATATCCTATCAAATTCTAACAAATCAATCAATTGATCTACTACAGGAGATTCGAACTCATCTTATTAAAATAAGTACTAAGAAACATATAATTTCTTTCAGTCCCCAAAAATTACCACACAATTTTATGCAGTGCTGCGTCAGATTATTTATTTACTTGGTTATTTATCTATTGATACACTGTTCCACAGGTTACACCCAACTACAGAACAGGAATATAAGTAACAAATACAGTACAATACAAAATAAAAATTAACGAAGTAATAATATATACCGAAATTAAGTAAAGTAATGGGATTCAATCGCAGAGATTGAACAGTCGAAAATAACAATCTGACAACTTGCAGACTTACAATTGACACACATGTTATGCAGCGGTTACTATTTCAAGATATCTGTTCGTAGTGTTGGTAAATGGAACGTGTCGTCTACTCTAGACGATGGTACATTGAAATTGAATTTTTTGCAGAATATGTGGGTCAATAATTAGGTTGGTGATAAGTTTGAAAAGGAAAATTGTGGAGTGACAATCACGACGGCAGCTGAGGCTATTCATAGCGTGTCTAGCCAACAATGCATCATGGGTAAAGCCAATTGATGGATTCATGTTGTCCGATTATAGGAGAGAAGTTTGAGGAGGCGACGCTGAACCGATTCAACCTCTCTATATATAACTGATGATGTGGGTTCCAGATTATAGATGCGTCTTCTAATTTTGATCTGACGAAGGCATAGTATTACGTTTTTGATCTAGATGGGTCGGAGAAATGATAAGAGATACACGCAATGAATCCATACATTCTGTTTGCAACAGACAGAGTGGCTCAAATATGACGGGAAAAAGATAATTTCGTGTCGAAAATAACACCAAGTTGGTGTATGTGACAGACCGTTGGAGGGGAATGTCGTTGATTGAATATTGATATAGAAGTGGATGATTTTTCAAAGTGAAAATCATTACATTACATTTACTTGCATTAAGAGAAAGCTTATTACGAAAGCACCATTGCTCAATGCGTTTCAGGTTGAGGGATAATTGTAGACAGTCTTCTATCCCATTAATCTCAGGAAATAATTTTAGGTCATCCGCGTACATTAAGCAGTTGAGGTCAATGACCTCAACTATATCATTTATGAAACCGTTGAAGAGGAGTCGACCAAGGTTGCTTCCTTGAGGTACACCTGAGGTAGCTGCTTATTCAATAGATTTGAAGCCATTGAATATGACATACTGACGCCTGTCAGTGAGGAATGACACGAAGAATTCGATGAGGGTCTGAGAAAAGCCATAGTTATACCAGAACAGCAGGGTTTTTCCAAAAAATAGATTTATCTAATCCTATCCCATGTTATTTCGGATAAATATTGAATGCAATGGTCAAGCGAATACAAGTGGATGACAGACTTCAGCAAATCTTTAGACAAAATAGACCACGGTATCTTGGTCAGAAGGCTCTCTGGGGTGGGTGTGGATGGTGTTTTGTTAACTTATATTGTGTCATATCTATATGGGAGAACCCAATACGTTTCTCTTCATGGCCACACTTCCGAAGTCAGAAAACATACCATCTGGGATGCCACAAGGGTCGCACTCAGGCCCCTCATGATTTTAATTTACATCAATAATATATCCAAATGCTTCAATAACTGCAAATATCCAGCCTTTGCTTTAGATTTTTTTCAAGAAGTAAGGAACGTTTTCGATTGCGACAAGCTACAAAGAGATCTGGATAGGTTTGAAACTAACTGTAGCGAAAACAATGTATTTGTAAAATCTGACAAATGTCACTGCATAACATTCACTAGAAATAAAAACGTATCTGTTACTCCCTAAGGCCCGGTATTCTCACCTCTGGGCATACTAGGAATAAATTAACCAACGGTTAGAATATGCCTTTTTCAACATTCATTGATGGCGAAAGCACATTCTAATCATCAATTCATTCATTCCTAGTATAACCGGTGGTGAAAATATCGAGCCTAAATGGAGTCGGAATGAAACGATGCAGCCAAGTAAGAGATTTAGGAGTCACATATGACAGCAAACTCATTTTTCACGTTCATATCAATATTGTAAGAAATATTTTTCTCAAGATGTTAGGTCACATCATGATACAAACAAATTCATATCTAACCCTCAGGCCATATTAGCTCTTTATAATGCATAAGCTCAACTTCGGCTGCTCTATTTGAACCCCCCCAGTATAATGATTATGTTGAAAGACTACAAAATGCTCAAAATCAATTTCTGAAATACTGGTCTTTCGAATAACACTCCCCCACATCTGTTCCGCTTCTTTTTGTGATGATGTCAAAATATTATCTTTGGAAAATCGAAGAATTATAAACAATGAATGAAAAAATTGATAGTCCGGCTATCTTGAATAGACTGAATATGTAGGTGCCATCAAGATCATTGAGAAATCACAATTTGTTTGATATTAAAACAAGATCTCTGCTAGTAACTCACCAATCTGTAGAATGACTAAAACTTTCAATAAATACTCTCATGATTATGACATATTCAACACACCGTCCACCATATTCAAAAATTGTATTGATCGCTCCTTTTTAAGTGTCAGTGATTTCAATGTGATACTCTTCATCCCTTGAATGTGGATATGTTAATTATACAAGTGAACTGTAAACTTGTTATGTTAATTATGAATTTCCACCTAACACAAAAATTGACTCCAATTGAGTCACTTCTATGTAAATTGCTATGAGTTGGAAACATTTATCAAATTGTTAATACCTGTTAAGTGGATACTGTTCTGGGCTTTCGCCTGTTGTATCCCAAACATAAATAAATCAATTACGACGGAAAAAAATGCTTTCTCCAGACAAAAAACTTTTTTCCGTTTTGAACGTAGATATCTGAAACTCAAAAACTAGAGCTGATGAAAAAATTCCAGTTATTTATTTGAAATTAGCATATCATATGTAGTCAGCAACAGCACAAAAATTTCCGGGCAACAGATGTAAACTAGTGTATCGACTATAAATAAGAGTGATTCAGAACGCTCGTGGTTTTCTTCTAAAATAACTCCCATAAAAAAATTACCCTAATTAATAGAACACTTGTACAGGGTGATTCAAAAGTACTTTGAAAAACTTCAGGAGGTGATTCCTCACAATATTTCTGATATGAATTGTCCAAATAAATATATGTATGGAAATGCTTCGTTTCCAAGATACAGGGTGTTGAAGTTTTATTTTTATTTTCGTTTTTTTTTCAAATAACTTTCGAAATACTAACCCTAATTGAACAAAAATTGGTATTGAGAGGACTTCTGAGGTGTCGAATTCGAACCTGATGTTATTATTGCTCTCACTCGTAGCGCCACCTACACGTCTTCCTCTTTTATGAAGATTCATAACTTTTTTAGCGTACCCATTTTTTACTGAAAAAATCAATTCCTCTATCATATCTACGTAGAAAGCTACCTCTGTTACAAGTCGCTATATGCAACCGTTTTCTAATTATTTGGACTTGAAAATTTCAAGTCGATTATTTGATAATCGATGCGTGTTGAAGTTATTACCAATATTTTGCATTTTTCACAAGAATGCTCAGGAAATGAATTTGACGTTTAAGTAAGTAGTTTTGGTTTTTTGTAGGGGGCGCCACCTATTCTATTTATTTTTACTCGTTTGGAATAGTTATTTTTGTATCAAGGGTGCAAAATCTGTATTTGTTTTAATAAAATTTGCAAGAAATATCATCATTTTATCACAAGAAATTTTGAATATGTAGAGTAGAATGAAATGAGGGAAACTAAATTGTATTCAAATAAATTGTTTAAAGTTCAGCGAAGATACAGGCATTCAGTCATTCCAGTCATTTAATTTCGTACCCGCTCAAAAATTATCGGTGTGTTTCTTATTGTTTCACAGGCGTCTACCATTCGGTTTCTTAGATCTTCCTCGTTCGCTACTTGAGTTTTATGAACTAGTGACCTCAAATGTCCCGAAAAATCAAAATATAGCGGGTTTAGATGTGGGGACTTGGTGCCCACGCCTGCTTAAGTTCTTCTACACCCCTACCGATCCATCGATTTGGATAGACAGTGGTAAGGAATTCCCGGGCTACAACGCTAAAATGGACCGGAACCCCATCATGCATAAACCACATGCGGATACGAATTTCTGATGGTATATTCTGAAGTAGTCCCGCCAATTCATTTTCTAAGAAGTCTCTGTAAGTCGCGCCATTCAGTCGGAACGGAAGAGAGAAAGGACCTATCAAGTAATTATCAATTATTGCCGCCCTTACATTTACAGAAAATTGATACTGATAATGTCTTTCACTAACTGCGTGCGAATTTTCCAGAGCCCAAACATGGTTGTTATGAAAGTTTGTGATAGCATTTCGGAAGAAGTTTGCCTCGTCCGTGAAGAGCATATATCTTAAAAATTGGGTTTCCGCCAATTTTCTCAAAAACCACTGACAGTAATGCGTTGGGAAAGTCTCGTGGCAAAAGAGCTTGTACCTTTGAATATGATATGATAAAATTGTTGATCGTGGATGATTCCCCAAACTGTGGATTGAGTAGAATTGAGAGCTTCAGCAATTATTCTTGTACTTGTTTCTGGATTCTCCTTGAGAGCATTCAAAATAGCTCCTTCCAATTCTGGGGTTCGGACTGCTCGTGGTCTTCCAATAATAACAGCTGCCCTCTTGAAGCTACCTGTTTCTGCCAAACGACGGTGGAGACTGGTAAATGATGGAGCTGAAGGCAGTACTCGATTAAAAAATCGCTGCTGGTGAATACGTCTTTCTTCGCGCGCATTGCCATCCGCAAGTCCACAAACGTAATGCATATCGGCTAAATGAGCATTATTGTTTCAAAATTAGTGTTTTAAAACTTACAGAAACTTCAACAAAACGTTCAACTGTCACATAATATGTGATTAACTACGCACTTAAACGACAAATTCATTTCCTAAGCATTCTTGTGAAAAATGCAACATATTGGTAATAACTTCAACACGCATCGATTATCAAATAATCGACTTGAAATTTTCAAGTCCAAATATCTAGAAAACGGTTGCTTATAGCGACTTATAACAAGGGTAGCTTTTTACGTAGATATGATAGAGGAATTGATTGTTTACTGAAAAATGTGCTAGAAGTACGCTCAAAGAAGTTATGAATCTTCAAAAAAGAAAAAGACGTGTAGGTGACGCCCCCTATGAGTAATAACATCAGGTTCTAGTATGACACCTCAAAAACCCTCTCAATACCAATTAAGGTGTTTCGAAAGTTATTCGAAAAAAACCAAAATAAGAATAGAATTTCAACACCCAGTATCTTGGAAACGAAGCGTTTCCGGACGTATATTTATTTGGACAATTCATATTAGAATATTGTGAGGAATCACCTCCTGAAGTTTGTCAAAGTACTTTTGAATCACCCTGTATAATAATTTCATCAATTTCTCGGATAACCCAGAAATCAGCAATACTGTTCGACCTCAGTTGAAAAACATGCCCCATTACACCTTCCAGATCGTAAGTGCTATCTTTACACTTCAGATATATCTCTCATAGTTATTAGAGCTGTTCGTAGCAAATTGCCCTTGAACCATTAGCTTTTTATGGGTATGCGCATCAAAACGTATAGATGTAGAGTCGTTGATTATTTCACAAACGGCTATCGTCTCTAGTGCCCCGACTTTATACGATATCGTCAACTCTAACATTCAGATTGCATCATTGCCATCATGAAAATGGGAAGCAAGCACCAGTGGTGGGTAAGCCGCTGCTTTGATGTTTGTGAAATTGAATAATTTTTGTGATTCCGTACATCAAAATTCGAAATGATATCACTGACGTATTCATCTACCATCCACAGATTTTTTTTTGTAGATAATGCTTGAAGAAGAAAGTTGAAATTCAGCGAGATTTCGGAGCACATTGACTAGAAAATTATACAGTGCGTCCATAAAGTAAAGCATAAATTCATTATCAGCTGAATAAACCATACTATTAAAAATTCCCGAAAAAAGTCGATTTTTCATTTTAATATCCTGTTTTTTTTTCAAATAATAATTTGATATACAGGGTGATCTACCTTCGAGTAACGACGTCATCACCAGTATTTTTTAAATGGATCAATAGGCCTTTTTTTTCGGAGTTACCTTGTTGTGGTCATTCCAAAAACGTATCACAAGTTGCGTCAAATTGGTTCATGGTGAGCAAAAATACCAAAATCACAAGTTATTCACAAAATAATGAATAAAGAATAAACGTAATACAGAATTAAATTAAATTGGGGTGTGTTGTATTGTTATACAACAATTGTTTTTATTTTAGAATATGTTTTTGAGTGGTCAGAAATGACGCTTTAGACAACAACAAAAAACATGAAAAATTACGCTTCGGAAGCATGAAAAAATGCAAAAAAATTAACCGTGAAAACTACGATTTTGGAACGTGAAAAATGACGCTTTAGGCGTGAAGGAACTCATTTTTTTTGCCAAATTTCAAAATTTTCTGATAATTTTTCGTGCATATGAAACGTGAAAAATAATACTTTAGACGCATGGAAAAATGTAAAAAAATTGAGCGTGAAAATGATGTTTTAGAAACGTCAAAAATGACGCTTTGGACGCATAAAAATATGCAAAGAACAATAAGCTAGAAAATGACGTTTTTGAAACGTGAAAAATGATGATGTACCTCAATGCATTAACTCGCTTTCAAGTCTAACTTTGCAACAGATAATAATAATAATAACAACAAAAAAGTTTATTGAAGTACAGATGTATGAGATAAAATACTACTCTGGTTACAACTTCAAAAGGCAGAATATTGGCAATATTCAAATCTGCCAGTAAGTGAATCAAGACAATATTTTTTTCTTCTAATATAAACCAAACTGAATAATAAATAAATAATAGTAATACTGATAACTAATAACCATAACAATATAATAACACCAATCAGCACAACATAAGAGTGAGATACATCAATAGCTTTTTTAAGAGAAATTTGAAAGATTTCAGTGTATACAATATACAACTCTTCTAGAGAGATGTCATCTTCTTTACGTTCATCATTGCATTCCAATCCATGAAGACGTTTTTCCTCCGCTTGTTTTTTGGAACACCCAACAGCAAAATCACTACTACCCTTACACAACTTGCATTTCTGACCATATGCTGGACAGTTCATTAGTTGATGACGATATTCACATTTTCAACAAGAGGAAAATGTTATGATATGTGCAGTTAGCCTTTTCGTATATCTTGGACCCATCAGTATACCAAACTGATGCGTCCCTTTCGAGTTGGGGCCCGTTCGTTGTATGGTATGGTGGTTGTTCAATGATGGAATACAATGTCTGCGATATGTTGTGAGATAAACTGAGACGGATATATGTTAAAATTAGCACAACTATGTGAGTCGACTGAAAATACTTTATGATTTGATTCACACAGTTGTCTTTGCCATCAAAGATTTTCTACCTAGGTAATTTCTTTGGCAATAGTCTTTGAATTACTAATTGTATTTTATTGTACTTGTGTAATTCATAAAGAGAATTAGGAATACGACAGTGGACGATTGAGTAAATAATGGAGCCATACAGTAATGTGAATCTGTACTCTACTTAGGAATTTTCACCTCGTTATAGAATGGGGTGATATGATTCCTCTTCTGAACTTGCAAACGAATTTTCATTCTCTCGTTTAGGTATAGGTAATAGACACTAGAACCGTAGTCCATTTGTGTTAATACTGGAGAATTTACTAAGTTCATTTTTGTATGTTAGGGAATCATGTTTATAACTCCATAATGACTTCAATATGAAATAGCAAATTCTCAGTTCGTTTAAGACATGATTTTCAAAAGTAAGGTGCTCATCAAAAGTTATTCCTGAGTTTCTGCAGACAGTACTTAGTTCTATGTTCACATCACCAACCCATATATTTTCATTTCACATCGGTTTACCAATACCTTAGTACCTAAGCACATTGCTACAGTTCTGGACGGATTGATCAGGATACCATGATCCACAAAAAACTTACACACTTCACGAATATTCTCATTTAGGTCGCAGATTCTTCTGTCAACCGCATTTGGGTCGCAGGCACCATAAATTTGAACGTCGTCTGCATAAAGATGTATGTTCCAGTCGGATGTTATGCAATCCACGAGCTTTGATGTGAATATAATGAATAGTAAAGGACCTAATATGCTCCCTTGAGGAACGCCACATTTTACTCCACGATTGTCCGATACATTTTGACAAATTTTCACGCACTGAGTTGATGCGCTAGGTAGCTTTGAAACCATTGTAGGGCGCAGGCACTCAATATTTCTGGTGACATCATTCGTAATACGCATCAAGGCTGTTGTGGTGCTATGTGATTTTCGAAATCCGGATTGGACTTTCGATATTATTTCATGTTCATTGGCATAATTCATCAGGAGACCAGCTACTACCTTTTCCAGTAATTTGGACATGGTTGGAAGGACATTGATTGGTCTCAGTTATTTCAATTCAATAGCTTTGGGAATTTTGGGGAGCGGGGAGATAATAGCTTGCTTCCAAATTTTTCGGACAACTCCACTACTTAAAGAAAAGTTCACAATATTCAAGATAGTCTCTTTACAATATTCTAATGCGCATTTTAGCATTATCAAATTGATTCCATCAATACCATAAGCATTGGATTTGATGGAGTTTAGAGTTTCAAGTGTTCCCAGCGTTATCTGATTGAGGCTCAGTTCAATGTCATCTTTGAAGCGGGTTGATCGAATAAAATTATTTATTAGGTGCACATTCTCAATTTCATGTGATATTTCAAGCGAAGGGTTGTTGTGGATATTCCAATTAGAAAAAATCCTTCACATTTGTTTTGGATTGTTTCTATTCAACTCAATCATTTGCTGGATATAGGCAATAGCTCCAGATACATAATTTCTGAGCTCCTTATAATAGTTGAGGTGTTGAATAGATTTACTGCTTTTATATTTTCTATAGGCTTTATGTTTCAATTCGACCCTTTTTTTAATTGTGTATGTTATATATGCACGATATTTTTTCCTAATTGTAATAGTTTTTAAAGGCGCATTTTTATCAAAAAGAGACGAAATACAATCATTCAGAAAAAATACCTTTTCTCGATATCAGGAAAATTTTCTACTTGCTTCCAGTCGATATATCGTGCATCATTAGCAAAAGTTTCATGATCAAAATTGGAGAAGCTCCTATAAATGAACTTTTTTGGATTCTTAGTAGGAATCTCGTATTGGAGTTTACAGTAAACGAGTCTATGATTTGCATGCATACACATATTCCAGTCACCATAATTTCGTTTTTTGCATCAGCATTCCTTGCCTCTCTCTACTGCTCTGAACGCCTTTTTTTCGTGATAAATATTGGCGCCTTCACCTATGTGGAAGTGGCGCGTATTTTTTTTTGAGATTCCGTATTACAAAAAGCATGGTATATATTATTTTGATATACCCTACTTCACACTTCTGCAAGATTTATCCCTAAAAAAATTAGAATCTAGACGCACTATGGTAGGTCTATTATTCCTATATAGGCTCATTGATGGCCAAATCAACTTCTCTCATTTACTAGGTCGCATGCAATTTCCAGTTCCCCAATACAACAGTAGAAATATCAACCCAATACTACATGTCTCAACACCCTATTCAAACCTAGGACTAAATTCCCCAATACACAGGAATTGTCAAGCTGCCAACCAATATCTCAGTAATGTAGATATTTTCTTCTGCCATTATAATAACTTTAAAAAACATCTCAACGATCTTATTTTGTACTAACTGAAATTATATTGATTTGTAACACATTTCATATCATCACTGTTACCCACTAACTATTTTAATTTGTAAATATTTCATGAACAATGTTCACTACTATTATATATTTCGAAAGTAATCTGTAAGTGGACTTGATGTCTGTTGATTATTAATGAATAAAAATAAAATAACATAAAATTAGTGTACGTTTTGGTTGGATTAGTAGTGCACATGCTGCCATAGAACTCTCATAGTATCACTACTCTACGTGCAGGGCTTTAATCTCTATATTTTATCTCAGTGTTTCCATGTCCTCTGGAGTACAAGCTGTTGTTCCGTGATTTTTGTATTGTATATATCCGTTAACATATATGTTCCAATGCTCCATCCATAAATAGTTTCTGTCTCACACTTTTGATAATTCATTGATTCTTTGTATAATCTCCTCCAAATACCCCTTTTCAATTCTGTTGAATCTGAGTACATTCAAGCTTTGTATTTCCATCATGAGGTAATAGTCTGAGAGATGGATATGTGAATTAAAAATGATAAGGTACAAAGGAAATTTTTACATAGAAACCTCCCTCACTAGCTGACAAGTGTATAGCTCTGTAGACAGAAGTCTGTCCGGGGGCTGAAAGCGTGGGCGGGCGGCTAAAGATTCTTCCAGAGCGCCGCCCGCCGCTCATATCACTCCAACACACATTTTCAAATGTAACAAGGCCTGGTGGCCTAGTTGGATGATCGCCCGCTTTCAAAGTCCAAGGACCTGGGTTCGATACCGAACTGGGTTACGCAATTTTTTTTTTTTCAATTTTCTATTTTCTATTACACTCAAATCAACCATAAAACTTCTACAAGTCACGAAAATATATTACCTCAGAACATTCAGCCTCACAACCCCTCAAGACACAAAACAGAATTTTCACAGAGCATGACTTGTTCCGCAGCGGCCGAAGGCTGCTGAAAATTACTCTGAACCTGATTTTTCGACGTAGCTTTTCCAGGAAATAGATCTAATTAGTTCAACGGAAGTATTATCCGTAAATTTCAATTGTTCTACCGTGATCAAATTACAGATCTTTATCATAAGGGAATAGCAGGAAGTGATAAAATAGTATATTAAAGGTTTGAAAACGACTCTTTGCACATAAGCGGGACAATTTGGTGGACTAGCCGAAAGCCCAAGTCGAGCGAGTGTGCAAAGAGGTTTTCAAACGAATTTTTCACGATAATTTTCATACGACTGCAAATAGAACCACACAAATCTCATTTTTCTTTGTTAAACTCGTTTTTATTGCTGCTAAAACTAATTAAAAAAAAAGTTGTATTCAATATTTCTGGTAACATTGGAGCATTCCTTCAAAATTACGCCAGGAAAGCAGTATTATTCTGCACCTTCTTTTCTGTAATGGAGAATATTTTAGGTGGTGCGTTATCAGTAGAGTTCTACAAATAGACTAGGAGGAATCGGCGCATGAGTACCGAAAACTATTCCACCTCAATTTTTTCATGCCATGCCCTTCAAATTGCCCTACTGATGATATAAATGCATGTTGCCATGGGGCAACCCCGTGCCATATTGTTCAAACCGAAATTGTTTAAACAATTGCAAGGAATTGTTATTTTCCAACCGGACATTTTTTTTTATATTCTTTATTGAAATACAAATCAAAAAGGTCCTATGATCATGATAAAAATAATATTTTTAGAGACATGAATTTTTAAAGGTTCGAAAAATCTCAAATTTGGGTACTTTTGAGCCATAAAAAATATATTAAAAAAAATATATATAAATAATATTTTTTTAAATTCTTTATACAATAGTTAATAATATTCTTAATAGATATTTGAAAAAATTTCATTGTTTATACCTGTTTTTTTATTGTTAATTTCGCGCGCTCACAAGTATGCGTCGCTTACGTTTAAGTATCGCCGTCTCTCTCTGACTCATGCGCTGCATTGGCCTCTCTGTGTCCCGAATTATTATTTATCATTTATCTTAAAAACTATTAACTTTATCAAGATTGTTGAGGGAAGCAATGTTAATAATAATGAAATTGTCTACAATTTGTTGTCGAAATTTTTTTTTTCTGGAATAAATTTTACAAAAGTTATTTGAGCATGAATCGGAACATGTAATTAAAATTACTTTTTAGTCAGTTTATATTACTTTTCTGTTACTATCATAGTAATGAATGCATTTATATCAACAATAATAAGATATAATGGTATTTGAACATTTTTTGGTATCACAAATATATACAAATAATAAAAAGATTTTGGTACGCACTTAAATGTTTTGAAAAAACATTCAAATGGATGGAAAAATAATAAAATAAAAAATACTTATATGGATATGTATATGAAGAGATTTCTTTTTTTTTTTGTTTTTTATTTTTCCAAGGTTACTCTTTGTATAAAACCTCAAGATCTTTGTTTGTTCTTGTGACAAAATTGTTGATTATATAGAGCACTAGCTGACCCGACAGACGTTGTCACATGGGGTATCGCAAAACATCGCAAGGAGACCTCCTGCTGCCTCTTCACGGGGGTATTTTCCCATTTAATTGAAATACATAATTGAATGCATTGTAAATGAGAAATTTCGAGATGTACCGTACTAAGTAGATAATAACTATACTTTATATAATATTTGAATTGAATTGAATTCGGTCAAACGGCTTAAATTTTAATAAAAATGGAATATTTCAGAGCAGCCCTGAAATTTTGTGTAGTTATAGATTTCAACTGTAGAAATTGCGTAAATTATTGTCTGAAGTCTAGGTCGGGGATTAAACGTTGCCAAATTCGGTGGAGTTGTGAGAACATTGTTCAAATTTTAATGACAATGTGAGTTCTGGCGATTTCGTTTTTATATTATTTACGGCTTAAAAAGCTGTACATAATTTGCCATAGGGTGAAATGGTGGCTAAAGATATACAAAATGATAATACCACTGAAGCGCTAAAACTTCTTTCATGCAGTCTTGGCATTTTTTATTTGTATTATTCAAATTTTCAATGAATTATGAATTAATTACGGGAAAAAAATAAAAAAATTAATTACAACCTTTGTTGACTTTTTTTACATTTAATAATTGAGAAATCTGATTCTTATCAACATCAATAATCTGACTGATCAACTGCATCCTCGTCGCAGGAATAATCAATATCGGTTTCATCATCTGAAACATAAATTAACATTTTTATAAAAACGAAAGTAATGTATCATGTAATACTTTACCTTCTGGTTCTTCCTAATTTAGTATAACATCTTCAATTGTTGACGGTTATTATGGGAAATCAAACAATTTAAATTCATACATGAGCTGTTGATGTATCCAGCCACAATTAGTAGGTTCGAGATCCGTTGGAACTGCTAAGTGTGCATTTGTCCAGATATTTAATCCTGTATATCAAGGATGGAAATGGGGAAATGCCCCTGTAAAGAGGCAGTAGGAGGTCGCCTCGCGATGTTTTGCGATACCCTTTGCAAAAATAAATTATTTCAAGTCTAATAAAGCTTTATATCCGTTCCTGCTATTCACTTATGCGAAATATCTGTAATTTGATCATAATAGATCAATTGAAATTCACGGATAATACTTTCGTTGAACAAATTAGATCTTTTTCCTGGAAAAAGTACGCTGAAAAACCAGGGCCAGAGAAATTTTCAGCAGCCTTCGGCTGCTGCGGAGCAAGTCATGCTCTGTGGTAATGCTGTTTTATGTCTTGAGGGGTTGTGAGGGCGAATGATCTGATGTAATATATTTTTGTAGACGTTTTGTCGTTGATTTGAGTGTGATAGAAAATAAAAAAATTAAAAATATGCGTGAACCAGTTCGGATATCGAACCCAGATCGTTGGACTCTGAAAGAGGGCGTTCATCCAACTAGGCTACCAGGCCTTGTTGAATTTTAAAATGTGTTTGGAGTTATATGAGCGGCGGGCGGCGCTCTGGAAGAATATTTGACTTCCCGCCCCCGCTTTCAGCCCCGGAACTGACTGACTGACGCCTACAGAGCTACAGACTTGTCATCTAGTAAGGAAGGTTTAAGTGTAAAAATGTTCCTTGTACCTTATCATTTTTAATTCACGTATCCAGCTCTCCGTCCATAACATCAATCATCACGCCTCCTTGGCGACTCCAATGTACATCACCCTTCTATCATTATCAATACGCTTCAAAGAAAGGAAAACGCCTGATAATCTCATGGGAATGTTTCGTCAATATATGTTGCATCAGTACCCCCTTTTTCTACGTCCATGGCGACGCTCTTTCAGAAATGGACAGTCTCATCAGTAGCAATGGCAATATCGCCTATCTCTCCATTGTCTTATAATTTTCCTCACGGACAATATGACTGGTTCACAATTGGCGTCGTTTTCAGGATAATAGCAGTCACAATTCTGAGTAAAGTGTAAATTCCTGTCGGACCTATCTTGAAGTGGACTAACCCCATTGAGCTTGCAATTTACTTCAGAATTGGAGCACGTCCATGCAAATTTAATGAGGTGCTGTATACGTTAGAACGTTTTATTAGTTCTTCAGTAGTTGATTTAAATGCAAACTTCCCTTCGTTTTTCCACGGATCAAGACAGTCAGAGAGTGGTGACGTTTCCCAGATTACAGAAGGAGCTTATTTCTATCCAATAGTTTTTTCTCTAGGAATACATTTTTCAATATGTAGGTATGCGGAATGAAAGTAAAATCTTAATTGACTCTTCATTCAAACAAATTCTTATATACAGTGCGCGTCAAAATCATGGAACAATTTCGATATTCCGCAAGCCATGTACTTCTGACAAAAATCCTAAAATAGGTCGATTTTTATTTTAAAATGCCGATTTTTTTATGTATATTCAAAAGAGGTTTTGTCACTGGTTTTGACATGGTGACGTAATCGGTATTTTTTTTAATTGGAATAGATGTCTTGTGATACCTCATCTGAAAGGCCTTTCAATACTGCATTCAATGATATAATTAATTAGATATTTTTTTACAGGGTGAACAAAAATTAAAATTTTATTTCAATAAGAGAATAACTTCATATCCAACAAAATAGAACAGTTAAATAAGATTTTCGAAATGCCATCCACCAGTCTCTTGACAATAAGCTAATCTACGGACACATTCCTCTTGCACATTGCGAATAACTTCCGGAGTAATTCTGTTAATTTCGATCCTAATTCGATTTTTCAACTATTGTAGATGTCGCGGCCTATCTACATAGACCTTCGATTTCAAATAACCCCACAAGAAAAAATCCAGGGGCGTAAGATCTGGAGATCTTAGGGGCCACTCTATTGGTCCGCGTCTACCAATCCACCTCCTAGGAAAACAGTTATTCAAAAACTCGAGAACATCACGTGCATAGTGCGGGGGTGCACCATCTTGTTGCAACCAAGTACTTTCATTTGGTGAGTTAGGATTGTTGGCGTTTGGAAAAATATATTTTTATTATTATTACATTATGATTATGAAATGTTTGTTTTGTCATCGGTCCTTGATATGTGTGACAAATTTTAGATTATTCGGATGATTGGAAGTGGGTGAATATTTACTTCCGAAATTTTATTACATTGTGAGTCATTTAGTTACAAGTAAATTTAATAAAAGCGTGTTAAAAAATGCAAAATTTTACTTTTTTGAGCCAAGGCTCTAATCCCTTAGACTGCCCTGGCAGACTAGTGAGTCAGTGCTCTACTACACCAATGGATTCTTTCCAAATATTAATAGTTAGCTATTTCCTAGTCTAAAATGGAAACAAAACACAATCACAAATTGATGCCATAATAGGCAAGTTAGTGTCAAATAAATGTCAGTTGAAATATCAACAAATATTCTTCACAAATTCTAAATGAAAAGGTTCTAAAAGTAAACTATGGCTACTTTAAGTGAAACCCAACGCATAGAAATTTTAATTTTTATTGGATGCGGAGATAGAACCAGAACTCAGCAAGAGGTATGCGACTTGTTCAATGCGAAGTATCCAAATAGACCCATCAGTCGTTCAACAGTCAGTAAGATTGAGAAAAAATTTAGAGAAACTGGTCATGTCAAACATATTCCGAATGCTGGACGTCCTAAAATAGAAGAAAACGTGAAACTTGATGTTCTATCGGGTGTAGAGAATAATCCTCACAATACTTCACGACAAATTGCAGCAGACCTTGACATATCCCAAAGTTCTGTTTTACGTATTCCAAAAGCAGAAAAGTACCATCCATACAAAGTACAGCTACATCAACAACTCAATGATGATGATCCCGATCGCCGTGTTCAGTTCTGTGAAATAATGCAGGATTTGTGTAACCGCAATCCACGTTTTATAAAACAAATTCTGTTTTTCGATGAGGCTACGTTTTGCCTAAATGGTTCAGTTAATCGTCAGAATTGCACATATTGGAGTAGGGATAATCCTCACTGGATGATGGACGGGCATACTCAATACCCTCAGAAAGTCAATGTTTGGGCAGGGATAATAAACGACAGGATTATTGGCCCGTATTTTTTCGAAGGAAATCTCACAGGGGAGCGTTACTTGGAATTCTTAAGAAATGAACTCATACCTAGCCTTGCCGATATTTTTCCAAACGCCAACAATCCTAACTCACCAAATGAAGGTATTTGGTTGCAACAAGATGGTGCACCCCCGCACTATGCACCTGATGTTCGCGAGTTTTTGAATAACTGTTTTCCTAGGAGGTGGATTGGTAGACGCGGACCGATAGAGTGGCGCCCAAGATCTCCAGATCTTACGCCCCTGGATTTTTTCTTGTGGGGTTATTTGAAATCGAAGGTATATGTAGATAGGCCGCAAAATCTACAAGAGTTGAAAAATCGAATTAGGATCGAAATTAACATAATTACTCCGGAAGTTATTCGCAATGTGCAAGAGGAATGTGTCCGTAGATTTGCTTATTGTCAAGATACTGGTGGATGGCATTTCGAACATCTTATTTAACTGTTCTATTCTGTTGGATATAAAGTTATTCTCTTATTGAAATAAAATTTTAATTTTTGTTCACCCTGTAAAAAATATCTAATTAATTATTATCATTGAATGCAGTATTGAAAGGCCTTTCAGATGAGGTATCACAAGACATCTATTCCAATTAAAAAAAATTACCGATTACGTCACCATGTCAAAACCAGTGATATAACCTCTGCAGAATATACATGAAAAAATCGGCATTTTAAAATATAAATCGACCCATTTCAGGATTTTTGTCAAAAGTACATGGCTTGCGAAATATCGAATTTGTTCCATAATTTTGACGCGCACTGTATAGACACGGCGCCGAGAGACATTTCGGGAACAAAAACCGTTGACCGCATTCTGATTGATGATTTAAGTCAAGAAAGACTTGATGAAGGTTGCCGGGCGGAGGTTGCCGGGCGGAATGAGTGACAATTCTTTTTTTTTTCGGCCCCATAGTAGGAAGTTTTGATTCCATCGCTGTAGCTATCAACAAACGTTGTTTATGACTATTAAAAGTTTGTTTAGGTGAGGTATGGAATGGAAAACAACATGATCATAAAACAGTACGCATTTAGTTTCTGTTTAAAAAAAAATAAGTGGTTTACATATCGATGAATAATGAAAAATAACTGAATTTTACACTTATGCAGGAAGTTTTTACAATTATTGTGGGTACATTTGCAAAGAGAGATACAAATAATCTCGCTTTTTTGGAGCACTTGCTGACATCCGATTGAGCTGAAATTTGGCAAGTATTCATAGTTCCGGTCACAATGCATTAAGAAATTTTTGTTAGTGAAAACAATAAAATGGCGGCTTCAAGATGGCGGATGAGTTTTGTGATTATGGTTCGATTCGATTCAAAATTGGTATGTGGGGGTTTTCTGGGTCGAAGATTATGAATTTTCCTTCAAAGTTCATAAAATCAGAAAGGCGGCTCCAAGATGGCGGATGAGTTAATATTGAGATGGTGTCCTTATTGAAGGACTAGATAGCTCAGAACTTACAGGAAAAAAAGGCCCCATAATAACTTAGTTCGCTGCAGCACAGGCGTGTTCGTTGGAGATACATTTGCCAAGAAATATCGACCGTATTACCATAATAAAACTCTCATGTATATTTAAAAAAAGGCAAATCATAGACAAATCAATAGAAGGAATAAACGATACAATAAACGAATGAGGTTCATCTCAAGAACTCAATTAAAACAAAAC
Organism: Gonioctena quinquepunctata; assembly: GCA_018342105.1. NCBI lineage: Eukaryota > Metazoa > Arthropoda > Insecta > Coleoptera > Chrysomelidae > Gonioctena > Gonioctena quinquepunctata. Next base: position 46,704 of record JAFIRS010000892.1, on the reverse strand, counting down.
AAGTAGATGAAACATTTGAAAAAAAAATGGCACACTTCCCCTAGCAACTCGCTTACCTTACAAAGAAACGCAGTCCCCCTTACCAATATAATATTCAGCAAGAACATACCTCTGTGTTTCAGAATTCCTTGTGTAATTATTCGAACCTAATCTATTGAAACTAAATTCTCAGAATCTTCCCTTCACATCCCAGGATGCAATATCCCGTGTGCAATATTATCTGGAAACCCCGTTGGACAATATTTCCGCTCTGATACGGATTGATGTTCTTCTGAAGCTTGAAAAAATTGTGAAGAACCAGGGTTGCCAAAATATAATTCAACATGAGCAGTCATTGGCCTTCGAAGAACTCTCCACCTCTGGCATAAAATTCCAAAAGCATTTTCAATTGTTTGTCGTACTCGGGACAATCTATAATTCAAGATTGATTTTGTATCATCCAAATTTTGTTCGGGATAGGGTTTCATAATATTTAAGTGCAGAAGAAAAGCTGCATCTGCCACGGAGAGTTAATTTGTTTTTAACATACTACCTGGTAAATTATCATCAGGAGAGGGAATATCTAAGAAAGTATTCAGTATTGCCTTGCCGAAACCACTATTTTTGAATACCCTAACATCGTGGTTTGAACCACTTGCTCCAACATCCACAAGAGTTAACCTATAATAGGCATCACATGGTGCCATCGAAACCAAACTGAAGTTTTTTTTGTCATTGAAAAATTCACTTCCAGAATTGATAGGAGCTTGGATGGTAATAAATTTGCCATCTATTGCCCCCAAACAATTAGGCATATTCCATCTTTCGTTGTATCCCTTCGAAAAATCCACCTATCGATCCCTTGATGGTGGTGGTAGTTGTGTGGGGGATAAAATATTCCACAAAGCTGAACAAGTTCCTTGCACAATTACATGAACAGTTGCCAGACCCACTTTGTACATCCACGCAATTTCCTGTATCATGCTACCAGCTGCAAGATAACTGAAAAAACATCGATTATTATTCAAATTGAACCTTACAATGGATATATTACTGAATGGTCATTGCCAATCGATGATCTGGGGTGGGGTGATATTTTTTCTCATCTTTTTGAAAATGATGGACCCACTAATCCAAGAAAAATGCCGTACACTTCTTTGGTCATCCGCATATATTTGAAGAACTGATTCGATTCTACCTCCAAAGTTCTCATGTCTCTGAATATTGTAGCAAAAAATCCATTGCGATCCCGATTCTCATTCATAGGCCTTACCATGAATCTTCGCGCGCTTCTTTTTTTTTCATCACAATTGAAGTGCTTAGATACACTTGCAAAGCCGCCGATGCTACTATACACTTCCTCTTTTTTTATTCAACTCCATATTCGCAAAATTAACAAAACGTGTCAATTTCAACAATGCTCAAGATCAAATATCCACCATAACACAGAACTGAGCCAACTGTCACTAGTGACCCTTGTCATATATCAGGTTATTCTTAAAGTTAATGCTTCATTTAAATCCGTTGTATTCCTATTGCTATTGCTAAATCGGAGTTGACTAAATCCACCTTTAATCTCACAAAATTTTCACAATATCTTTGGACCAATATGATTCGAACGATCATAATCAAATTTGTACAGAAACACACCTTATACCTTTTTGAGCTCAGTTTAGTTGACATTTGCTTCAATGACACATCAGTATTGCAGTGTCATTCAAATATATCCGTATGAGCAATAAAAATCAATAACAATGGATTCACCAAAAAAAAAACTTAGAACTTGTGGTTTTGTGATCAGTCTCATATACGTGATATGGGGACAAAATATGCATATTCGTTTGAATAATTCTGAGTATTTCGAAATCGTACGGAAAAGTAATTTTCCGCACCAGTGTGGAAAAGTGCATCTATCCACATAACAACTCATTAAAAAAAAGTGCACTTTTCCACATATTCGTAGAAAAAATTTATTTTCAGATATATGCATTATCAAACACCATATATTGAGTTCATAGAATTCATTGAATAATTTTCTGAAATGAATACAATGTACATCTTTATACTAACTATGAATTTCGGGTATTCGTCTGTGGATAGAACTATGGTTGGATAGTATTTCTCATAGTTAGTAATGGATTTGAATGAAAGAACAGCCTTATCATATTATAAGTACTATTCGGAAACTCAAACAGCATAATTACTTTTCATTATTGTCAAATCTTGACAGACTACAGAATGATATATCATCGTACAGAGAGACCACAAAAATCAATCAATAAAAATCTGGCGATCTTGAATATTTCTAATATTCCCACTCGATAAATCATTCTTCAATAAGTCCCATCAATGTTTTGAAGCGTCGACATTTTTCTTTGGAAAGAGGTTTTGTAGGAGCATCAACTGTCATATGGGAGTTTCACCATAGAAAAATTGAATTTTATTACTATCAACCAACTCTCGTAGATAGTGGAATCTGACATTGATCTCTTTCGGTTTGCAACTAGACTTTTCGTTGTTTGCTAACTTTATACAATATTGATTGTCTTCATAAAGGACTGTTGTAGTTTCACAAGGTATTCTGAAATCTTCTACAAGTCTTCTATACCAAACCACTTTCTGGCTTGCTGAGACTGCTGAGATATACTCTGCCTCTGTGGATGCTAGGGCTACTTGCCAGCCCATAATATAGAATTATTTACAAGTAGTAAAATAAAACCAGCTGTATATTTTCTATCAGAGGCATCACCTGCATATTTTTTCAATTAAATTATTATTATTTTACAGCCGAAATCAGATGATAACTTCAATTCGAAAAGACAGAGGATGTTTCTTTCTTGTCATATTTTGCATATTTCATAACATGAATCTCTATTTTTAATGGAGAATTAACCAATAAAGAACATATGACCCACGTAAATCTACACAATATGGAAATCTGTTTCATCCTTAACTTCATGAATGTATCATATGATTAAGGTTTCGATATTGAATTTTTTATAACGGAGAATTATCAGTTTGTTGATGTTCAACTGATCGAATAGGCTTTTGGAAGAGTTAAAATTTGATATAAAGTAATGATGAATGGAATACATTGTCATCTTGAATGACTCTCAGAATAAATATAAACTGCTCATCATCAGATACGAGACCATTGAATGAAAAGTATGATGGAACCCATATAGTATTCTGACTTCATTTTCCCAAGCGAGAGGTGAAGTAAGAGTGAATTCACAGTCGTTCCAATAGGCAAAGGTCACACACGATACTTGTAGGTGTTATATGTTGAGACAATCATGTCATTATAGTGAGTTAATGATGGTGTTATGTTCAAACAACGTGTAAATTACAGATAATTTATCAATTGATATAATTATGATCTCCAAAAGAAACGGCGTTTGATAACTTCATTCAAGTTCAACGACTTTTTTGGTATTGATTGCCAAATGTATGATTTCATAAGGCTTTTCCAACTGAGCAGTATGTATTTTCAAGAGAAGTCGACCCTAATACGTTTTCTATGCATGTTGGCGGGTGGTTTCAATCCTTGATTATGTTATGTGTGTGGTATATTACTGAAAATACAAGTTTTTGACTTTGGCAGAATATCAGAAAGGCCACCATTCAGAAATAAAAACACATATTTGTTTTGTGAGCGATATCCCAGATAGTAATTATTTTTCATTATGAACAAAAGTAAATTCACATTAATTAAGGCCACCATTCAGAAATAAAATTATTTCGAATCGCGGACAGTCGATTTTCGTTTAGAGGAGGACGATTTGACGAGAAGAAGATATGTTATACTTCAACCCCCTACTCCCCAGAGCAGCCCCCTCTATAATTTCAATAGGGGAAGAGGGTCGTGTCATACATCATTGGGGGGTTTTGAAGTATAACATATCTTCTTCTCGTCAAATGGTCTCTCACTCCAAACAAAAATCGACGTGTCTCGGCGATTTTATGTAAAATAATTTTTCTGGGAGGTATTGAGGATGGATAGTCGTAAGTGGACCACCCGGTATAGATCTCATATGCGATGAAGTTTTTATGCTTCATTACTCATTGACATATGACAGTTCGTGTTCATTCTAGAATATAATGGATTGTTTTATTAACAATTTTTCACGGGACGAACCCAATTTTATTCTCAAGAACAAGCTTTTGTGACGATATACCGGAATATCGTGATGCGAATCAAAGCATATTCCGGTATATGCGAATCAAAGCATGAAGTAATATAATTGTGGGAATGACAGATAGTTTTTGTCATATGATAAAATTGGAGTTTTTGATTAACAATTTTTTTTAAATTCAATGTCGATTTTTTCAACAGGAATATTACAAAGAAAGAATAATTCGATTATCAGCCATAGGTTGAAACTAAATCAACTTATGGGTGGAATTCACAATGATACAGTTGTGATCGATGGAAGATGGCAATGAAAATTCTACACCCGATTTAAATATTTGATGAAAATCAATTGTTCGACATTCCTTACTGGAGTTTCTCACCAATTCAATTTTGAATTCATCACAGAGAAATACATTGTTGATATTTTAATGGACTGACCAATATTGAGAAATTGAAGGAGAGAATCCGTGACGAAATTATAAGAATTCGATCCCAAACGTTTTGCGAGATTTCCAGTATCGCCTTGGGTATTTGAACACTTAATTAGATTATTTTGACTATTTTTTTTAATTTCATTAAATCAGTAGTTAAGATTTTTATTCGTCCATGTCCTCATGGTATGAAGTTTAACGTATGATATGCAGAGAAATATCCTCTTCCGAATGACACTCTCAAATACGACGGTTGTCATAAAAAAAGATCGATGACGTCAGAACTGGCACAATCATGATGTCACCAAAACAAAACATATGTAAAAATGTGCACCTTTGAATATCGAAATTGTGTCCGAGCGATTTTTCTCTTCCGGCCCTGTTAAGACTTTGGCGAATTTATTCCAGCCTTTACATGCTCATTGTTTTTTAATGCCTGGAGGAGAATCCGGTAGGTTCCAAACAAGAATCGAATAGCTTCTTTCGGAGTTTACAAAATTCACTTCCATTGAAATCAGTTTAATATTCAAAAATTAATGAAAACAAAAATAAAGAAATTTTAGGCTTTTTAATTATTGGCATCAACCCAGGTAGAACAGTGACGTCGATATGACGTCCTGATTTGGTCAAATAATTGACCAACTGACGTCAAAAAGTAATGTCTCCGAGACTCTGAAAAATGTCAAAATGTCATAGCCACAAGACTTCATCAACAGGACGTCACTGTGACGTCTGCAAAATGGCCAATGAAAGACGACATTTTGAAGACCTACAAGACCATCAGAAGACGTCACTTAAATGACCAATGAATGACGTCATTCGAAAGACTCACACAGTCCCTAGGCCCTCTAGGAGCTTCTAGTTTTCATGAGGAAATTGGTAGTTTTGAGGATGTAGACTAAAATAAACTGAATACATTATTGAATTTATTACATTTTAAACGCCAAAAAAATTACTGGATATCGTGATTAACAGTCCAAAAGAAAACAAAAAATGTTGAATCCCTACAAAAAGTATAAGGCCTTTGTAATGGTTTATTCTCTCTTAATAAAATTGGGTATTTCTCTCTGAGTATACCCAGGGATACCAGATATACCTAGAGTAGACATTACCTTTGTTATTTTGAATAGAACACCATCTAAATTCTTCAATTCCTTTTGAAATTCTGAATTCAGAAAGTCATGAATTGATATATCATTAATATTTTGTTTTTGTTTTGCACTTAGCCATTGACGAACTGTCAGTCAGTAAAGGCAACTTCTGAATATTTACTTCAGTCTGTAATTCATTGTTCTGTTAAGATGAAATTGTTGAAATGCCGACTTTTGAGGACTTGTTTTTGGAAATTAGTTTACAATACATCCACTCCCTGTATCTATCTATATCCTTGGTGATATATTTATCGAAAGTTCTTTGGTCTTTGAATGGGGGCCACAACTCTTCTTAACATTGGTGACCCTTTCCCCGTCCTCCTTGGAGAACTCTACTAGTACATAGGACATTATTTGTTGATCAATCCGAAAGAGTAACAGCAAGAAACAGCGTAGGCACAAATAAACTAGCACCAAACCACCAAACTAAATAAAAACTTTCTAACAAAAAATTAAACCGACGAAAAAATCAACTGAAAAGCAAAAAATAAAATAAATATTCCTAGTCATAATGATAATTGAGCTCCTAAACTAATGTAAATAACTGATTTTGAGTCGGCGCCAAACAAACAATTATCGAAGATCATTATCTATGAAAGAAGTCATCAAAACGCAGCCGTGCATCTCGCTGCCATCATTTTACGCTTCACCTAATTCAATTGCTAGTTTGTTTGGCGCCGACTCAAAATCAGTTATTTACATCAGCTTAGGAGCTCAATTATCATTTAGACTAAGGAGGTTCATTTTATTTTTTGCTTTTCAGTTGATTTTTTCGTCGCTTTAATTTTTTGTTGAAAAGTTTTTATTTTTAATTTTTGTGGCTAAAATCTACCAATTACTACCTACTTGTTTTTTTATTACTTCCAAAATACTTACTTACCCACCTTACTTCAGCTATTACCAGTTAAATAATATGATCATCTACTTTTACTATTTGTTGTAATATAAATTATTTTCGTTGTTCTGGTTAGTTTATTTCATTACTTTATATATCATTCCATCCTCTCATAAAATATACTGATTTTGACGGAACAAGAATAATGTCAGTAGCGATCTGTCATTGTCAACTACGTATGTGTATGTGAGTGAAGTTAGCAACGAATTCGTCAGCAACGTTTCTGGAAAAATCGTTGCCAGCAACGATTTGATGGGGCGGATTTCATGCAGTTCAAAATTATTTTTTATGGTTCTTGAGGTGAGGAATCTCACAAATAGAGTTTGAAATGAACGTAATACAATGAAAACCATTGTGCCTATGTATCACAGTTGAATAAATTGAAAATTTGAGAATGAAGCAAGAAAATTCGGATATTATCAATGAATCTACATGATGTCAGGTGACTCAAGAACGAAGAAAAAAGTCACCTTGAAATTCTACCAGATTATGAAAAATTATGTGGTCTTTTCAATGGTTATCGAATATTTTTTCACAAGCTTTCATTAAGTTTTTCCACTTGTGTGTTTGTTCATTAGTTTGGGTCAAATTTCGCAAGTAAAGTTGAACCCTAGGCGTCCGATAACTTGGAATTTAACAGGTGGTTATAATTCCGTTGACAATGTATTAGAGAATTTTTGTTGGCAAAAAAGCAAAATGGCGGCTCCAAGACGTCCGACGAGATTTGTGGTCCGATTCAAAATTGGTATGTGGGGTTTTGAGTCGGAGATTATGATTTTAGATCAAAATCATTCCATTCAAGATGGCGGACGAGTTTTGTAATAAAAATTGGTATGTGGGGGGATTTAGGGTTAGTCGGAGAGTCGAAAAGTAATTAAAACCCCGATTTTCTATTGTTTTCGTTATTTTTAAGACGTATATCTTGAGAACAAGAAATGAAGCCACCGTCAAATTTGACAATAATATGGAGAATGATGTTTCCTTTCCATCTTTGATCGGGAAAATTTTTAAAATCCGGTCGGAAAGTCGAAATGGAATTAAAATCCCAATTTTTTGTGGTTTTTGCCATTTTTAAGACGTATATCTTGAGAACAAGGAATTATGCCACCGTGAAATTCGACAATAATATGGAGAATGATGTGTTCTTTCCATTTATGATCGAGAAAATTTTTAAAAACCGGTCGGAAAGTCGAAATGGAATTAAAATCCCAATTTTTTATTGTTTTCGCCAATTTTAAGACGTATATCTTGAGAGCAAGAAGAGGAGACACCGTGAAATCAATCCAGATAAAAAAAATTGTAATCTTCCCAACTATGAGAGTTTTTAAAATCTGGACGGAGAGTCGATAACTAAGGAAAATCCCGAAAAATTAATATGTTTGCCATATCAAACACGTATATTTTTTTCTAATTGATAATACTTGACTTCAGTATACTGTTGTAGGTGTATTGAGTTGAAACTGATAATTTCAGTCGAACAGGATTTTTTTGTTATTTGCCATGGTTAAAACCAAACCAAGTTATTATCCTATATATCGAAAAAAACGCATTGTCAGTCGATTCTTTTATTGTAATACATTTTACATTTTTTATTGTGAACATGAAAAATATCGTGAAAAATTATTGGAACAATCAAATGATCACTACACAAAACTACAATTATGTTGATGTACTTTTGCTACAAAAAATAATTTCTGGGTTTATAATAATACAGTTTCATTAATATGCTCAGCTTTCTAATATTTTTTTACAGCTTTAAACTAGCATTATCACTTTTCATCACATGATACATTTTTGGCATTAATATATATATATATATATATATGGAAAAGTAAAGTAGAATATTTTTTATACATTTTTGGCAGAATCATTAAATATAAACCTTCTCAATGTTTTCGAAAAATGCTCACTGCATTTTTGTTTTGAAAACTCGCTTGTACGTGTTCTCTCCAGAAGTTCTTCTTTACCATAGGCATGTGACCAAATCTTGCACCTGAAATTATTGATGTTTCCTTAATTGTGTTTCTTTATCTGAGATATGAACTTGAATTTTATATTCAGATATGATAACTTATATATTGAATTCAAATCAAAATATATTTATTACAAAAACTAATGTCTGTGATATTTTATTCTTCAAGCAATAATTACTATTCAAAGAGTCTCTATTTATATGGTGTGCAGAATGAAATCTTTCTGATACGAGCAAACTTAACCCCAGAAAAGTACATTGGACTAGTAGAATTTTTTTTTCAAACCAACCATGTATGAAATGAAATAATTAGACAAAAGTAATTCTAATAATGGAAAAATCAAAGGCTAAGAATATAAAAATCTAATCGAATAAAAGAATCACAAATAAAACAAAGTAACCACAATCCAAACAGAAGATATATTAAATTTTAAGGAAAAATTACTAAAATTCGATCACTCTCTTTTTCTAGTTACAACTATGAGTTGTAGTAAAGCTGAGTTGAAAAGTTCACAAAAATCCTTGCGAAATGAATACGAATCGAATAGAAATCACCTACCTTTTACAGAGACACAAAGACACCAACCAAGACAATAAAACAATAAAGGCATTCATTTCAAACATCATCCCATACAGAATTATTCGGTGGAGGGGAGATTGACCTATATTCACATGTAGGTGCTGAATTCAACGGGCGTTTCTGGGAATCACTCAGTTGGCGCGAGATTCATATTGAAATTGCTTAACATGGGAGATTTACGGGAGGATCAATTTTGAGAATAAACCACATTGTCTGAAATTGAATTAGTATATATACATCAAACACTGGGTGCCTTAATCATTAGTGGGTGTTTTTGTGTCCATTCCACATCAAAATCTATTTCTATATATTTTTAAATTAAAATTAAAACGGAAAAATTGAGTGTTGATCGAAATATTTCAGTATGTCGTAGAGATTTCTGGTGTGCGTGAATCATTAATCATTATATTCACTACATGTACGATTAAGGTTATATTATTTGTGATTTGTTTAGTTAAATACCATATCTTCGAGCAAGCTATCAGCATAAATGAATACTTTCGGGGTGATATGAAATGCATTCAACAGGGTAAAAACAGTATGTCATTTGGACATTTACAGATGTGTCATTATTATCCTGGAGTCCGAATTAATTATGGCAACTACAGAAACGACTAGTTTTAATGTTTTTCGATTAAATTTCGACTTTCCGACTGGATTTTGAAAATGTTCTTGATCATAGATGGAAAGAACACATCATTCTCCATATTATTGTCGAATTTCACGGTGGCATCATTCCTTGTTCTCAAGATATACGTCTTAAAAATGGCAAAAACAACAATAAATTGGGATTTTAATTCCATTTCGACTTTCCGACCGGATTTTAAAAATTTTCTCGATCATAGATGGAAAGAACACATCATTCTCCATACATTATCGAATTTCACGGTGACATCATTCCTTGTTCTCAAGATATACGTCTAAAAAATCGCGAAAACAATAAAAAATTGGATTTTAATTCCATTTCGACTTTCCGACCGGATTTTAAAAATGTTCTCGATCATAAATGGAAAGAACACATAATTCTCCATATTATTGTCGAATTTCACGGTGGCATCATTCCTTGTTCTCACGATATACGTCTTAAAAATGGCGAAAACAATAGAAATATATAAATACCAATTTTTATTACAAAACTCGTCCGCCATCTTGAATGAAATGATTTTGACATAAAATCATAATCTCCGACCTCAAAACCCCACATACCAATTTTGAATCGGACCACAAATTTCGTCGGACGTCTTGGAGCCGCCATTTTGCTTTTTTGCCAACAAAAATTCTCTAATACATTGTCAACGGAATTATAACCACCTGCAAAATTCCAAGTTATCGGACGCCTAGGGTTCAACTTTACTTGCAAGATTTGACCCAAACTAATGAACAAACACACAAGTGGAAAAACTTAATGAAAGCTTGTGAAAAAATATTCGATAACCATTGAAAAGACCACATAATTTTTCATAATCTGGTAGAATTCCAAGGTGACTTTTTTCTTCGTTCTTGAGTCACTTGACATCATGTAGATTCATTGATAATATCCGAATTTTCTTGCTTCATTCTCAAATTTTCAATTTATTTAACTGTGATACATAGGCACAATGGTTTTCATTGTATTACGTTCATTTCAAACTCTATTTGTGAGATTCCTCACCTCAAGAACATAAAAAATAATTTTGAACTGCATGAAATCCGCCCCATCAAATCGTTGCTGGAACGATTTTTCAAGAAACGTTGCTGACGAATTCGTTGCTAACTTCACTCACATCGTATGTGTGTGCTAATGTTCACTAGTGAAAAATCATGTACCCCCTATTTTTCCACCCGTAAGGGTGGCTAATTCCTCTCGAAATCCAAATATGAGGTATACCCTATCTATTAAAAAAAGATTCATCCAAATCGAAGAACCCAGTACAAAGTTATGCCTGATAGAATCGGTTAACGGACCAGAATTCAGAGGGTGAGTGATCAATATCCTCCATTTCGCTACCCTTAGGGGTGGATTTCATTTTTTAAATTCAAATGGGACCAAAGTCGAAGTACACCCTATCCACTGAGGGAAGAATTATCGGAATCGGACGCCTCAGTAAAAAGTTATGCGTGATCATACATAAAAAAATATGATGGAAAAACATAAAATATACGGGTCGAATAGAGAACCTCCTCCTTTTTGGTTTCGTCGGTTAACAACAACAAAAGCAGCAAGGGATGCCGGTTCGTAGAGCTATAATATTTGCCGTTGACGTGATATGACGACTGTGTTGACCCGACCAGCGGACCGAACCCAGCCGAGTCCGACCAACAACCAACGCCAGAGTTGCCAGGTCAAAGAAAAAAATATTTTATTCCATTAAAATTTTTGAAGAATACCTATGGATAACTTTTTCAGACTTGACCGATTGACAAGTTTTTTGTAATGAGAATTTTACTTGGCAAGATCAAACAAAGGATATTTAACTAACATCTAGTGACAAAAAAAAAATTTTTGGAAACGACTCTTTCGTTTTCATTTTCGAGAATATTTACACTTCCAGACACAATTAATTCATGACTTTTGACAGTTTGATGTTTGACAAGACGACTCATCTCATTGGAATTTGTCATCCACTATGCACTGATTATTGGCGGTATTCTGAAATTTTGGTCTGGAACTAGATCAGCCTATTTCTTCTTCATATTCCGTCAATTATTCTTTAAGTTCCTCGAATTGAAAGTATTTTATATTCCTTATTCTTGGCAAATTTTTTCAGTATTGGCAATGATGTTCGCTACCACGGCTTTCGACATGTGGTGTTTTCACGGTACTTATGCAGGCCCAATGTTAGTAGAGATGGAAATCCCTGTTCAAACCAATCAATTCCTAGCGCGGGATTATGTATCACATTCAATTTTCTTCCAAGATGTAAAAAATAAGGAAGAGAACAGGAGATGTCAGTTTCATTTATGAGTTTATCATTATACAGTGCTAGTCAAAAGTCCCCTCCCCCCCTCGTATCTTTTGAACGGGTATACTTATAATAATGAAATTTGGAGGGTGGAAATAAACGGATGTAGGCTTCTCAACTGGTCATAACAGGTGACGCAATAGTCATAAATGACGTCACAAGGCCACTGTGACCAATAATTTTAAATGGGACTCTATGGCAAGTGACAGCTCGTTTGAAAGGTATTGACAATACCTATTCATTCATACCAATTTTGTTTGGGTTTCGGCTGATTTTGATTGATAAATTGAAGAAATACGAAAATTATAGTTTCGCATTTAATTAATAAATATTTTAAAGTACGCCTCTGGTTAATTGTCAAAAAGGTTGACGTTTTTGAATTCTCTACTTGTCAAAAGTGTTTATACCTTGAAAATTTACCTAAGCTATTGTTTAACGAGACGTTTAAGTGTTTACATAGGCAAAATGGTACGTACTGTAGTCGACAAAGTAGCAGCTATCTTAATAATTGGTGAATGTAGAAACAATTTCCATGCAGCGGAACGACTGTTTAATGAGAGGTACCCCGATCGCCCTATATCGAGGGTTTATTTGAGGGAGCTTCTTCGGAAGTTTGAAGCATCAAGTAGTGTTCAAGATGCCAAACGATCTGGTCGACCAACAATTAGTGATGACAAAAAAATTGACATAATTGGAGAAATGGTAGTAAACCCTACTTCTTCCACAGCCCAAGTTGGTCTATCTGTGAAGTCAGTCAAAGGACAGTTACATAGGGTGTTGGCTAAAAACAAATTTCATCCATACAAATTAAAAATGGTGCACCAACTTTCAGATGATGACCCCGACCGAAGACTAGGATTCTGTGAAACTATGTCCAATAAAATGAACCAACAACCAGGCTACATACAGACAATTTGTTTTAGTGACGAAAGTACTTTCTTTCTCAATGGAAATGTTAACACTCAAAATGTGAGGTATTGGAGTGACACAAATCCTCACATCTTTCGTGAAAAACATACTCAATTTGCAGAAAAAGTAAATGTTTGGGCAGGTATTTTGGGAAACCACATAGTTGGGCCTCTTTTTCTCAATGCTAACTTAACCGGTGAATTGTATCTGGAGATGTTACAAAATGATATTGAGTCGTTAATTCTTGAAATTCTAGAAGATAATCCAGATGAATTCGACAACTTGGAAATAACGTTTCAACAAGATGGTGCTCCTGCACACTATTACGGTGCAGTAAGACGTTACCTAGATGAAGAATATCGTGGTAGATGGATTGGACGACGAGGTTCGATCGAATGGCCAACTCGGTCACCGGACCTTACACCATTAGATTTTTTTCTATGGGGGTACTTGAAATCTAAGGTTTACGCTACAGCACCTGACAGTATTGCCATTCTGAAACAACGAATTGTTGAAGAATGTAGGGCAATTTCCGCTGACACACTGGGACGAGTACGACAAGAGTTTAGCAATAGGATGCATTACTGCCAGGAAGTAGATGGAGCACATTTTGAACACTTATTATAAGAACTGGTTCTTAAATCTTTATTAATTAAATGCGAAACTATAATTTTCGTATTTCTTCAATTTATCAATCAAAATCAGCCGAAACCCAAACAAAATTGGTATGACTGAATAGGTATTTTCAATACCTTTCAAACGAGCTGTCACTTGCCATAGGGTCCCATTTAAAATTATTGGTCACAGTGGCCTTGTGACGTCATTTATGAGCCTACATCCGTTTATTTCCACCCTCCAAATTTCATTATTATAAGTATACCCGTTCAAAACATACGAGGGGGGGAGGGGACTTTTGACTAGCACTGTATACGTCGGTGGATATTTTTATTGGATTTTTTGATAATCCAGTAATGTTGAGCACAGCTGATGGGTTAGCTCAGTTGATCCTTCGTGATATAACAGAATGCTTCATACATCCGGCCCTTGATTATTGTTCGCAAATTGCTGACAGGGGGGGTTCAGATTTCCGTATTCACGGATCCTGGAACAATTCTCGGTAACGGACTATTTTTGTCCTCAATTTTCGAATAACTTCGCAGGCACGTCATTATGACCTTCATTGAAATACGTCAATTTGACGTCATGAAATATGTCGTCATTTTCAGGTCTCATTGTGGTTAAGGACGTCACTAACATGTGCTATTCGACTAAAAATTATTATATATCATTATCATACATCCGGCCCTTGATTATTGTTCGCAAATTGCTGACAGGGGGGGTTCAGATTTCCGTATTCACGGATCCTGAACAATTTCGGTAACGGACTATTTTGTCCTCAATTTTCGAATAACTTCGCAGGCACGTCATTATGACCTTCATGGAAATACGTCAATTTGACGTCATGAAATATGTCGTCATTTTCAGGTCTCATTTGGTTAAGGACGTCACTAACAGTGCTATTCGACTAAAATTATTATATATCATTATCATACATCCGGCCCTTGATTATTGTTCGGAATTGCTGACAGGGGGTTCAGATTTCCGTATTCACGGATTCTGGAACAATTCTTGGTAACGGACTATTTCTGTCCTCAATTTTCGAATAACTTCGCAGGCACGTCATTATGACCTTCATTGAAATACGTCAATTTGACGTCATGAAATATGTCGTCATTTTCAGGTCTCATTGTGGTTAAGGACGTCACTAACATGTGCTATTCGACTAAAAATTATTATATATCATTATCATACATCCGGCCCTTGATTATTGTTCGCAAATTGCTGACAGGGGGGGTTCAGATTTCCGTATTCACGGATCCTGGAACAATTCTCGGTAACGGACTATTTTGTCCTCAATTTTCGAATAACTTCGCAGGCACGTCATTATGACCTTCATTGAAATACGTCAATTTGACGTCATGAAATATGTCGTCATTTTCAGGTCTCATTGTGGTTAAGGACGTCACTAACATGTGCTATTCGACTAAAAATTATTATATATCATTATCATACATCCGGCCCTTGATTATTGTTCGCAAATTGCTGACAGGGGGGGTTCAGATTTCCGTATTCACGGATCCTGGAACAATTCTCGGTAATGGACTATTTTGTCCTCAATTTTCGAATAACTTCGCGGGCACGTCATTATGACCTTCATTGAAATACGTCAATTTGACGTCATGGAAATATGTCGTCATTTTCAGGTCTCATTGTGGTTAAGGACGTCACTAACATGTGCTATTCGACTAAAAATTATTATATATCTTATCATCATCCGAGCCCCTTGATTATTGTTCGCAAAATTGCCATGGGGGGTTCAGTTTTTTGTATTCGCGGTTCCTGGAACAATTCTCGGTAACGGACTATTTTGTCCTCAATTTTCGAATAACTTCGCAGGCACGTCATTATGACCTTCATTGAAATACGTCAATTTGACGTCATGAAATATGTCGTCATTTCGGGTCTCATTGTGGTTAAGGACGTCACTAACATTGCTATTCGACTAAAAAATTATATATATCATTATCATACATCCGGCCCTTGTTGTTGTTCGCAAATTGCTGACAGGGGGTTCAGATTTCCGTATTCACGGATCCTGGAACAATTCTCGGTAACGGACTATTTTTTGTCCTCAATTTCGAATAACTTGCAGGACGTCATTATGACCTTCATTGAAATACGTCAATTTGACGTCATGAAATATTCGTCATTTCAGGTCTCATTGTGGTTAAGGACGTCATTTAACATGTGCTATTCGACTTAAAATTATTATATATCATTATCATCATCCGGCCCTTGATTATTGTACGCAAAATTGCTGACAGGGGGGTTCAGATTTCCGTATTCACGGATCCTGGAACAATTCTCGGTAACGGACTATTTTGTCCTCAATTTCGAAATAACTTCGCAGGCACGTCATTATGACCTTCATTGAAATACGTCAATTTGACGTCATGAAATATTCGTCATTTTCAGGTCTCATTGTGGTTAAGGACGTTACTAACATGTGTATTCGACTAAAATTATTATATATCTTTATCATACATCCGGCCCTTGATTATTGTTCGCAATTGCTGACAGGGGGTTCAGATTTTTGTATTCGCGGATCCTGGAACAATTCTCGGTAACGGACTATTTTGTCCTCAATTTTCGAATAACTCAGGCACGTCATTATGACCTTCATTGAAATACGTCAATTTGACGTCATGGAAATATGTCGTCATTTTTCAGGTCTCATTGTAGTTAAGGACGTCACTAACATGTGCTATTCGACAAAAAATTATTATATATCATTATCATACATCCGGCCCTTGATTATTGTTCGCAAATTGCTGACAGGGGTTGGGATTTCCGTATTCACGGTTTCCTGGAACAATTCTCGGTAACGGACTATTTTTGTCCTCAATTTCGAATAACTTGCAGGCACGTCATTATGACCTTCATTGAAATACGTCAATTTGACGTCATGAAATATGTCGTCATGGGTCTCATTGTGGTTGAGGACGTCACTAACATGTGCTATTCGACTAAAAATTATTATATATCATTATCATACATCCGGCCCTCGATTATTGTACGCAAATTGCTGACAGGGGGGGTTCAGATTTCCATATTCACGGATCCTGGAACAATTCTCGGTAACGGACTATTCTTGTCCTCAATTTTCGAATAACTTCGCAGGCACGTCATTATGACCTTCATTGAAATACGTCAATTTGACGTCATGAAATATGTCGTCATTTCCAGGTCTCATTGTGGTTAAGGACGTCACTAACATGTGCTATTCGACTAAAAATTATTATATATCATTATCATACATCCGGCCCTTGATTATTGTTCGCAAATTGCTGACAGGGGGGGTTCAGATTTTTGTATTCACGGATCCTGGAACAATTCTCGGTAACGGACTATTTTGTCCTCAATTTTCGAATAACTTCGCAGGCACGTCATTATGACCTTCATTGAAATACGTCAATTTGACGTCATGAAATATGTCGTCATTTTCAGGTCTCATTGTGGTTTAGGACGTCACTAACATGTGCTATTCGACAAAAAAATTATTATATATCATTATCATACATCCGGCCCTTGATTATTGTTCGCAAATTGCTGACAGGGGGGTTCAGATTTCCGTTTTCACTCACGGATCCTGGAACAATTCTCGGTAACGGACTATTTTTGTCCTCAATTTTCGAATAACTTCGCAGGCACGTCATTATGACCTTCATTGAAATACGTCAATTTGACGTCTGAAATATGTCGTCATTTCGGTCTCATTGTGGTTAAGGACGTCACTAACATGTGCTATTTGACTAAAAATTATTATATATCATTATCATACATCCGGCCCTTTTATTGTTCGCAAATTGCTGACAGGGGTTCAGATTTCCGTATTCACGGATCTTGGAACAATTCTCGGTAACGGACTATTTTGTTCAATTTTCAATAACCAGGCACGTCATTATGACCTTCATTGAAATACGTCAATTTGACGTCATGAAATATGTCGTCATTTCAGGTCTCATTGTGGTTAGGACGTCACTAACATGTGCTATTCGACTAAAATTATTATATATCTTATCATACATCCGGCCCTTGATTATTGTTCGCAAATTGCTGACAGGGGGGTTCAGATTTCCGTATTCACGGATCCTGGAACAATTCTCGGTAACGGACTATTTTTGTCCTCAATTTTCGAATGACTTCGCAGGCACGTCATTATGACCTTCATTGAAATACGTCAATTTGACGTCATGAAATATGTCGTCATTTTCAGGTCTCATTGTGGTTAAGGACGTCACTAACATGTGCTATTCGACTAAAAATTATTATATATCATTATCATAATAGAATGTCCATATTCTCATCATTTGTGATATAAATAGCATTAGATCGTCCTCACATAAAACCCTGAATACTTCGTTGATGCTCTCGCATATTCCATCAACATATATAGTTTTCAATCCTGAGACTCCAATCTAGTCCGAGTATCAGTATCGGTATCGGTATATCGTTATATAGGTATATCGGTATATCGGTATATAATAACAATAAAAATAATAATAATAATAATATACATTTATTGACAGAAAACAATATCTAGATACATTTGGGGAAACAAACAAAAATGAAACCTGTCAATAGGTTACGAAATTGGCATAAACCATTTCTACTCTTGCACCTCAAAAATAATAATAAATTTAAAAAATACGAAGAAAGAGAAAAAATATATAGACGTGAAATTATTTATAATTGTAATAATTATGATGAAGGGTGTTTATTTCATTATTTTCTCGATGAAGATTTTATCAACTACACCATGAGACATTATTAAAACAATTTTGGAATGAAATCAAATCATGAGATCCACTCCCATACGTATAAAAATATACAAACACTATATGGATGTTGTTACATTATTAAATCAATAATGGTATTATAATAATCTGAATAATATAGAACGATAATGATAGAGAGAAAAAGAAAAATATCGAAGAATACAGAACAAAAATACAATATAAAAGAGAATGAATGAAACTTACAAAAAAAATAGGTGTTTATTTATTGGTGGAGAACACATACACTGTGTCCGAAAAAGTATGGAACAAATTCATTTCCAGCTAAACAGGTCATTTTAAGAAATAATCCTGAAACACGTCGATTTTGATGTTAATTTACCGTATTTAAAATAATAATCTAATATACAGGGTGAATTACGTTCGAGTAATACGTCACCGTCATTTTTTTTTTAATGGAACACCCCATTTTGTTCAATTTTTCGGATTACTCTAGCTGAGCTGATTCCAAAATGAATAAATGTTGATTCCAATTGGTACAGGGGTGGACAAAATACAATAGTTTTGTGTGTGCTCATAAAGTAACGCGTAACATTCATTATTAGGTAAATTAACAATATTATAAAAAATACTTATTGTCTAGCGGCAATTGGTTTAAATGTTACACTCGTAGTTTTGCTACATGTTTAGAGTAATAAAAATGAGCTGTTTCCAAACATTTTTTGGTACTTGTGGTCTAGCAGACAGAATATGAAAAAAAATATTTCTTATCTATTTATAAAAAACATAGTCGTCTACTTTTTTGGGAAATCATTATTTGTTTAGTAATTTATTGATGTTCAGTGACAGTTTAGTACTACAATATTTTTGGTATTCGTGAATATTCGAATGATTGCTTAGATTTAATTAAGTAGAAATGAAGTTAAGTGTAAAACAAAGAATTGAAATATTATGATGATTGGGTATGGAGACAGATCGCGAACTCAGATGGAAGTGTGCAATTTGTTTAATGATAAATATCCAGAAAGACCTATAACGCGTTCAACAGTCAGTGAGATTGAAACGAAATTTCTGAGAAATTGGTAATGTTGAAAATGTACGCAAATCAGGTCGTCCCCTGCAAATGCTGATGTATTAGATGTTTTACTGATTTTTGAAGAAGATGCGCACACTTCTGTTCGTAAAGTTAGTCGCTATATCGGTGTTAGCAAAACAACGGTACAAACTATGAGCTTGAAAAATGGCATCCTTATAAAATCAAACTTGTGCAAAAATTAAACGAAGATGATCCCGATAGAAGACTCCAATTTTGCAGAAATGATGGATAAATGTCACCGAGACCCTCTCTTGATACAAAACATTATTTTTCTGATGAGTCCACTTTCATGTTAAATGGTGAGGTTAACCGTCAAATTTAGATACTGGGCAAAAACCCCCACTGGATGCGTGACATCATACACAATGCCCTCAAAAGGTAAATGTATGGGCTGGAATTGTACGAAATCGAATCATGGACCTACTTTTTCGAAGGTAATTTAAACGGGGCAACATTGAGGGTATCTCGTACCTACTTTACGTAATTTGTTTCCCAGCAGACGTAATCCTGGAGGTTTTGATGAAAGTTTATGGTTTCAACAGGATGGTGCACCTCCACATTATGCTGTAGATGTTAGAAGGTACCTAGATGAAATTTTTCCGAACAGGTGGATTGGTAGACGTGGACCCATTGAATGGCCGGAGGTCACCAGATTTGAATCCTTTGGATTATTTTCTGTGGGGCCATCTGAAGAATGTTATTTATAAAACGAAACCAGCAAATATTGCAGATGTACAAAGAAAATTCGAACAGAAATAAGCAATATTACGCAAGGGAACCATACACAAGGTTCAACAAGAATTTGTACACCGTTTGGGTTACTGTCAAATACAGCAAGGGCTGCAGTTCGAACATTTATAAAGTCATGTATTCCAGCATATTCTGTCCCTAGACAATAACGTATTTTGATAATATTGTTAATTTACTTAATAAAGATATTTACGCGTTACTTTATGAGCACACACAAAACTATTGTATTTTGTCCACCTGTACCAATTGAATCAATATCGATACATTTTTTGGAATCAGCTCAGCTAGAGTAATCCGGAAATTGAGACAAAAGGGGGGTGTTCCATTTGAAAAAAATGACGGTGACGTCATTACTCGAACGTAATTCACCCTGTATATGAGATTATTATTTTAAAATACGGCAAATTAACATCAAAAATCGACGTGTTTCAGGATTATTCCTTAAAATGACCTGTTTAGCTAAAAATGAATTTGTTCCATACTTTACGGACACAGTGTATATAAATAATGATGATTATTTGATAATAGTTGTTGATAATTGATTTTGTTCGTAACAATTTTTAAAAACACAATAGTTTTTAGATTGGAGGACCGGCGGGAGGTCATTATATAACTTTGCGATGGTATAAGTAAGAGATCGCTTGAAATGCTCGGTGAAGTGCCTAACAATATGAATCATTTTACGTCTGATGTTCACATGATGCACATCCGTTCTCAACTGTATTTTATCATATAAGTATGGGGGTGTATGAGTGACAACTATTTTATGGAAAAAAATGAAGTGTGCGCCTATCAAACATTTTCAACCATTTTGCTTTTTCAAGGGTGTGTGGAATGGGATTCATCTTCCTAATGCCAAATGAAAATCTCAAACATGAGTTTTGAACCATCTCAATTCTCTGTTGTTCATTAGTATTCAAAAAGTAGTGATATACTACATCACATTGGTTAAAAGTGGACAGAATCAGAGAATCACACAATAGCAATTTAGTTTTCAGGTTCAAGGAATGTCTGTGAGGATATAATAATTTCATTGTTCCATAAGCCTTTTGTATTAACAGTGATATATGCTTTTAAAATTTTAGGTCGTCATCGATTGTAATTCCCAAATTTCTCACATGACTCTTCACCGGAAGATGTACACCACCTATTTTTATACCCAAATCACCAACTTTAAACCTAGTACCCTGTCTTCCAAATTTGATGACAGAGCACTCGTCAATATTTATGTGTAGGGAATGTTTTTTCGATACTTCCACTAAGTGGTTCAATTCTTTGTTTATGATATCAACACTATGTTGCATCACATCTTATTTGAATGAATAATACAATTGAGTATCATCGGCGTACATATGACACTTCAAATTGTTCAATCCTACGGTCAGTTGAGTCGTATATATAATGCACAAGATGGGCCCAAGTATTGACCCCTGGGGTACACCTGATGTCAATGCCTTTCAATTTGATAAATCATCATCAACTTTACACCATTATCAGTTAAACCATTATAATGCATTATGGAGAGAAGAAGTTGATGATTTATCGTATCGGTATATCTGTATATCGGTATATCAGTATATCGGTATATCGGTATATCTGTATATCGATTATCGGTATATCGGTATATACCGTATATCTATAAATCGGTATATCGGTATATCGGTATATCGGTATATCGTATATTGGTATATCGGTATATCGGTATATGGTATATCGGTATATCGGTATATCGGTATATCGGTATATCGGTATATCGGTATATCGGTATATCGGTATATCGGTATATCGGTAGTCTTGTGATGTGCAGTTCCACAAACAGGGAAACAACTTATAAATATTCAGGAATTCCTTCAATTCTTTCCATTTGGCATCGCGATACGAGATACATACACACACATGTTGAAACTTGTATCAGTCGCAGGTACGTTGTATCGCCGTTTCATGACAGCGATTGACACGGTGATACAAAGTGATACTGATACAACCACACACACGATGAGATTTGTATCGCTACAATTATCATGCCATATGTAGCAATACCGATCTCATCAACACAAACAATGAGATCGGTATTGCTACATGTTACATGATACGTAGTAGTGATACAATTTTCTTTGGTGTATGGTTGAATCAATATCACGGAATCATCGGTATCACTTTGTATCACCGTCTCAATAGCTGACGTGAAACGGCGAATCACGTGCGTGCGACTGATTTCCAACGATTCCATCTCAGCGTATGTGGAGACGTTGATACTTGATACAAATCTCATATGCTTTTATCTCCACTTGTATCGCGACATGTAGCGATACCGATCTCATCGTCTTTGGGGGACCTTGACAGTATCAGAATCAGTATTAGAATTATACAGGGTGTTTCATAATTGAATGCTGATCCTAAAGGGCGATAATCCTTGGAGGATTTCAAGGAAAATTCTTCATATGAACATAGGTCTGCAACCGATTTATTTCTGAGATGTTGAAATGAGATGTTGAAATTCAACAAAAAAATCAGTTCTTCCCCAATATCTCTGAAACCACTCCAGCTTTTCCTTTCAATTTTGGTACATGCAAAGTAAGCAAAAAAATATTTATTTTCCATTATTAAGAATTTCCTAATTATCATCAGTGGCGTCCCTGTCAACCTGCCCTGCTATATTTTTGATCAAATTAATAATACGCTTCTGTCTTTTTCCCGAATATATATTATTTTTGCAATTGTCCTCTATCTTCTCATGAAAATGGTCTCTTGCCTTTTTTTCGTCCGGCGAACGGTTTTTGAGTTAGAAAATGAAATGCATTCATTTGCTTGTCCCTATGCGAAATCAGCCGTTGATTATTTTGTGGTCTAGAAACATCTATGTGTATGCTAAGAATACATTTCGTTCACATAAACAATGTTTACACTTCTTCAGCTAGATACGTGATATTATTTACTTCATAAAAACTTGTTAATTAAAAAAATATGGTAAATTTTACCAATACCGAATTGGCAGACATGCATTACTTATATGGGCTTGCTGACGTGAACGCATATGAAGCTAGGCGACTGTATCAAGAGCGCTTCCCAAATAAAAATTTTCCAGTTGCTCGAACGATTTCAAGCACCCACAGAAGGTTATGTGAAACAGGAAGTTTTGAGCCAAATCATCACGCGAAAGGAGCACATCGGACTGCAAGAACTCCAGGAATTGAGGTAGCTCTTTTATATTCAGTTGACGAAAATCCTGAAGTAAGTACGAGGCAGGTTGCCAATATTTTGATTATCGCCCATATTCTAGTATGGAGGATTCTACATGATTATTTATTATATCTCTATCACATTCAACGGGTATAGGCTCTTCTTCCTCGAAACTTTCCATTACGAGTGAAATTCTGCCAATGGTTTCTCCAAAAAGGTTACCAAAAATCCTTTATTTGACAGAAAAGTTTAATTCACAGACGAACCTAGTTTTACTAAAAACAGGATCAGAAATTTCCATAATAATCATTTTTGGGCCGAGAAAAATCCGCACGCAATCGTGGAATCTCATCACCAGGAGGTTACCTAATTGGACCTTTTTTTTACCACTCAGATTAGATGGTGGATGATCGCCGTTTTCTTGAAGATAATTTGCCAATTCTGTTGGGAGATGTTTCTATTTCAATGCGAAATCGCATGTGGTTTATATACGATGGTGCACCTGCTCATTTTAGTACTCTGGCATGCGAATTTTTTAACCAGACTCAAACAGTCTTGATTATTTTCTTTGGGGACATCTCGAAACTTTGGTGTACAGTCAACCAATTCTAACTGAACAAGAATTACGAAACCGCGTGATAGTTTCCTGTGAAGCGATAAGGAATACTCCAGGAATTTTCCAAAGAGTACGCGAGTCAATGACAAGGTGGACAGAAGCGTGCATACTTGGAGGAGGCGGACATTTTGAACAGTTAATTTGATTTTGGTATTTTTTGTTCATAATTGTTATGTTTTTAAAAATAAAAAATGTATTTTTATGCGTACTTATTACAAAAACTGAGTAATAGTTACCATAAAATAATAAAAATCTTGCCTAGATCACAATTGTGAAATTAAGGCTAAGAGAAAAAATCGAATAGAGACAAGCAAATTAATGTATTTTATTTTCTAAATGGAAAACCGTCGGCCGGACGAAAAAAAGACAGGAAACCATTTTTATGAGAAGTAGGGGAAAATCACAAAAATAATACTTTTTTGGAAAAAAACAGTGGCGTAACATTATTTTGATCAAAAGAATGACAGGGCATGTGAACAGGGACGCAACTGATGAAAATTAGGAAATTCTTTATCATGGACAAAATGTTTTTCATGCGTACTTTGCATGTATCAAAAGTCAAAAAAAAGCCAAAGTTGTTTCAGTGATATTGGGGAAGAACTGATTTTTTTGTTAAATTTCAACATCCTGTATCTCAGAAATAAAGCGGTTACGGACCTATGTTCGTATGAAGAATTTTTCTCAAAATAATCCAAGGATTGTCGTCAATCATGAAACACCCTGTATTCTCTCGAATTTCAGATTGTTATACAGTCAATCCTTCCAACAGTTACCAGGGCTGATGGAATAAATTCGGTTAGGCCATGCTGAACGCTTTGTGCTATTTCGAAAAAATAGTACTTCGACTTCTACGTGTGTGTTTCAAAAACATAATTTTCTCGAACAACTACTGAAAACTAGAAGATATTTCCCCAATTTTAATGTGATACGCCGAGCTCTTCTCTGGTTAACGGCTTCTCGGGTAACAATGATTATTGAGGAATCCTGTAATGTTTCTCTTGTAATGGGATTTACGTGTTCGTTATTTCGTGATGGAAATTCTGATTTTATTCCACTTTGATGGTTTCGCTATGTACGTAAGAAAGCTCGTTAAGAGGAAAATTTCACAGGTTACTTGCACTTTACGACCGATGATCTAGTTATTCCAGCTTGTAATTTTATAGGAATTACTGTACCGGGAATAATTGATTCTATCCAATTTCAGATCTCAGGGATCTAGAGGCAGATTGCACTTCTACTTGACGGTCCCTCATAAATTCGTACAACGTTGTTATGGCAATGAATCGTCATATTTATATTCGGTTGAAAATCATTATCGTTTATGGAGGCGATCCATGTGATCTGATTGGGTTTACATCCAATTTTATCTGGAAATAGGGTTTGTTTTCCTATCGGTAAAGTCTTTATGAATTTTCAAGAACCATTTTGCAAATCCCTTGAAATATCAACCCAAACTTGAAAAATAAACCAAACCCCTTATCTATTTGAACTCAGATTCTTTTGTTTCTCACTGATTTATTGATAGATACCTGCGCACAGTTATTGAAGCAAAAACATCCCAAATGATCTTTCGCCACCAATGAAAGATAAAACTGTAACTTTTTGATACTCGCGACGCGAACAGTAAACATGTCAGCGTTATTTATAAATATCACACATCACGGTCTGACATAATATCTAATTTGAGATATCCAGTATTGCATATTCGGATGTATTCATTTCCTGAAGATATAAAGGATCATCAGCTTTGGGCAGTCGCAACAAGGCCAAAGGGTTTTCTAGAAAAAATTTTTTACCTGAATTCACTTGGGCTATTTCAAACCCAGCGATCATATAAAGGTCAGCAGATATTCGATTATATTTATATTTCTATTCACCGGCTCATTGAAGTCATTTCCAAAAAAAAAAATAGAAATAATTCCACATTTTATTTTATTTTTAGGCATGTAATATTTTTGGTTGAGGGTGATAAGTTCACTGCCACCAATGAGATCTATTGTGACATCTTTTCTCGCTAGACGGTCGTGAATTCAGTTGATTTTCTGGTCCTTATCTTCTTGGGCAGTTGAGGATGTGGAGTGGCATCAAGTTTGGTAAGTTGTTCTCTTCCATCTCATATGCTCCCAGGTTCAGTATTCTGGGGTTGCGCAGCTCTATGCAGTCAAACAGGATGTGGATCAAAGTTTCGTCCTCTTTCAGGCGGAATCTGCACTCTGCTTCCTCTACTAATATCAAGTGACCTGTCATACTGCAGTGGCCTGTAAGGATTCTTAATGGTATTCGGAATTTATTTTCGCCTGAAGTGAAGCAGCCGCTATATCGTTTCTGGTTGTGAGTTCCCAGTATCTTTGTTTGTCTCATTCCTTGTAGATCTTTCTAATATTTGATTATTTATGATGCACTTCACTTTTTAGTTTTTCTCATATTGTATTTTTTATAATACCGCGAAATAGCAAAAGCTCTGAGAATGGTGTTTCAGCATCTTTCTTGCGAGTTCATCTGTTATTTCATTTCCCTTCACTCCAGTGTACCCCGGAATCTACAGAAAGTTGACTTGCCTGCTTAGTTCATTCAGTTTTCACAAGCAGTTCAAGACCATTTTTTGAGATTATCACGTGTGAGTTCAGCGCATTATTGGCTGTTGGACTAACAGTCAAGATGATGATCTCTTTCTTGCAGTGTAGTTTCTTTCAATGTTCAATTGGGCGCATTTTTATGGAAATATACTCCGTTATATGTAAGGTGTGAGAATGTGATGGTCACGAAACTAATTTCATTTTAGGTATAGCCTAACGAACTAAGATAAACAGCTAAAGCTCAAATCTTTCATGTTTGTTACTTTTCAGAAGTATATTTCAGTTTATTGTTTGATATAAAACACAAGCTATGAAAACAGTTTAGTTTAATTATTGAAAAACTGAAAAATTGAAGTTAAAATGTGTCGCAATTCGGATTTTCTTAATTGTTACTTTCGCACTTTCTTGTGAACATTTTAGCTGTGAAATTAATACCAATAGTATTGTTGTTCTTCCTTTTTGGTTCAATGAAGAAAGAGTTAAAGTAGCAATCAATGTTCAACTAGTGGTAGTTCAGCCGACAGATGTCAAGATATAGTAATAATAATAATATAACTTTATTCAGGATAAATAAATGTAGTTAAATGGCTACATGTTAGGAGTGAATAAAGTAATGTAAGGGATAAAAAAGTACAGATTGATAAAAAAATACACATAAATATAAATACAGTTGAATATAAACAAACAGATAAGATACATGAGTTCCAATAAAAAAAAGAATGAATGAGGAGATCCAGTCAAATACTAAAACATAAATACATGATATATTATAAAATACAGTAATAAAAATACAATAAAACACAAAGACCCATAGTTAAATACTATGGGATACAATAGAATAGAATAAAATAATACAATCCAATGTATAAAGAACAGGGTACAGTTATCTATTTATTATTATCTTTTGATCAACCATTAGATTCTATCATGGTAATAAAAAATGTTCTGGGAGTCTGTAGTAAGAACTTTTTCAGGTACATTTAGATGTTTTTGTGGGCAATAGGTTTTATGCTTTCAGGGATGGTGTTATACATTTAAGTGCCAATATAGGAGTAGCTCCTCTGTGACAGTGATTTTATTAATAATGGGTTGTAAGTAGTTGGCGGCCTCGAGTCATATACTGATGAGAGGGGTGAGGTGCTTTATCTATACTGAAATGATGTTATAAACGTATTGGAAAAAAAACTGACGCATATCCATAATCTGTGATCTACTGTATAGATCTTCAGTAGAATAGCTACGAGGTTTTGACACTATTTTCAGAAATCTTTTCTGTAGGATTTCGGCTGGATTGATGTATGAAAGTGAAAATTGCCCCTCAGACCCCTACTGTCTATATCATTGTGTACTTCTGAGTGAATTTTATTTGTTTTTGATTTTTTCTAACACATGATTTGTTCTGAATCAATCAAATAATGCTGAAATCTACCTTTCCGACTGGCTGCGCCTTCGGTTTTTCTATATTCCAAGAATACCGAAGTTGAATATATCATGAATGCATACAATGCGCCCCTTGGAAATAAGTAAATAACTAATTTCCGTACGATACAATGTTATTCAATAAAAAACAGAATCCTTTATCACACTGTATAGTTAGTTTTGTTAGTCTTTCAATCTAACAGTGATATTCGTTACAATTGGTAACTTCAAATCAAGGAATTTTTCAAGTATACAGGATGTGAGAATGAGAAGTGGAATTTTCTTACTTTCATTTTCGAACACCAGAACATCACGAAATTGGAGGAATATCAGCAAAATCTTTCAGAAAATGATGAAACACAACTCATTATTTTATCTGATCCTATTACATATCAATATTTCACAAATTTTGGTATGGGGAGTGGTTCAGCTTTTTCCCACTCTGATACTGTGGATGACGTACGTGATTCTCGTATTCAATAGTGGCAATAAAAGTTGGTATTTCCATAGATTTCGACGTGCTCTTTCCGAATTTTCGCTATTCCACCTCGTATCTTTGCCGCTCGCCCCTCCATATTGTCTTGCCTTTCTGCGTGACTGCTGATGATTCATTCATTTACCCAAAAAGTAACATTAAAAAGTTCATTACAAGCATGGAATGAAAGGTACAATATGGTAAATGAATACACACTACTCATCAAGGCAAGCCTTGGTAGCGAGAGTAAAACTAGCCTAATAACAAAAATTTTAGAAATATATAAAATAACACTCACTACAAGTAAATAATAGCATATCAGGATATTGTAACGAACCTAGGCCGGACCTGTCGCCTCAGTCGTTGCCATCGACAACGATGATATCATCCCCGGAGATATTCGAGAACAATCCAGTCACGCCGCCGCAGATAACAACGGTCGATATTGGAAACAACTGGAACATGCTGGTTGCCAACTGCCAGAATTGGAAACATCGAGAATTCTGTAACGGAGATAAATAGGCAGCCCTCAAGAGGGAGTGGCAGTCTCGGCGAGTCGATAACATCGAACGATACAGTGGCGTAGCTAGTAATATGAATTAGTTGTAAATTTAAGTGTGAAATAAATTAGTAAAACCAAGATAAGTTTATTTACGTTACATTTGGTGTCGGAAGCGAGATTTTGAAAATAAACAAGTGATTGTGGAGTGGATAGTCAGAAAAATAAATCGATAGACCTTTTTTTTTCACGCCCAAAATAGACAGTGACCCGGTTTTCGCGAAGTGGACAATTGTGCGTGGGAATATTAACTGATACACTGTTCGCGTGAAACAGACAATAGACTGGTGGCCCGTGGAAAAGAATTCGCGAAGTGAATTTTAAACAAACTGATAAACTTTTCGTGTGAAACAGACGGATACCTCGTCAAAGACCAAAATGTGTTCAAGAAAAGTGCGCCTTGCAAATTTGAAGGTAGCAGAATTGAAACAGGAATTGGAGGAAAGGGAACTGGAAACAACGGGTAAAAAGCAAGTACTCCAGGAAAGACTTGCAGAAGGACTTATACAAGAAGGTGAGGACCCCGAAACATTTTTATTCGAAGTTCCCGGAGGTGATTTGAGTCCGATAATAGAAAAACTTGAAGAAAATTCTAGGAATCTGGAAGAGAAGCTTCAAGAAAATTCTAAAATCTGGAAGAGAAGCTTCAAGAAAATTCTATAAATCTGGAAGAGAAGCTTCAAGAAAATTCTATAAATCTGGAAGAGAAGCTTCAAGAAAATTCTATAAATCTGGAAGAGAAGCTCCAAGAAAATTCAAGAAGCCTGGAAGAGAAGCTTCAAGAAAATTCTATAAATCTGGAAGAGAAGCTTCAAGAAAATTCAAGAAGCCTGGAAGATAAGCTCCTAGAAAACACAGAAGGCCTAAAAAAAGAACTCTGTGGTGTGGCGAATCGTCTAGAAAAAAGAATAGGAACCGTCGAGGCAGATGGACAAGATGAAGAAAACGATCAGTAAGCTGGAAAAACGAATTGATAGTGCGCCCTCCACAGAGATGGTTAACAAAAATGCAATGCTGGACTTGAGTTTGAACTTGGATAAAGTTCAAGAGGGTATACAAGATGTCAAGGTCATTTCTGAAATAGGAAAGCTTTCCATGAAGCCGGAAAAACTCCATGGGAAAATTACCGCCGACAGTTTGAAGCAGCGGCCAAAGCAAATGGATGGAATGCAGGGGAAAGAGCTGTAGCACTAACACTTGCATTACGTGGAGAAGCGACGAATATTCTACAAACTCTTACCGCCCAAGAACAGGAGGACTATGATCAGCTGATTAAACATCTAGAATTACGATATGGCCAGGCCCATTTGGAACACGTATACCACTCCCAACTGAGAAATCGCTGCCAGAAATCGGGCGAATTCTTAAAAGAATTCGAAGCTGACATTGCACGCTTGGTTCGTCTCGCATATCCAGCCACACCGGAAAATGTAATGGAGCGATTAGCGGTTCAGGCATTCTTGGATGGACTCCGTTACCAAGAAACCAGACAAGCGTTGACACTAGCTCGTCCAACACATCTCGTAGACGCACTGGCACGCGCTTTGGAATTTGAGGCAGCAAAACAATCCTGCTAAAACCAAAGTAAAGTTCGAAGTATTGAAGAAGACTCAGAGGAGCATGCTGACTTGGAAGCTGCCATAAGAAAAGTGATGAAGAAAGTTTTGCCTGAGAATAGACAGATAAGATGCTGGAATTGTGGCAAAATTGGACATGTGCGTAGCAAATGTCCAACATTCATCGACTCCGATGCAGGAAAACTAAAGAAGGTCGACGAGAAGGGGCAATCGTCGGCATGTGTCCGGCAAGCCCTGGTTTACAACGCATATGTCGCTATCCTTCAACGACAGAACAAAGGTGTCTTCGTAGACGGTCTCATCAATAACGAGCCTTGCACCATGCTGCTAGATACAGGTGCGACTAGGACAATTCCTTGGCCTTCCTTTGCCAGAACACCGGAACGGATTGAACCGACAACTTGGAAGCTACGCACAGCAACAGGGGAGCCAGCTACTCTATATGGCGAGCTACCGATTGAAATAATTTTGGGCAGCACTGAAGTGAAACATCAGGCACTTGTAGCGGACATCGAAGAGGATGCAATCATCGGAATGGACATCATGAATTCCAGAGGGTTTGAATTAGATTTCAAAGACGGCGTCCTACGTGTCAACGGAGAAGAGCTGGTGCTTCACGGGAGAAGTGAAGAGTTGATCCGTGTGTTGTTGGCTGAAGATGTAAGCGTACCTGAGAGGGCTGAAACCATCCTGGAGGCTCGCCTGGACGGGAGTGCGAGCAGTGGAGACGTGGTGATGTTCGAGCCCAAACTTCATGATGAGAAAATTGGACGAGGGATTGCCCTAGGGAAAACCCTGTTACGTGCTGAAAAATTTGTACCGGTGAGGGTCATGAATGTCAATTACTTTCCAGTGACCTTAAAGAAAGGAACAATTTTAGAGCACTGCTCGTCAGTTTCATCTGTGATCCGGAGCGTACGAGGTACGATTAGCCAACCCAACAACTTGCCCACAGAACTAGAAAAATTAGTTGCCATCTCTTCCATAGATATAAAACCAGTTCAACAGCCCAAACTAAGAGATTTAGTCAAAAAGTACCAAGACATCTTCGATACCGGACAAGGAAAAGGGGGTCGAACTAATGTGGTCCAGCACAAGATTGATACTGGAGGTGCTCGACCGATCCGGCAATCAGCAAGAAGACTTCCTCTTGCCAAGAAGGAAGAGGCTGACAAAATAGTCAGCGATATGGGAAAAGAAGGAGTTATCGA
The DNA here is from genome assembly GCA_018342105.1 of Gonioctena quinquepunctata. Classification (NCBI taxonomy): domain Eukaryota; kingdom Metazoa; phylum Arthropoda; class Insecta; order Coleoptera; family Chrysomelidae; genus Gonioctena; species Gonioctena quinquepunctata. The sequence continues at coordinate 14,894 of JAFIRS010000892.1, read as the reverse complement.
ACCATCTGAGAGTCCCTGGTCCTCTCCAGTGTACTGGTGAAGAAAAAGGATGGATCGACACGCTTTTGTGTAGACTATCGCCAACTTAATAATGTCACGAAGAAGGACAGGTACCCTCTCCCGAGAATAGATGACACCCTAGACACGTTGGCTGGTTCCACGATTTTCTCGACCCTTGATCTGAAGAATGGATACTGGCAAGTAGAACTGGCTCAGGAAAATCGAGAAAAGACTACTTTTACCATCGGCTCAGGATTGTGGCAGTTCACCGTTATGCCATTCGGGCTCTGTAATGCTCCCGCCACATTCGAAAAATTGATGGAAACAGTACTGAAGGGACTCTCATGGAACACGTGTCTAGTGTATCTCGACGACATAATTGTGGTCGGCAGATCGTTCGAGGACCACGTGAAAAACTTGGAGGAAGTATTCCTGCGACTGAGAACTCCGGATTGAAGCTGAGCCCTAAGAAATGCCATCTGTTCCAAAAAGAAGTACGATACCTCGGCCACGTTGTCTCTGGGGAAGGAGTAGCAGTGGATGACCAGAAGATCAAAGTTGTTAAGGATTGGCCCATCCCAAAAGACATTCACCAACTTCGAAGTTTCCTTGGTTTATGCACATACTATCGCCGATATGTGCTGGAGATTCGCCAACATCGCTGACCAGGCTCACGGAAGGCCAAACAAAGTTCCAGTGGTCCGAAGAATGTCAAGACTCATTCAGGAAGCTGAAAGGAGCTTTGATCAACGCACCTATACTGAGCTATCCCCTACCCAAAGGGAAATTCATTTTGGATACGGACGTCAGCAACGTGGGACTTGGAGCTGTCCTATCTCAGATCCAGGAGGGACAGGAGAAGGTCATTGGTTTTTTCAGCAAGACGCTTAGCAAACCAGAGAGCAATTACTGTGTCACCAGGCGAGAGCTGTTAGCTGTTGTAAAGGGAGTGGAGCACTTCTACAAGTACGTGTATGGAAGAAGATTCCTGTTGAGAACTGACCATGCAGCTCTCAAATGGCTCTTACTGTTCAAAAATCCTGAGGGTCAAGTAGCACGTTGGATCGAGAGACTCCAAGAATTCGATTTCGAGATCGAACATCGAGCCGGAACTAGCCATAAGAATGCAGATGCCTTGTCGCGAAGACCATGTCCAGATGATTGCTCACATTGCCGACGAGCAGAAGAGGAAGAAGCAACACTTTGTAGAACCGCAGCAATGGATGACAACTGGAATGACAGCAAGATCCAGAAAGATCAAGAGAAAGACCCCGACCTTGGCTTAGTCGTCAGCTGGAAGAAGGGCAATCGAAGACCATCATGGCAGGAAGTCGCAGGTTACTCGCCGGCTGTCAAGTCCTATTGGGCACAATGGAACTCTCTTGTTCTGGACAATGGGATCCTGAAACGTGTGTTGGAGGCCGAGATTGGTGGGGAAGACAGACGCCAAATAATTGTTCCCAGGAACAGAAGAGAGGAAGTGCTGCGGGAAATCCATGATGGAGTCGCTGGAGGACATCTGGGAGTGACGAAGACCCTGCAGAAAGTGAGGCAACGGTTTTACTGGGCCAATTGTCAAGCTGACGTCCAGGACTGGTGCAGAAAGTGCGCTGCATGCGCTGCTAGCAATGGACCCCGAATACGACCCAAGGCCCCGATGCGTCAGTACAACGTAGGCAGCCCGTTCGAGAGAATCGCCATTGACATCGCCGGCCCATTTCCCGTATCCGACCACGGGAATAAATACATCCTTGTGGCAATGGACTACTTCAGTAAGTGGGCGGAAGCCTATGCCCTGCCCAACCAGGAAGCCATCACCGTCGCCGACGTCTTGGTGAAAGAGTGGATATGTCGATTCGGTATTCCAATGGAGCTGCACTCGGATCAAGGCAGAAATTTCGAATCCAACCTGTTCCAAGAAATATGTCTACTGCTGAACATCCGCAAGACAAGAACCACGGCCCTACATCCGCAGTCCGATGGAATGGTGGAACGGATGAACAGGACGATCAACCGCCACTTGTCCAAGGTTGTCTCTGACCATCAAAGAGACTGGGACCAGTATCTTCATTTGTTCCTGATGGCCTATCGATCCGCAGTACACGAGTCAACCGGTCAAACTCCTGCTAGTATTATAATGGGCCGAGAACTGCGACTGCCTTGTGACCTGAAGTTTGGGATACCGCCAGGACAAGACACTGTGGGAGAGGACTACGTCAGCAAACTTCGGCAGAGAATGGACGACATCCACGAACGAGTCCGGTTGAACATCCAGAGTGCCAGCGATAAAATGAAAAGACCTTGACATCAAGGCCGACGTGGAGGATTTAAGGTTCCGGTTTGGAACCCCAAAGGAATGAAGAAGGCGGAACTCGTGGGAAGGCCCGTATAAAATCGTGAAAAGGATAAACGACCTTGTGTACCGAATCCGGAAGCCACCCCGAGGAAAACCAAGGGTCGTTCATTTCAACAGGTTGGCCCCTTACGCTGGAAACCATGACCAAGTTCGCACCCTCAGGCCACCGGAGGATGATATGACGTTTGAGAAGTTTATGTCCTTGTATTCAAACGGGCAGAAAGTTCTACATGGGGTTACTAGAGAGGAGTCACGAGACCTTTCCGAGGTGCCTGCTGACTACGCACTAGTACACTGTGTGGCAGAAGATCTTCGAATGTCCAGGGGCATCGCCGTAGTGTTCTCCAAGAAATTTGGTCAACTCCAAACACTGCGGGAGCAGAATCCAGAAGTTGGTGGGGTGCTACAGTTGAAGAAAGGCCAGAGAAACATCAACTACCTAGTTACCAAGAGGCATTCCCAAGATAAACCGTCCTATGAAGATGTCTGGAAGAGTCTCACCAAACTAAGAGATACTATGGTGGACCAGAATCTGGTGGATCTAGCAATTCCAAAATTGTCCTGTGGTATTGATGGGTTGGACTGGAGAGTCATAAGAAGTATGCTGGAGGCGATATTCAGATCCAGCGGCGTCAAGATTTTGGTTTGCTGTAACCCTCTTCCACGACCGATCATGAAGACAGTGGAGTGTTACTTCCATCGAACTTCACGGTGCAGATATGGGGAGTCATGCAGATATCGTCACACTCCAAGGATGACATTTCGGGACGAAATGTCTTTAAGAAGGGGGCAATGTAACGAACCTAGGCGGACCTGTCGCCTCAGTCGTTGCCATCGACAACGATGATATCATCCCCGGAGATATTCGAGAACAATCCAGTCACGCCGCCGCAGATAACAACGGTCGATATTGGAAACAACTGGAACATGCTGGTTGCCAACTGCCAGAATTGGAATCATCGAGAATTCTGTAACGGAGATAAATAGGCAGCCCTCAAGAGGGAGTGGCAGTCTCGGCGAGTCGATAACATCGAACGATACAGTGGCGTAGCTAGTAATATGAATTGGTTGTAAATTTAAGTGTGAAATAAATTAGTAAAACCAAGATGAGTTTATTTACGTTACAATATAAAGAGGAAGATGATGCGCAAAATTGTCGAAGGTGCGGAACATTTTTAACCGACGAAACCAAAAAGGAGGAGGTTCTCTAGTCGACGCGTATATTTAATTTTTTTTTATGTATGATCACGCATAACTTTTCATTGAGACGTCCGATTCCGATAATTCTCATTTCAGTGGATAGGGTGTACTTCGAAATTGGTCCCATTTGAATTTGAAAGGTGAAATCCACCCCTAGGGGTAGCAAAATGAAGGATATTGATCACTCACCCTCTGAATTCTGGTCGGTTAACCGATTCTATCAGCTATATCTTTGTACTGGGATCTTCGATTTGGATGATTCTTAAATTTATCAGATAGGGTATAGCTCAAAGTTGATCCTTATTGGATTTTGAATGGGATTATCCACCCTTACGGGTAGACAAATAGGGGATAATTGATTTTTCACTGAACATTGGCACATATATGTAGTTGACAATGACAGATGGCTAGTGTCATTATCACAATCAATATATTCTATGAGAGGATGGAATGATATACAAAGTAATGGAATAAACTAACCAGAACGACAAAAATAATTTATATTACAAAACAAATAGTAAAAGTAGATAATCATATTATTTAACTGGTACTAGTTGAAGTGAGGTGGGTAAGTAAGTATTTTGGAAGTAATCAAAAAACAAGCAGTCAGTAATTAGTTAATTTCAGCCACAAAAAATTTAAAAATAAAAACTTTTTAACAAAAAATTAAACTGACGAAATACGGAACTGAAAAGTAAAAAATAAATCTACTTAGCCTCACTATCTAAGCTCCCAAACTAATTTTGAGTCGGTGCCAAACAAACAATCAACGAAGATCATAAAATTACTTCAAAAAAATCATCAGAATGTCACCGCTCAACTCGATGCCATCATTTTACGCTTTACCTAATTCATTTGCTTGTTTGTTTGGCGCCGACTCAAAATTAGTTACTTACATTAGTTTAGGAGCTCAGTTATTGAGACTAAGAAGGTTTATTTCATTTTTTACTTTTCAATTCCGTATTTCGTCGGTTTAATTTTTTGTTAAAAAGTGTTTATATTAACTTCTGAGACCTTGTCATAGTAGGCAAATCACCAAAAGGCGAACCTTGTGGGAAGTTAAAATTGTCTACATAGCCTATGGGTCTCGATATCATGATGAATGAATAAGTAGGTAAATTGGGAAAAGTTCTGATGGAAAATAAGAAAAGTGCAAGAAGAATTTGTACGGTAATTATATGTATGTATATGTATATATATATGTGTCAACAGTTCGCTATTGTTTCTCTTTTTTTAACTTTGGTATGAATTCTTCATGTCGATATATTGATTAATGCCAAGGCGTGAATGGTAGCTCATCCATTTTTTATTTTTTATTTGAATAAATTTCGAGAATTGAATTGTTTTATTTCAGGAGGTATTAAGCTATATAATTCAGTTAGGCGTAACTTTTCCGTAAGGTATTTTTTCGGGTCTTGGTATAACGGATGAATTATTTTTATGACGTGTGCTGTAATTGTGGGTTATTGCTATTAATGTATTTCTGTGGGCATGTTTCCGCATCACCGCCGATGGAAAATATAATTGCGGACGTCAAATAAATTCGATTCATGGAATAGTTCGTTTGCGGGGTAGGTATATGACTTTTTATATATAATATTAATGATCCACTCCTGTATTTTCTCAAGGTTTTTCGTGTAATTGTTTGTTGCCGCTCCCCAAACTAAGATTCCATAGTTCAAGTGAGGTTCAACTAATATAGTGTTCGGAGCTGATCAATTCTCAGAATATTTGATGAATATTCAAACTTTGATAATGTACTACGTAATTTTTTTATCACGAAGGTGATGTGGATGTCCCATTTCAAATTGCAGTCTATGAATACTCTCAAATATTTGATATTTCGGACCATCGATACCGTTTGATTGTCACATATTTGAAGAGAGTCGTATTCTGGTAAGTTCTTAGAGAATGACATGAAGGGTATGAAGCGGGTTTTGTCGATGTTCATTGTCAAAAGTCGACTCTTGAACCATTCTATTATTATTTTCATATATTTTTCAACGATAGCGATAGACATTCGTTAATATGACAAGCCCGGCCGCAGCCATGGGTTATGACTTTCTTGAACAGTTTTGGAAATGTAATCTTTCAGGAAAAAATTACATACAAGCGTGTGTTTGCAAACGTTTGATGAGTCAATATTGTTGAGATATATTTCTCTGTTCAGGTTTACGTGCCAAGATCTACTTTTTTGTCCGTCTGATTGCACGACGCAAAGTAGGGTAATGTGTTTATCATGTATTATGTTTGTTCCTTTGTGGTGCTCTAAAGACCAAACGCTTGGGCCGATTTTGATGATTCTTACGTCAATCAAATTGTCCCAATTTTGCGAGCGTCACTGATGACAGTAATCATAACGCCATATTGTGAATAAACACATGACAATAAGAATCAAAATTCAATATCTCAAAAATAACACAATACCTCATGTCCCCGGACTATCTGAAAGGATAACACGGATGGGAAACAAATATAACAGCAGAACAACTTTCGGAATAAGTAACACATTGAGATCAATCCTCTTACAAACAAAACCGAAAAACATAGAAGAAAAATAACGAAATTGTGTTTACAATGTAACTTGTTCCTGTGGTAAAAGTAATATTGGTGAGACATGAAGACCATTAAAAGTGCACCAGGAAGAACATCGATATCATATTAGGAATCAACAGATCACAGGTTCAAAATTATCAAAACATATCTTGAAATCCAATGGTAATCACATGGTATAATGGAATGAAACGACAATTCTAGCCAAAGAATCCAATAACAAGAAGAAAATACTAAAAGAATCCGCCTTCATTTGACTATCTGGTGAGAACTGTATTTCAACAAATTCTTCCGATATGGATCACACGTGGAAACCCTTACTGGAAGAAGATCTTGCATTTGGCAGAGCGATAATGGATTGACTCCATTATCCGGAATACACTTCATGAATCAAATGAATGAGCTAATCATTCGTTTGACAGAACCGTTTTGACATTAGTCAAAAAACTTTTTAACAAAAAATTAAATCGACGAAATACGGAACTGAAAAGTAACAAATAAAATAAACTTCCTTAGTCTCAATAACTAAGCTCCTAAGCCAATGTAAGTAACTAATTTTGAGTCGGCGCCAAACAAACAAGCAAATGAATTAGGTAAGGCGTAAAATGATGGCATCGAGTGATTTAATGATCTTTGTTGATGGTTTGTTTGTCGCCGACTGAAAATTAGTTACTTACATTAGTTTAGGAGCTTAGTTATTGAGACTAAGAAGGTTTATTTTATTTTTTAATATTCAGTTCCGTATTTTTCGGTTCAATTTTTTGTTAAACAGTTTTTATGTTTTAATTTTCTGTGGCTGAAATCTACTGATTACTAACTGCTGATTTTTTTATTATTCCCAAAATACTTACTTACCCACCTTACTTCAACTATTACCAGTTAAATAATATGGTTATCTACTTTTACTATATGTTGTAATATAAGTTATTTTTGATGTTCTGTTTAGTTTATTTCATTACTTTGTATATCATTCCATCCTCTCATAGAATATAATGATTGTGATAATGACACTAGCGATCTGTCATTGTCAACTACATATGTGTGCCAATGTTCACAAGTGAAAAATCAATTATCCCCTATTTTTCTACCCGTAAGGGTGAATAATTCCATTTGAAATCCAAATATGATCAACTATGAGGTATACCCTATCTGATAAAAGGAGAATCATCCAAATCGAAGATCCCAGTACAAAGTTATGCCTGATAGAATCGGTTAACAGACCAGAATTCAGAGAGTGAGTGATCAATATCCTTCATTTTGCTACCCTTAGGGGTTGATTTCATCCTTCAAATTCAAATAGGACCAATTTCAAAGTACACCCTATCTACTGAAAAAAGAATCATCGGAATCGGACGCTTCAGTAAAAAGTAATACGTGATCATACATAAAAAAAATATATAAAAAAAAATTATACGCGTCGACTAGAGAACCTGATCCTTTTTGGTTTCGTCGGTTAAAAAGACCACGTTCGAGTAACACTGCGAGAAAAACAGCGATAAACTGAGAAATTTTATTCTACATTGAAAAGATTTTTTGAAAACGGGAACGGATACAGTTCCCGAAACGTCAAGAGTATATAGAAAGGTATCTTTGAATTCAATAATTTTTCTGTGATATGCAAAAATTCGAATACGACTAACTGAATATTATTCAATTCGTGAAAAATAATTTGTACACAGTAACTCATCGGGTGCAAAGTGATGTCTCTGCCTTTCTTGTATAGATTCCCTAATCCATTAAATTTTGTTTTCAGATTGTGGAAGATTATGATCCCAAAAAAAGTAACAAGAATGAATGAGATATACTTCAACTGCTTCCTTTATTTTTGATCAGTCTTCTATGCTTCAGTTCTGATATCTGCGAATGGTTGTTTTCATGTTGGATGTGTCTTTGGATTCTTTGAAAAATTATTTGTAATTACAATGAGATTTTCTGAGCATTGTTCCTAAAAATGCGGTTAATGATATCGATGTTTTTTCACCGAAAATTTGACTAAAATCATTAAGATAGTTGACGCTAGTACAATGATTGAAGTTGTAGGGAGATATTCAGTGGTATACCTCAACTTCCGATGAATCATGGCATCCAGCAAGGGGAGTTCTATTTCAATAAATTATCAAATCTTGTGAATAATGGAAGTGCTTGATATGCCCGATTTGGTGGTACGTCTCCAACCGCTCCTAAACATCTCGTATTTGAAATATCCGGAAAATTGTACATTGTGGAACTCTCATCCTGTCTCAATTTGCAACTTTCCACTACTTTACATATCGGGAGCAAAAACGCAAGTAAATTTCCGCTTTGTGCGAACGTTGTTTAATTTTAATTAAAAAGCAATTTTCTCCATAACTGATGTTGTGTTTATATAATGATAATTGCGTTTGTTTGTGCTCCAGACTAAATATATCTACTGAGCTCGGGGATTTCGTATTCTAAATGTGTTTTTGTTCAGTACTTTAATACCCTTGGTGCAATATGTAACTCCAGCTGAATGGAAAGCTCCTTATACCGGCTAAGCTAATCGAATTTTGTCGACTGTAATAGAGGCTGCATGCACTTGCCCTGGTTTTTAGACTAATTGTCACTTTAATGAACTGAAATGGACGCAGTTGCAGATCCCTATATTCGGAAAGTTCATGTTCTGGGGCACAAAATGTATACGCGAGATAATTTTAAATTGAATACAACTCAATTCAAATTCATTTCTGGAATTTTAATGAAAATCTAGGCGATTTTTCCACATATTCTATAAACAACCAACAATCGTCACATTGTATGTCTATGGTATGAAATTCCTATCATTATTTGAATAATATACAGGGTGAGTCAACAGGATTCCCGTGGTTCATTGTTCCTTAATGTATCACTATTTCGATTTCTCATATTTTTTTTGTCGAAGGGACCATCTAAGACCACCTTCCAAAATCATTCTCAATCATACAGGGTGCATCATTGATGCGTGGCTAACCAAAGTTGTTCTTTTTCAAATGAGACACCCAGTATATTTTCACATAATCCAATCGGTTGTTCCATTGGCTGCTCAACGATTTTTTCAATTTTGAATTCCGTTGCGGCGTTGCCGAGTTATTCAAAAGAAATCTATTTTGTAGACTTCTTTTTGAAAAATTACCTATTTCACATTTCGAAATATTTAGTAAAGATAATTGGGGAATCGATGGTCAATATGATGATGTTCATTGAGAATACCAAGAATTTGGATTAAATTGTACAGGATGTTCGATACAACAACACAAACTTAGCCATTTTCAAACATCGGTATTTTGATTTTTTCAAATGAAACACCCTGTATATTTCCATTTCAATCAATTTTCTCTCAATAACTCTACACTTTCCATTTGTCATGTCATGTACCTAAAACAACTCGTTTCCGAGATATTCTACATCCAAAAAATGAATATTTTTCCATAGAAAATATTGACAATGTTTGCCTTTGGTATCATATTTGGAATTAAACTTTGCATAAAAATCATATTTATTCGAATCTAACAGGAAATGACAATAATTAATGCAGCAAATGTTCAATGTGCCTGCCATTTTCACCAATACACACTCTCAATCTGTTTCGGAAATTAGTATTCATATGTGCCAGCTTTTCCTATGAAATTTCCCTGAAAGCAGTACGAATTCTTGCTTACATATTTTCAGGAGTTGTAGGCGGAGTTTGATAGACAACCCATTTAATGTATCCCCATAGAAAAAAAAACAATTTTTGTAAGGTCTGGTGACCTTGGAGGCCACTGAACTGGCCCTCCTCTACCTATCCATTTTTCACGGAATTCATTATTAATGTATTCCCGCACATCAGTGTGGTAATGTGCAGGCACGCCATCTTATTGCAGCCACATTCTCTGCCTCATTGCCAATGGAATATCATCTAATAAATTTGATAACTGACTTCGCAGAAATCTTAGATATTTTCTTCCATTGAGATGCCCGTTGAAAAAAAAGGGCCCAATTACACGCCGTCCAATGATACCTCCCCAAACATTCAGTGACCAACGTTGTTGGTGATTGACATATCTAACAAAATGAGGATTTCCAGTTGCATAGTAGTGCATATTATGCCGATTCACATGGCAATTGTTGTGAAACGTGGCTTCGTCCGAAAATAGAACATACTCAAAAAAATCAGGTTCTTGGTTGATTTTATCTACACTCCATTGGCAAAACCGCATTCGCTTTGGGAAATATTTTTCAATCAGCTCCTGCATTACCTGCATATGATATGGATGGTAATTGCATTTTCTCACCATCCGAGAAACACCACTTTGAGATATTCCCAACTCCCTACTGAAAATACGTGTACTCATAATGGGATTCACGGTAATATGCAATGCAATATCAAGAGTATTTTCATCATTCGTTACAGGAAAGGCACGATCAAACTTTTTGTAAAATACTTTTCCGGTTTCATCAAGTCTTGTTTTGAGGTTTCGAAATGCTCGCTGGTCTGGATGTCTTCTCTCAGGAAACTTTTGTGAGTATAATCTAGATGCCAGTAAGCAATTGCCATCACTTTTCCTCAAAGCATACACCATTTCAACCATGTCCTTTAAATGATAATTCATAATGACACAATATTTTTAACACAACTGGATTGTAGTTTGACAGTTACCTCTATTTACAAATTCCGATAATCATTTTTTCAGCGGTAGTCATGGATAATTAAACTAGAAAAAATAGTTACATTTGAAAATTCCTTTTGCTATGCTAGTTATTCATGAGTTCCAAGAATGCTTTTGAAGATGGAAAAAAATAATTGAAACATCATTCAGTATCAGTATTTTCTATGAAAAACATGTAGATAAAAAAATCTATAGAATTGTTGATTTGATATTGACCAATTCCTTTAAACCAGAATATCTCGGAAACGAGTTGTTTCGGGTACATGACATGGAGAATGAAAAGTGTAGAGTTATTAGAAAGGAAGTTGATTTGAATGAAAATATACAGGGTGTTCCGTTCGAAAAAATCAAAATACCGAGGTTTGAAAATGGCTAAGTTTGTGTTGTTGTATCAAACATCCTGTACAATTTATTAAAAATCCTTGATATTCTCAATGAACATCATCATATCGACCAACGATTACCCAATTATCTTTACTGAATATTTCGAAATGTGACATAGGTAATTTTCCGAAAAAAGTCTACAAAATAGATTTCTTTTGAATAACTCGGCAACGCCGCAACAGAATTCAAAATTGAAAAAATTGTTGAGCAGCCAATGGAACAGCCGTTCGGAATATATGAAAATATACTGAGTGTTTCATTTGAAAAAGAACAACTTTGGTTAGCCACGCATCAATGATGCACCCTGTATGAATAAGAATAATTTTGGAAGGTGGTCTTAGATGGTCCCTCTGACGAAAATAATATAAGAAATCGAAATAGTGATACATTAAGGAGCAATGAACCACGGGAATCCTGTTGACTCACCCTGTATATTGATGGAGATTTAAACAGAAATATTCATATATTCTAGTGAATTATTGAAGTTCAACAGTAGGTCAATCGATAGAGATTTTCTGTTCTAGTGATTCTGTGACAAAAATAATACCAGGAAACCGTCTATGCTATGTCTTGCTAAATCTTGATATGTTTCCTACTCGCAACTGTCATTGCTAAATTTGTAATGAACATTTAAATGCAAAAAATCTTTAATTTTTTCGTTTTTTGCTTGTAACATGAAAACTAATGAAGCAATCTGAATGCCTTCAAGTTATAGAGAATCAAAATGCAAAGTAAATGAGCTTCAGCACGACTCGATCAGATTCGTAGTAACGGAGAAAAACTAGAAAAACCAGAAAAAATCAGCGTTTTTAAAAATTCATTACTCCGCCACTTTTTGAGATGCAGTGCAGGCTTTCCACGATATAGTAGTGATTAATATGTACTTTGTGTGTGAGAAATTGAGGCGGTGTCGGATCATTCGTTTTGGCATAATTGCAATCTGAATTTTTTAACGCACTTCATTGCAGCAGACCTGGATGCTCCACGGGTGGTCAGATTTCAATTGTCCAAAAATATTTTGAGAGTAGTAGTACAGTACTACGAAATGTCAATCCTCATTTTGCGTTTGAATGCTGTGAAACAGGTGAGAAATACTTGCAAACATGACCGAAAATGGGCGAATGCGTGAAAGCGGCTGAGTAGTGAGGGTATGCGTATGTACATTAATACAAGCGCAATACAATACCCCCACTCCTGAGCCGCTTTAATGCACTCGCCGGTTTTCGGTGATGTTTGCAAGTATTTCTCACCTATTTCCTAGAATTTAAACGCAAAATGAAAATAGACATTTCGTAGTACTATACTTCTTCTCTCAAAATCTTCCAGAAAAATTGAAATCGGACCACCTATGGAGCATCCAGATCTGCTGCAATGAAGTGCGTTGAAAAATTCGGATGACAAAACTAATGATCCGACAGCGCCACAATTTCTCATACACAAAATACATATCAATCACTACTATGTCGCACTGCATCTCAAAAAATGACGGAGTAATGAATTTTTTTTAAAACGCAGATTTTTTTCTGGTTTCTCCGTTACTAATAAACCGATCGAGTCATTTTCTTTGCATTTCTCTACAAATTGGCATTCAGATTTCTCCATTAGTTTTCATGTTACAACAAAAAACAAAAAAGCAAAAAGAGTTTTTGCATTTGAATGTTTATAGCAAATTCAGCAATAATGACACTTGCGAGTAGGAAACATAACTGAATATAACTACTGACCGTTTTTCGTATGATGGCGCAGGGTGATATTTTGAAATTCAAAATAGACCACAATGAGACCAAAAGATTGTATCACATTAATTTGTTTGAAAATATGTACAGGATGTTCATAAAATCAGCTACGACTGAAAGATGAACTTCAGTCACTATCTTCCATCGTTCAAGGTAACCTCTTGAGTGGTATTCGTATCGAAAAGGGGAACTTTCTCAATTGATAATTAAATAGAAATATTTTTATGAAAATTGAAAAAATCTACGAATATTTTTTTTGTAATATCTAACAGAAAACAAGTACTTCCCTGGCTAAAACCACCCTGGACATTGAACTACATTTGATAGATGTTGTGAAAACATCCTAACTCAAAAAAAAAAAAATCTGTAGTAAAAATTCGCATTTTCATTTGTATACTTATTCAATTTTCTATTCCAGTCAAATCGAATTATGTTCAGATTATCGAGAAATCAAGTGGTTTCTGTTGTTGAAAGGCAGTCATCTCATTTCGTTGCAACAAATAGCCTACTTATATAAACATACAATTTTGAATTTGTATTTTCTGAACCGACTATCATATTCCCGAACTAAAATGACATATTGATTTGTTGAAAATATGAACAGGATGTTCATAAAATCAGATGAGGAATCATCTGCGACTGAAAGATAACCTCTTGTGGGGTAATCATGTTGAAAAGGGAAACATTCTCAATTGAACATTGATAGAAAGATTTTTCTGTGAATTGAAAAATCCACTATAAAAATGAAGTTATTTTTTTGTGAATGTATAACAGAAAACAACTTCTTCCCCGGATAAAGCCCGCTGGACATTGAACTACATCTGATAGATATTCTGAAAAGTCCCTAACTCATAAGAAAAGATCTGAAATTGAAAATTTGCATTTTTATTCAGATAGTTAGGGACTTTCAGAATATCTATCAGATGTGATATGAATTCCAAGCATGGCTACCGAGGGAAGTAGTTGTTTTCTGTTAGACATTCACAAAAAATAACTTCATTTTTATAGTGGATTTTTCAATTCACAGAAAAATCTTTCTATTAATGTTCAATTGAGAATGTTTCCCTTTTCAATAAAATGACATAGTTTCCTATAACGAAGCTTTGGTGAAAAATGTACGTTATAATTTCAAAATTCAAACAAGTACTTATACAGATGGGAGTAAAACACTGGAAGGAGTAGGTAGTGCTTTGTTAATCTCAAATGAGGAAAAGATACATATATTTCAAATCTATAGCGTTTTTACAGCTAGAGCCGTCGCCATTCAAAAGTCTTTGGAGTGGTGTGCATGCAATAACATAACCAGCACTATAATAATATCAGAATCCAAATCTGTTCTGGATAGTATTGAAAATAACACCACGAAATGATTTGATTACTTTGTTATCTTCAAGACAAAGAATTCACTATACCAGTTACAAATTAAAAACTTCAAGTATTATTCATATGAGTGAAGGATCACAGTGATATTCATGGATTCAGCCGCAACACAGAGCTCTTTCAAGTATTGAAAAGTAATATCCAGAATGACTGCAGCATTTACTGGACAGAAATAAGTTCAAATTCAAATAGTTCACATTTTTCCATACATAAAAAACTGCCTTATGTGATCTAGACAGCGTAATTGCGGATTCAAACCATATAATTTATAGTTGTGAGTAGGAGATTTAAGCCGGTTCTGGCTCTCCCCCCACCACTATGACGTCACATGTGACCTTGAATGGTTGCAGGTGTGCAATGTGTGTGTGTTTGACCTTGAGATTTGACTTTGAGATTTGTCATTGAGTTTTGACATTGGGTTTGGTCGACTTGAGATTCGACTACAGTTTTGACCTTGAATATGACCTTGAGATTATCATTAATTTGGTTTGACCTTGAGTTTGATTGAGTTTTTTGAGTTTTGACATTGGGTTTTGACTTGAGATTCGACGTTGAAATTGACTTGAATATACTTATTACTTGAGTTTGACTTGAGTTTGATTTGCTTGATTACAGTTTTGACCTTGTAAATTTTTTTAT